>CM065926.1:54897679-55154102 GCA_033439105.1 Magallana nippona | reverse complement strand
AACTTTCAGTGATTTTGTTATATAAAAGTTGTTATAAATGGGATACATGTTATCTCTATATATTTTCATATTCGACATAATTGAATATTGTTTGGTGTATTTTTGGTACATACATTTATCTCCTAATGCAGTGTCTTTACATGTATTAAGATTGATTTCTAAATTGTTCATATACTGTTGCAAATAAGAACTAAATTATCAATAAATGTAAAACAGTAAATAAAAAAAAATCACAATGTACTAAATATCTAGATATATATATCTGATTCAGGATTTATATTATGATTTTTCAGACAACGGTTGGTTAGTATAAGTAAATATGCCCTTCCAGTTCTCTATTTAAAAAGTACACATCATACCGGTAAAATAAAAATTAACATTTGGGGTTATGTTTGGATTGTGAACATGTATATGAATCAACTACTAGGTATCAACAACATCGTTAACACTGCATGTATATTATCAACTGGGAGATGGGTGGATACATGTTACCTGGAGTCTAATATTTTATGCAATACTTGCAAATATAACAAATTATTTAAGAAAATGAAAGTTAATATCAAGGTCTAATCAATCATTTGATATTATAAGTCAAAACCATGTGATTTTCTTAGATTTTAGCTTACAGACAGACATTGCAATTTACTGGTATTTGATGATATAAAAAGTTCTTTTATAGTTTATAGGTTCTTTGAAATAGGAATACTTTACAGCTACTAAGTCTTTGTTCTGCAGAGATTTAATCAGGCCGTAGAGATGTGTCCATTAGAATGAATAAGGAGTGTTCTTGGCTGTTGTTGATGTAACCTGAGTTGTAGTTTATGGAAATATGCCTTTCTGGTGGATTTTCGAGCATTCTCCAGGCTTGTGAAGCACTCACATAAGATCACACTTGGTAGTTCTGGACAGTGGTAGCATTTAATTTCTTCTTTTTGTGATGAACTCATTCCTTTCAGTGGGCTGTACTTTATGTCTGTTCTTTTTATCTTAAATAAGTTTAATAAAGTTTCATTTAAATGATTAAACAACAAACATTCAGTGTTACATGTACAGGTAGATGTAAAAGCATAAAATTCATTCTGAATATAGTTCTCCAAGAAGCCACTTAACAGTTGCCAGTTGCTGATTAAATCATGTCATACAATGACTTCAGTAGTATCTGGTCTAAAATGTTTCATTTTGTGTTTGAAATTAGGTTATTTTCAAATTTTGATTCAAAAATTGTTTGTTGAAGAATCCCCCCTAACCTCCTTTCCCAGAACTTCGACCTTAATTTCCCCCGAATTACTACACTAAAATTATAAAAATCTAACACGTCTTTAAGTTAAGGGTGAAAATAATCAATATCAAAGGCAATACTTTGCGTTCAAATCGTCCAGCTGGTCAAAACATTCACCGAAGAGAGGATGCAACTAATCACCGGAAACATTGACTTTTTATGGTGTCTGCTGAAAGAAGAAAAACGTGATTTCATTTTCTGGATTTAATATTAAAAAATATTTTTTAAATACTTATGTTACATTTAGAGTTTGTAAATTGTGTAATGTGGGGAAAATATTCATTGTTCGTCTTGTTTACCAAGCATCATATATATTTTAGTGACGAATATACGTTCCTGGATATTCTATCAAACTCTATCTTGAGAATCATGCATATAAATTTTGTTAATGATTTGGTCATAACGTATATTTTAAAGAGATGTGGGAATAAAATGCCGAACCAAGTTTGAAAAAATGACGCCATTTTGATGGCGCGAGATCTCGTTTGCAAATGAGAGATAACTAAGAGCTTTGAAAATGTTATCAGGAGTATCTATATTGTAAACTAAGTTACCTTGATATCAGTTCTTCGTTCCTGCATGTATTATCTCCTTGTTGTAGAGACTATACATGTTTTCTAATTCTCCATTTTACAACAGCACCTTCATGTCCATTTTAACCTTCGCTCAGAATTATAAAGTGCGCCAATACTGACCAATCAGAACCCGCTAAATCTTGGCGAAGTGCACCATGGGATAATTTAAAATACATCATGTTTAATCAAAATTATCATTTTTTACTGAATATAATATTTTTTACATATATTTATTTTAAATATGAATTGTTGGAGTCAGTATTTTCTGATTAAGTACGAAAAATTATTGGGGTTTTTTGTTACAATTGTAACATGTGATAAAAAAAAAATGGCCGACCGTTTGTTTACAAATGGCTTAACGTTTTAATTAAACTAATTTGGTTGTGAAATATGTTTAAGATTTTGTCTATAACTTTATTATATGTACACATGATTTTGCCAAACTAAATGATATAGCCATATAGTTTACTGTCAACGTAATCTTAACTTGTCCACTTTTCACCGCGATTCTGAGCACAGTCATTGTCTTATTCAAAATATAGAGGTGTGAAAATATCATGTTAAACACAGAGCAGTTTCCACTTGAACAAGAATCACAAGTATAATTAAATGCCCATCAATTAACGGTGGTCTAGACGGTAGGCTGGTTAACGGGGTTTACCCGTGCGGTCAATTTACAACTACGATATGAATTGATGACAATTATTTTACAATAACACATGTCCACTGCTTGATCACGATGAACGGAACGTTAAAGAAAATATTCATAAAATACAAAAGCATTTAACATTGAACAAGCCGGGAAGTAAGGGGTGTGTGACTTCACACAATATGTGACTGATTTATAAACTTTTAAATATTTTGTCAATAACTGAATATATTGCAAACAATTACGTCAATTGCAATGGATTTTGACGATTTAATTCGAACTTGACCCTTACCCACCTACATATGAATAAAATGAACATTTTAAATACATAACTTTACATGTTATAGTTTTAAGAAGTATTATTTAATAAATAATTTACATGTAGTGGACATGAGGTGTTTTGTGCTAATAGTTACTTAATTATTTGGTATACTTTCTACATCATATGTAATCAAATGTATCATCAAATTAAAAAACTGGGATTGAAATCACCTGCACCACATGACTAGTGCTGGATACAACTTTAAACTGATTTTGTAATATAACGTGTAACTGAAGTTAATGCTTATTATATCTTATTACAGAAACATGTAGTCTACATGTTTCATATACATGGATCCATATTTGTGTTTACAGTACATAATGTAAATACAAAGTATAGAAATGCACGAATCATGATACAGTCACACACAGTAAAGTCTAAAATGCATGTATTCTAAATAAACAATATCAGATTCAGACCCCAAGTGGTTTTTACTTAACATCTTATATTAACTGAAGACTTAAAATGGTTTTTTCTGTGTACATGTATTGGCGTGGGATTTTGAAAAATGAATTCTAAAGTTCAAGTTGTACGATTTTTTGGTATGGTTTGTAATAATGTTGCATTTACAATGACTTTACCTTAATTTGTTTGCTTAATTAGTACACCAAGATTCATTAATTTATTAATTAAAGTGATGAAGGATTTAAGGAGTCTAACAAAATAGGTCTATTGCTAGCTCTTATAATTAAATGAGTGTAAGTACATATTTCATCATACAATGTTTGCCATATACACCTAGATTCTTTTATTTTTTTTTACTAATTAATCATTAATTAAAGTAACTAATTAATTTTACTAACTGAGATGCACACAAATTGAAAAACAAATTCCTGCCGGGCTACAGGTATAAACTCATGCTTAGTACTGTGTATATGTTATGTAACAGTCTTTTGTTCACTCCTGACAGAAAAACCCTGCAATCCACACAGAATATACAGGAAAATAACAAAGAGGAGGTCACCTGGACAAAGAATGTATACACATGTATACACGTGCCCCAGTACCTAAGATTAATGATTTGATTATTTAGCAAGAGAGACACCAGTTGTTCGTTTAATTTAAAATCAATTACTTAGAAAATTTGTTAATGGCCTTATTTTCCACATTTAAAGATAGTTACATGTATACATACAGTTTCAGTCACGCTGATACCTACTGTACATATAAGCATGTACGGATTCATGATCATGAGGCTAGAATTAAACTTAAACCTGTTAAAATTATTGATATAACTATCAAAACTCAAATAATTTTTAGTAATGGTTTCAGCTGTGCGTAAACTATTTGGAATCCTAACTTAAAGTTTCAGCATCCTGAAACCTAGCGGAAATGTGCTGAAACTGATTGATAATTCCATAATTATTAACACCACTTTTCATACATTTCAATTTTGGTTTCCGCATTGCGGAAACCATTAGGAATCTTAGACTAAAGTTTCTGCTGACTGAAACCTAACGGATACTTGCTGAATCGATATAATGGTTTCCGCATTGCGGAAACTATACAGGAAACTTCAACTTCAAGTTTCAGCAAGGTTTCCATATAGTTTTAGTTTTGCTGAAACTGGATTTTTCATCCAGTGGTTTCAGTGAAATAAAATAGTCATTAAATATTATTTAAAAAATAAAACATGATATCTTAAGGTATAAATTAAAATCAGAGATTTTAAATGATGATTATCTAAATTATGACTGAGATAAAATTATGATAAAATCAGCCCATAAAACAGGTAGCGTACTGGATAATGCACTCGCTTCCCACCGCTGCGACCCGATTTCGATCCCCGTGATCGGCAGTGGTTGTATGTGAAAAGGGCTGATTCTCCGAACGCCTACTGCCCAATTATCATTATTCATTTATACTGGGCAATTATGGGGCCTTCTAAAGGGGCACAGGTAGACTTTACCTGTGTTTTCTTGAATGAAAAATAATGTTTGTCATTTTTGTTAAATTTTGAATGTCTTTATCATTAGAATTGTTGCATAAATAAAAAGAAAACATTGAATCAATTTTAATATGTTTATTTAATTTATTAGCACTACATATAATTTAAAACAATAAAATAATATTTTAAAATTGCATAACATTTTATATACAATTTTCTTTTTATTTTGACACATAGCACTGTTTTATAACAAACTCATCAATACATGATTGTCTAAAACATAAATAACAATTCAAAATGACATAAAGTTTTAAAAAGTATAATTCATACCAGTATATATACAATATTTACACAAATACTAATATGGGCACGGAGTCTGTTTTAATGTCCTTTCACTTTCACTGTCACTATGTCAATGTCCTAAATGAAGAAGTTCCGATGCTGAATCTGCGTAGGTCATAAGGTCGATGATCCCGTCTTGGTATCGCTCCTTCAGGGTCTGCAATCTCCTCTTGATGTTCGCGTACTTCTTTGTCGGTTGACGAATGGTTCCTCCTGCTTGTTTCTGGATCTGTAGAATTTCTTTGCCGTTCTGAATGTCCTTGAAGATCTTGATGACAGTGTAGATGTTTGGGTGCGCGTGTAGGGCCATCCTCTTCAGCTTCCCGTGCCATGCTTCTAAGTTGTTATTGGTCTGTGGTCCATTGGTTCCGAAGTGATTCCAAATAAGTCTGTCACCATTCACCCACTGTTCTGTCACATAGTCTGTATAGGTCTCTGTCACCTCCGTCAGGTCGGCTTCATCGCGGTCTTCCAGGGCTTGGAACCACACGTCTTCGATGCTGTCTAGAGGAACTAGGGGTAGGACGGCTGCTCTTCTTATCAGCTTCATCACGTTGTCATCTTCTCTGTAGGGGATCTGTAAACCTGTGATCTGTGCCTTGCGCCAAACAGCCTGTGTGAAATGGAAGAAACATCCTTTGGTGGTGATTCCGGGGAAAACGTCTCTGATGGAGTTATGTACTGCAGTTTCGAAGTCGGCAAGGGCACTGGTGGGAGAGAACTGCAGGCCGAGGTCGTTCATCTTGTCGGAAAGGAGAGTGAAGAGTCTTGTGTAGGTGGCTTGGTTCATTCCTGGAAGAAGGGCATACACAACGGGCGTTATCTGGTCGTCAGTCATGATGTGAATGGTGAAGATCTGGTAGAACAGGCTGGCGCAGGTGTAGAAGGTTCCATCGCAGAAGAAGGTCTCGGAGGCAGCAAGGTCTTGAAGGTTGTCTGTTGTCGCAAACGCAAGTATCCTGATGTTCTGGAAGATGTCATCTAGTAGAAGGAATGGTTGTCCAGTCTCTGTCTCTGTCCATTTCCCCTCAAGTCTGATGTCTGCTGTAGTCTTTGGAAGTGGTTGTGTCTGTTTCCTGCGGGCTCTGTAGAGTGATAACCTGGCGGTGTTGAAAGTCGGCAGCCTCTCGATGAGCTCTCTGCTGGTGTCGTCCCATTCGTTGTCTCGGAGTTTGTTGAGTTCTTCGCTGAAAATGGAGGGGATGGGCCTAACTTCATCTGTACATCTTCTGGAGATGGCTGTCATAATTTGTTTGGCGACAACTTCAGTGTGGTCCGCTGCATGGGTGTGTAGCTGTCGTCCAAAACCTGTGGGGATGTCGTTCTCTGTTGAGATACTGGCGGAACATCCAGATGTAGTGCACCTCCAGAAGATCTTGTTGTCCGTCCTTTGATTTACCCGGTAAATGTAGCCATTGAATGCGAGATTACGTCCCCCTCTTCTGTTGGTGATGAACCTAACGTTGATCTGTGCATTTGCTATTGTGAGTGAAAAGTGATGATGTCTGGATTCTTTCCTTCTATTTATACAATTCTGCAGCTTGTGTTCATTTATTTACAGCTTGGATGAGTTCGGTTCAACATCATTTATTTACAGCTTGGATGAGTTCGGTTCAACATCATTTATTTACAGCTTGGATGAGTTCAGTTCAACATCTTTACAGTAATTGATTTTAAAACTAATATTTAAAAAATATCAAAGTGAATTTTTTTTACCATAATGATGTTCAATTACTTGGTTTTATGACTTTGTAATTAAAAAATATTTAAGCTTATGTCGTTCATTTATTCACAGCTTGGACAAATTTGTTGAAGAAAATGATTTTTTATCATAATTTTATCTCAGTCATAATTTAGATAATCATCATTTAAAATCTCTGATTTTAATTTATACCTTAAGATATAATGTTTTATTTTTCTTAATAAAATTTAATGATTATTTTATTTCACTGAAACATTTAGGTTATTAAAAAAATATGGTAAAAACATATTTTTAATATAATGTCAGGTACATGCAGCCATTAGCACTATTTATTGCATCTTTTTTTATTTTTTTAAATTAAAAATAAGACAATTAAAAGTATATTAAATTAAAAGTATATACAGGTAAAGTCTACCTGTGTCCCAAAGTATATACAGGTAATGTCTACCTGTGTCCCCTTAGAGGGCCCCATAATTGCCTTGATCAATTATTATTTTTAATTGAGGAGTAGGCGTTCGGAGAACACACCGTGAAAGGGTATTGTGGCCGCCCGCTTGGACACGTGGGTTTTCTCCAGGCACTCCGGCTTCCTCCCACATCAATGACCCCCTCGCGCTAACATCCGTGCCAATGAAAGATATTAATATATGTTGCAGAACTTGTTTATCAATCGTTGTAAAATAAATAAAGTTCAGTTTTTTTAAAACAACTATTGTATATTTTGACATCGATTTTAACACCGTTATTAAGATTTTCTAAGTTTTGAATAATGACTTACAACTTATGTACTTTTAGCATTTTAGCAGATGATACACGTAACTCTTATAAATATACAAGTATATTACATTTCTCCAAATAGAAGTCATAAAAACATATCGCTCCAAATAATGTAGTATACCATTTTCTCATCATTTTATGAAAATAACCTCAAATGCCTGGGAAGATTTTACATGCAGGGTTCATCATCGACATCTTACAAGTAGTTGTAAATAACGACTTTCATAAAAATGCATAACTTTATCAAATATCTGATCATTGTAAATTCCATTTGGTTGATGAATAAACTTTAATATTGATCTAACGTTAAATTAAATGATAGTAGTCAACCGATATATATATTTCTAGCTTTTCATTCAAATAAGTTGATGATGGTCATGGAATATGCTGTGATACTGTTTATCCATAGAGATATTCAGGAAGCCAAGTCCTGGGTTATTTTGTTTAGTGACCGTTCAGTGGGGTTGACCCCCCCCCCCCCTCCTTCTTCCCAACTTTGATGACTCATATTTATGAATTTTTTCGCGCACTGCTCCTCCATACATCAGGCAGAACCGGGAAGTGGCGCACCTGATTGGTAGATACTATATATTTAAGATCGACTGGATCGCCCCTCGCTGTATTCTGGCACGTTCTGTCAAGGGTAAGTTTCGGGTACTTTTATAAAACAGGCAATAGATATGTACATGCGTGTCCAATAGTTCTTAATAATGCGCAAGCATGCAATTTGGTTTGTATTTTATGTACACTTGTGTTTAAGAATGTTTGGAAATATTTACATCCATGCAGTTTTAATCAGACAATAAGATACTTTCTAGGCTATAAAAGTTGCAATGATCAAAACCGCTAAATATCCAGATGCATTCATACTATTATAATGGCAATAATACGTGTCTAACTCGTCAAAATTAATTAACCACATCATGTTATGACCAAATATGGAGAAGTATTAAAAAAAAACCTAACATCAACCTCTATAACATACTATAATTGTGGATAAGACCGCGGAACATTAACTGGCAAGATTGAAAATATACAGCTTACGTCAATTTCATTTTCAGATTTCAGACAAAACGTTTGAAATGGGCGGGAACAAGTTGAAGCGGACGTCTGATAAAACATTGAATTAAAACTGTAATAAAGAACAGAATATATGAAAGTATTGGTAATCCAGTATAATTTTTGAAAACTTCAGATAGCTGTGCAATGTTGGTGAATTTTCTTGAAACTTTCTCGGTCGTCTAGCTAAAGATATCCAATTAATTTTTCTTGTAAGTTGCTCTTTAAGAATAATTATATTTACTTATGATTATACTATAATATATTTATTTGTTTAGTGAACCTTTTTTTTTTTTGCTAGACTAAGTGTACGTATAGCAACATGTAGAAATCAATGAACGCGCATATCTATTCGTATGTACTTTAACTTAGCGAAAAAAAAGAAAATTTTTATCTGGGTATAATTTTAATTTATTAAACCGGAATCTGAATTATTCTCCTGTGGGAATAAACCGCGATTGGCCCACTTGATTTCAGACTTGTGACGACTGATTCTCTGAAGTCATCGGACAATGCTTTGCCTTGCGTATAATCTCTCCCAAATTGGGATCTTCTCATATTTGCTGATTATATACTTATTGGTGAAAGAAAATATTTTTCAATAGCTTTGTTGATACTAAATCAAATGTTTTTCGGTCGCTTTAACTTATACAGCAAGTTTGAAACGCTGATGTGGATTGCAAATACACTTCCTATAACTACAGTTTCAATTCAATGTTTTCTCAGACGTCCGCGTCAATTTGTCCCCGCCCATTTCAAATGTATTGACTGTAACAGGTGAAATTGACGTAATCTGTATTATTACAATATTACCAGTTCATATTCCGCGGTCTTACTATATTCTGAGGTTTTGCAGACTTTTTTACCAACTTGACATGAAATATTTACAGAAACGTATCAAAATTCCGAATCCGACGTGTATTTTCATTAGAAGTTACTCGAAATTTCTATTTTGAGACAAAGCTACAGCATAAATGTGCACGATTCAACCTTATTCTCAACAAATGGTTGTAGAGTGGACACCAAAGAACCCCTTTCTTTTTTTTCAGGTTTTTTAATCTTTTCAAGGTAAGTCTGCAGCTGCGCAGTTCTACAGCTGTTCTAAGTGATTGAAAAAAGGGCATTATTCTGCACTCGTGTGTACAATTTTCATGCGGAAGAAACCTGTAAACCCTCATATTTATTTATTTTTACCTTTTGACAAGTTTTGATCAGTTTTTGGGTATGAATAAGTCAGTTAAAAAAATGTTAACATTTTGGTCCACATGTGACAAGATGGCCGGACATCCCCCTTAATAGGATTATCGTACATTGTTATTACAGGTAACGTGCGTATCGTTATTCGTTCGAACTTATCGTATACATTCAAAGGTATATCCTTTAGGTGGAATAACACACCTGGAAAAGGTCACTCAAATTTACAGTAAATTTTTATTATGAAAGAAATAATGATAGATAAACTGTACATATATGAAATAAGTGAAATATTTGCAGTTTGAGGGTAAATAAAGTACCCCTCGCTGTATTCTGGCACGTTCTGTCAAGGGTAAGTTTCGGGTACTTTATTTAGATGCAATGTTTCCCGTACATCTTTGGATAATGCTAGGCTAGTGTAGTGCTTTACAAGTAACTCCGCACAAGGTCATCGCATTTAAGCGATGAAAACATTGCTATATTTTGGGACGATTGGTATTTAAGAAATTACGATATGACATGATATTTGATATGACAGACGTTTAAAGTTTTTGTTCACGAGAAACATGTTAAAACGGTAAACCTGAGATTTCATTGAACAAAACGGCAGGGTGAAATGTAGAGCCTCGTAGGTAGGCCTACTCATAGGGCACCCTAAAATTGAGGTATGGAAAACCATGTGCTACAGTAAACTCGCTGTACATCACTCATTGACAACCAGGGCATGTTACATAGTCAGGTCAAGCACAATCTCTTGATTTAGCTATATAGCTTGAAAAAGATATATAGCTTAATTTAGCTCTTTTGTCATACGTTTTTCTTAAAAGTTTATATTTTTCAGCATGTAAGCAAAATCACACTTTAGTGCAGTGATAGGATTACTCATCAATTTGTGTCTCTTTCAGAGACTTTGCACTTAAAATTCTAAAAGTTTTGGGGCAATTAAATCATGACCATACAGTTCTTCTTGAATGAAATATAAAGAAGGTCAGTTATGGTAAAAAAGATAATTGATTGGTAATAATTCTGCACAATGTGAAGAAATCATACTTATCCAGGCCTCAGTGCACACAAGGTAGTAGACAGTTACCCAAACAATGGAAATATATTTTTCACTTAAAAGTGTTCAAAAGCAGCAGTGTTAAAACTTATTTTAATTAGGGTTGCATTTTGAATGGTCCATGGTATAAATATAAGTGCTAATTAACTTGCGATTTTTTTGTATATTTCTGATAATTAACATTTTTGCGAAAAACTGCATATAAATAACTTCGTCATTTATTAAGCTATATAGCTTTTTCAAGCTATATAGCTAAATCTGTTTTTATCAAAAGATTGTGCTGGACCTGATAGTTTAGAAGAGGTTGGCTATTTCTCATATCCCCCCCCCCCCCCCATGCATCTAGAGGGGAGGTGTAGACCCCTCCCCAGGGACCCCCCTTCCTGGAAATTCAGAAATTATATTCACATATAGTAAAGTTACCAAAATATGTCCTCCTCCCCCCCCCCCCACCCATTCAGGTCTGAGGAAAGACTTGTGCTTGTGGTAAACGATGTAAAAATACTGATAAATACTCAGTTCAAATCTATATTTGGTTTGCTTGTATCTTTTGATTAATTAATAAAAGTATATGAAGGGAAACTTAATTTTAATTAAACTTATCATTGAATTAGAAGTTTCATATCTTTTTCAGAAATTTACAACCATGAGTGGTGAAAAAGTAACAATAAAATCAGAAAATCCTAAAGGGGATTTGCCCTGCATGATCTTTGATGAGTTACTGGCAAAGAGTGGCAAGGGACTGGTGGTTATCCAAGAGTGGTGGGGAATGAACAAGCAAATCAAAGAAGAGGCCCATGACATCGGCAAAATGGGAAACTTTGTGACGATCGTTCCCGACCTGTACAGAGGGAATATAACAACGGACTATGAAGAGGCCGGTCATCTAATGAACAACCTTGACTGGCCCGGGGCGGTCAAGGACATTCGTGCCGCTATCCTCCACCTAAGATCCATGGGCTGTACAAAGGTAGGGGGTTGGGACTCTTGCTTAAGTTTTACATTTTAAAGGATAATTCCATGACACTGTGGAATCATTTTTATTCGTTGGGGTCAATGTTCGTGGGTAGTCAAAATTTTCCTGATTCATGGGATGTAATTTCGTTGGTAGTGAAATCAGGATAATTTTAATAAATATTAAACAAATGATTGTGTACCTGTATATGTTCGTGGGGATGTAAATTTGAGGACAAGGGTTGACCACAAAAGCCACTAACATTGGTCCCGCACGAATAATGAGGATTTCACGGTATTTGAAGAATTAAGGTGAGGAACTTTAAGTATTGAATGCATTTCAGATGAATTAATTTTTAGATAACATAAGTACCTTTTTGAGTCCTTTGATATCAGTCTCAATGTCAGTTCCTGTGCGTGGATTTATGGATATAACACTCTGAAGCTACTATCACAGCTGATCAACGAGTATTACACATAATGAAGAGTACTGTGGAAATCTTTAAGTACTTGTAAAAAGTTGGTATTTTGACAAATGGTGAAAATGGCGGGCAGGCGGCTGCCAAAAGGGTACCCTTATTGTACGGATAACCCCCCACCCCAAATTTTTTAATATAGGAAGTTGTTCTTTTACAGATCAATTGTACATATATCAGAGGTATGCATATTGCTAGGATTTTGATTTCTGATAATTTATAAAAAAAAAAAAAAATACCAGCTGTTGAACTGAATTATTTTTGGGGGGAAAATGTTGCATATAGGGTACCCCTATTGTACGGATAACTCCTCCTACAGTTTTCAAGTGAGGAAGTTGTTCTTTTGCAGATATATTGTACACATATCAGAAGTCTGCATATTGCTAGGATTTTGATTTATGATTATTCATGGAAAAAATACCAGCTGTTCAACTTCGTTATTTTTTTGGCATAAATAATGCATATAGAGTATCCCATTTCTCCGGATAGGTAGTGTTCATCTAAGTAGTGTATTCTAAGAGTTCAGTAGCTTTTGGATGGAGCTTAGAGACTGGCCCCGGACCAATTCTCTCCATGAATCCTTTCTTGTCAATGCAATGAGAGAGAGAGAGAGAGAGAGAGAGAGAGAGAGAGAGAGAGAGAGAGAGAGAGAGAGAGAGAGAGAGAGAGAGAGAGAGAGAGAGAGTGTGTGTGTGCAATGCGATGAAACATCTTAATTTAACATTCAAACTCATTTTGGTGAGAGTAGATACTTGCATTAGCTAGAATTGGTTCTAGGCAAGCTTTTGTGTTTGTTTCAATTATTCATCTATATTGTTTTTTTTCTTTGTAGGTGGGCGTCACAGGGTTCTGTATGGGCGGAGCTCTCTCCTTAGCAGCAGGAGCGTTGTTACAGGATGATGTAGATGCCATTGTTCCATTTTATGGAATTCCGGATGAGAAGCTGTGTGATGTTTCCACTATCAAGTGTCCAGTACAGTGTCACTTCGGAGCCCTGGATCATTTGGAGGGGTTCTCATCTTTGAAAGATGTGGAAAATCTGGAAGAGAAGTTGAAGGCGGGAAATGTGAATTATGAGATGAATATTTATGAGGAGGCGAACCATGCCTTCACTAATTCCTCCGGACCTAACTATCACAAAGACTCTTGCCATCTGGCCTTGCAACGATTATGCACATTTCTGAACAAATCCTTGGCAGAATAGATTTAAGACTGCTGCTTTATTAAATAGGTTGATTTTTTATGTCTAGACGCCGGTAATATGAGACACTGTTGATTTACCTGTACTTCTGTTTTGCATTTTGCTGATATTGTTTTAGTTTTTAAAGTCTCTAGAAATATGTCATTGCACTGTAGAATATTGCATGTACATCAATGATATCACGGGGCTCATTTTAAATGTTTTAATTCCACCCTGCAGTGATTTGTCATTTCTTTCCCTACTTGGCTTTGTGTAATCTTTAATGCATTGGCCTAAAGTGTCGCGTATTCTTTGCTTTTTGCCCTGAGAGAAGCTTTGGTTTCGTCGGACTTATATTTATTGTGGATTTTCTTTGCCAAATGGAATTTTCTTCGTGCCGTTTTACAACTTTTATTAAACCATGGTTTACAATTATTTTCACCATTTGATATGTTATTGTTTCTAGTACCGAAAGAATTTTTTGCTGCATAATGAAAAGCGTCGCATATCTTATTCATTACGGAATCAATGTCCTCTTTTCTAACCTCGTCAGGAGCCTGTTTCATTCACAGTCACAACAAAGAGCCCCAACCAATGCCGACGCATTAAAATAGAACAGACACGTTGGCGAACGTTCGGTGCGTTTTGGAAAAGTATATAATAGCAATTTGGTACGAGCAGGCTGAAAGGTAGTACAAGTATATGAAATCAGCAATTATTGCACACGTATTTTTCTGAATACATAGTACAATTTATAATTTCTTATGTATCCCTCCATCAAATTTAGTTTTCAAACATAGAAAAAATAAATAAATCCTCATTCGCAGACTGTAGAACAGCGCCATCTTGGATGTTTCGGAATGGTTAGGTTTTCTTGTCAAAAGGCGATATCAAAAATCGTAGGGCACAATTATATATTGGTTGCTGCAGGGTAAACGCGACTGTCACTTGACTTGTTTTCGTCGATATGATTTCTTTTTTAAGGATATACCTTTGAATGTATACGATACGTTCGAACGATACACACGTTACCTGTAATAACGATGTACGATAATCCTATTAAGGGGGATGTCCGGCCATCTTGTCACACGTGGACCAAAAATGTAAACATTTTTTGAACTGACTTATTTATACCATAAAACTGACCAAAACTGTTGTCAAAAGATAAAAAATAAATAAATATGAAGGTTTACAGGTTTCATTTGCATGCGAATTGTACACACAAGTGCAGAATAATGCCTTTTTAATCACTTAGAACAGCTGTAGAACTGTGCAGCTGCAGACTTACCTTGAAGATTAAAAAACCGGACAAAAAATATGAAAGGGATTCAGTGGTGTCCACTCTACAACCATTTGTTGAGAATAAGGTTGAATCGTGCACATTTATGCTGTAGCTTTGTCTCAAAATAGGGTAGCCTATTCTTATTGGACACTAATGACCTCCCTTCGTATTTTTTCAGTTTTTTAAATTTTCAATTTGTCTGCAGCTGCGCAGTTTTTTAAGTAATTAAAAAAGCGTTGTTTTGTTCTGGTATGCGTATTTTGCACACAAAACAACACTTAAAACCTCATATTTATTTCTTTCTTATCTTTGATAACAATTTTTGGTCATTTTTTGGCAGAAACAAGTCAATTCAAGAACTGTTTACATTTTAGTCCTCAAATGTACAGCATGGCTGGACATCCCCCTTAAATTTCACAACCATTTAGTCACCGTATCATGGCCATTTGTTTTCTTCCGGGAACGGAAGTATACAATATACATCGTACCATGCGAGCTATAATGCCCCTGAATAATTTCCCAGTACTCCTCTTTGCCGAACATGATAAAATCAAAATACAATCCAGTCTCTTACGGATTCCTTCTTCTACGATTTCAGATAATTTTCGAATTTCTCACCCCTCCCCAGTATGCCCCCACTTGATTTGACTGGTGATACCCTACCCCCCCCCCCCCCCCACCATCATCCCTCACACCCACCCACATAAACTTTTAAATCTGCTGCTATACAGATCCGACATTTTATGTTAATCTGAAAATTCACGTTCTTCTCTTATTATAAAATGATTGAACCTCAGTAAATGCATTCTGATTAAAACAATTCTTTGATCTGCTCACGTATTTTACTGCACAAGGATCGATATCTCCGTGTATACATGTAGCAATTTATATGGGCAAATCAAAGGATTTGATACTAATCAGACTGTCCATTAAAGCAAAATTTAAAACTATATAATGAAAATTTGGTACGGACGGTCAGAGATTCCGTACACCGCATCGCACCCCAAAGTCTGTTCCGCATTCCTCTCTACCTATATATCCAAACACCCGGATCCGCGAATCTCTGGCGACAAGTGGTGGGTTTCCCCATGACTTGTTCCTTATTTTGGAAAATTGCCTTTATGAAAACAATCTAATAAATAGAATCCGCTTCTCTCTAAGATACGCTTCATATACAAGATCCTAATCAATGCCTTGACTACCCCCCCCCCCCCATAAGAAAAATAATAAAAATCTTTTCATAAAATTTAAATGCTCTGTATATACACACACAGTGACTTCGTGCAATATGTTGTGTTTTTAAGCTCTGGAAATCGAACATAAAACGGTGTGTTTTCCGAACGCCTACTCCTCAATTAAAAATAATAATTGATCAAGGCAATTATGGGGCCCTCTAAGGGGACACAGGTAGACATTACCTGTATATACTTTGGGACACAGGTAGACTTTACCTGTACAGGTGACACTCGATGGCTAGAACTTCGATCTCTCGAAGTTCTTGATCTCTCGAAGTGAAATCACGGTCCCGATTTTTTTTTCTATATAATTAAGCAAATTTACTCTTGATCTCTCGAAGTTCTTGATCTCTCGAAGTAAAACCTGGGTCCCGTTATACATGTTTCGTTGTTTTTCACTCTTGATTACTCGAAGTGGTGGCTGTGTACACAAGCGACCGATCAAGCGTATAATTAGCTCCGCGTGGACCTTACCTGGATGATCGAGTGAACCCCTGGGGCTAGCTTAGTAGTGTTAATTGGTTGATTACGGAAGTGACACTACCCCTTGCTTCCTTCAAAGGGTACAGAGTTAATTTGTAACTGATCTATTAATTTCAACAACATGTGAAATTTACGGTAAATTAAACCGGT
The DNA here is from genome assembly GCA_033439105.1 of Magallana nippona. Classification (NCBI taxonomy): domain Eukaryota; kingdom Metazoa; phylum Mollusca; class Bivalvia; order Ostreida; family Ostreidae; genus Magallana; species Magallana nippona. The sequence goes on along the minus strand of CM065926.1, from coordinate 55,137,495 downwards.
CTTTATTTAAAATATTCTGTGATCAAGAAAACATAAAATACTTTAAAAAATTTCAAGGTTAACAAAAACAGTGAATAAACACAAAACTAATTTCTGTATTGTTGAAATTGATGTAAAGTAGCAGAAAATACGAATGAAACCATGTTAGACTATCCTTCAATGTTATGAATATAAACTTTCGGCTACTATAATTTTAGAACCAACATGATCAGAACAGAAATATCCGGATTTTATTAAACTTTCGATCTCTCGAATTCTTGATCTCTCGAAGCTTAATCATGGTCCCCTGAAGTTCGAGTTATCGAGATTCACCTGTATATACTTTTAATTAAATATACTTTTTAATTGTCTTATTTTTAATTTAAAAAAATAAAAAGATGCAATAAATAGTGTTAATGGCTGCATGTACCTGACATCATCTTAAAATATGTTTTTACCATATTTTTTTAATAACCTAAATGTTAAGTTTCAGTGAAATAAAATAGTCATTAAATATTATTAAAAAAAATAAAACATTATATCTTAAGGTATAAATTAAAATCAGAGATTTTAAATGATTATCTAAATTATGACTGAGATAAAATTATGATAAAATCAGCCCATAAAACAGGTAGCGTACTGGATAATGCACTCGCTTCCCACCGCTGCGACCCGATTTCGATCCCCGTGATCGGCAGTGGTTGTATGTGAAAAGGGCTGATTCTCCGAACGCCTACTGCCCAATTATCATTATTCAATTATACTTGGCAATTATGGGGCCTTCTAAAGGGGCACAGGTAGACTTTACCTGTGTTTTCTTGAATGAAAAATAATAAGTTTGTCATTTTTGTTAAATTTTGAATGTCTTTATCATTAAAATTGTTGCATAAATAAAAAGAAAATATTGAATCAATTTTAATATATTTATTTAATTTATTAGCACTACATATAATTTAAAACAATAAAATAATATTTTAAAATTGCATAACATTTTATATACAATTTTCTTTTTATTTTGACACATAGCACTGTTTTATAACAAACTCATAAATACATGGTTGTCTAAAACATAAATAACAATTCAAAATGACAAAGTTTTAAAAAGTATAATTCATACCAGTATATATACAATATTTACACAGATACTAATATGGGCACGGAGTCTGTTTTAATGTCCTTTCACTTTCACTGTCACTATGTCAATGTCCTAAATGAAGAACTTCCGATGCTGAATCTGCGTAGGTCATAAGGTCGATGATCCCGTCTTGGTATCGCTCCTTCAGGGTCTGCAGTCTCCTCTTCATGTTCGCGTACTTTTTTGTCGGTTGACGAATGGTTCCTCCTGCTTGTTTCTGGATCTGTAGAATTTCTTTGCCATTCTGGATGTCCTTGGAGATCTTGATGACAGAGTAGATGTTTGGGTGCGCGTGTACGGCCATCCTCTTCAGCTTCCCGTGCCATGCTTCTAAGTTGTTATTGGTCCGTGGTCCATTGGTTCCGAAGTGATTCCAAATAAGTCTGTCACCATTCACCCACTGTTCTGTCACATAGTCTGTATAGGTCTCTGTCACTTCCGTCAGGTCGGCTTCATCGCGGTCTTCCAGGGCTTGGAACCACACGTCTTCGATGCTGTCTAGAGGAACTAGGGGTAGGACGGCTGCTCTTCTTATCAGTTTCTTCACGTTGTCATCTTCTCTGTAGGGGATCTGTAAACCTGTGATCTGTGCCTTGTGCCAAACAGCCTGTGTGAAATGGAAGAAACATCCTTTGGTGGTGATTCCGGGGAAAACGTCTCTGATGGAGTTATGTACTGCAGTTTCGAAGTCGGCAAGGGCACTGGTGGGAGAGAACTGCAGGCCGAGGTCGTTCATCTTGTCGGAAAGGAGAGTGAAGAGTCTTGTGTAGGTGGCTTGGTTCTTTCCTGGAAGAAGGGCATACACAACGGGCGTTATCTGGTCGTCAGTCATGATGTGGACGGTGAAGATCTGGTAGAACAGGCTGGCGCAGGTGTAGAAGGTTCCATCGCAGAAGAAGGTCTCGGAGGCAGCAAGGTCTTGAAGGTTGTCTGTTGTCGCAAACGCAAGTATCCTGTTGTTCTGGAAGATGTCATCTAGTAGAAGGAATGGTTGTCCCGTCTCTGTCTCTGTCCATTTCCCCTCCAGTCTGATGTCTGCTGTAGTCTTTGGAAGTGGTTGTGTCTGTTTCCTGCGGGCTCTGTAGAATGATGACCTGGCGTGTTGAAAGTCGGCAGCCTCTCGATGAGCTCTCTGCTGGTGTCGTCCCATTCGTTGTCTCGGAGTTTGTTGAAAATGGAGGGGATGGGCCTAACTTCATCTGTACATCTTCTGGAGATGGCTGTCATAATTTGTTTGGCGACAACTTCAGTGTGGTCCGCTGCATGGGTGTGTAGCTGTCGTCCAAAACCTGTGGAGATGTCGTTCTCTGTTGAGATACTGGCGGAACATCCAGATGTAGTGCACCTCCAGAAGATCTTGTTGTCCGTCCTTCGATTTACCCGGTAAATGTAGCCATTGAATGCGAGATTACGTCCCCCTCTTCTTTTGGTGATGAACTTAACGTTGATCTGTGCATTTGCTATTCAGAGTGAAAAGTGATGATGTCTGGATTCTTTCATTCTATTTATACAATTCTGCAGCTTGTGTTCATTTATTTACAGCTTGGATGAGTTCGGTTCAACATCATTTATTTACAGCTTGGATGAGTTCAGTTTAACATCATTTATTTACAGCTTGGATGAGTTCAGTTCAACATCTTTACAGTAATTGATTTTAAAACTAATTATATTTGAAAAATATCAAAGTGAATTTTTTTACCATAATGATGTTCAATTACTTGGTTTTATGACTTTGTAATTAAAAAATATTTAAGCTTATGTCGTTCATTTATTCACAGCTTGGACAAATTTGTTGAAGAAAATGATTTTTTATCATAATTTTATCTCAGTCATAATTTAGATAATCATCATTCAAAATCTCTTATTTTAAGTTATACCTTAAGATATAATGTTTTATTTTTTTTTTAATAATATTTAATGATTATTTTATTTCACTGAAACATTTAGGTTATTAAAAAAATATGGTAAAAAAATGTTTTTAATATAATGTCAGGTACATGCAGCCATTAGCACTACCGTATTTATTGCATCTTTTTATTTTTTTAAATTAAAAATAAGACAATTAAAAGTATATTAAATTAAAAAAAAGTATATACAGGTAAAGTCTACCTGTGTCCCAAAGTATATACAGGTAATGTCTACCTGTGTCCCCTTAGAGGGCCCCATAATTGCCTTGATCAATTATTATTTTTAATTGAGGAGTAGGCGTTCGGAGAACACACCGTGAAGGGGTATTGTGGCCGCCCGCTTGGACACGTGGGTTTTCTCCAGGCACTCCGGTTTCCTCCCACTTCAATGACCCCCTCGCGCTAACATCCGTGCCAATGAAAGATATTAATGTAAGTTGCAGAACTTGTTTATCAATCGTTGTAAAATAAATAAAGTTCAGTTTTTTTAAAACAACTATTGTATATTTTGACATCGATTTTAACACCGTTATGAAGATTTTCTAAGTTTTGAATAATGACTTACAACTTATGTACTTTTAGCATTTTAGCAGATGATACGCGTAACTCTTATAAATATACAAGTATATTACATTTCTCCAAATAGAAGTCATAAAAACATATCGCTCCAAATGATGTAGTATACCATTTTCTCATCATTTTATGAAAATAACCTCAAATGCCTGGGAAGATTTTACATGCAGGGTTCATCATCGACACCTTACAAGTAGTTGTAAATAACGACTTTAATAATAATGCATAACTTTATCAAATATTTGATCATCGTAAATTCCATTTGGTTGATGAATAAACTTTAATATTGATCTAACGTTATATTAAATGATAGTAGTCAACCGATATATATATATGTGGTAGTGGGTTGTCCCAAAGATAAACAAATCCACTTAAGGGTTCTTCATTTATTCAGATATAGGGATTAAAGGATTAAACCCTGTAATATAATTAATATATATCAGCAAAATAATATTCATGTACAATCATACTCAGATATACATACAAGTAATACATCACTTCTCATAGTTCACTAATCAATCTATTTATAAAGAAGGATAACTCTGAATGTAATACATGTTATACTTTCAAGGTAAATCAGAGTTACTGCCCTTGAACACAATTTACAAAAATATAGAAATATGCTCCATATTATATTCAATATAATATTTGATTAAATAAAAACATAAACTTTCAATGTACCTTCTTTCAGATTACATTATTGTAAGATACAAATTATAAATGTAAGTAAAATATAACTATGTCACGATCACCTGTTTATGGAACAAGGTTTCACATCATGCTTATAGCTGCTGAATATGGTACTGCTTAACTACAAGTAATATGGTTACAATAACTAACCTTTCATATATATTAGAAATGAAATATTATAGCTTAGATTCAAGACTATGAATTACTGGGATGTTTAATAAAATACATTCTATCATAAATAAGATATTAACCTCAAAAAGTAGAATTAGCCAAATGTAACAATTACAGAAAATATCAAATAAGTATTTATCAAAGTTTAAGAATACCAAAAATAGTACACTTACTATAACTAACTTCTTCCTAAATGTAAGGTTCAAATATTAAGTTATAAGTCTCTTGTTGAAAACATGTCTTTCTCAAATGAAGCCTAGCCTTGGTCTGTCACAAAGGTTACTCAGTTAAAGCGGGAAAAGTTATAAAAACATACTATTGGCTATAGTAAACCACCTGATCATGTGCACATTTATGAAAGTGACCATACAGGTTAAATGGCTTAAGGCTATAAAATATCAGAAGCCACTAGAATAAATAATTAAATAATAATTACTTGATAGGTGCATAAAAGACAGGGAGTTATAGGGATAGTCTGTTTCTAAATATGTACATGTAAAATATAGATGAAGTGTAGTATGATGATGATGTAGATGATGAAATGTGAATAATGCATGAATGTATTTATCATCATAAAATGTACCCTATTACACTCTCCCCCCTGCTTGAAAATGATGTCCCATCATTTTTCTGGTTAAAAGATATAAAAAGTCTATTTCACAATAACTTTTAAAAGTCCATCCAATATTTTATCACAATGGTCTTTCAAAGCGGGTTCTTTCGTTGCTTTCAATAGAAATTCAGCTTTGTCTTTCCAACTTGTCTCTACTACTTGTTGGTTTACAAAAAATGGCCTGTGTTCATCCAGGTTGGTTTTTTCCTAACTCTTGATGACCTACAAATTTGGGGCTCTGGTGAATCTTCATGTTCTTGGGATTCTGCGTCTTCGTCATCATTTTCAGTATCCAAATGCTGGATAGCATCTTGATCAGCCGGCTGTTGTTCTTCGTTTTCTTCAGAATTTGCATCTAAAAGAAGAGTTTCCTCATCTTCTTCTGCAATCTGTGGTTCATGGACAGGTTCCACTATATCACCTGCATCCATGTTACCTACATCTTCCCCTAAGGTTTTCTCTACAGCAGTGTGAGGAACATGTATGACGTCATGTGGGAAGTCCATGTCTTCATCACTGTCTGTGTCTGATTTTACAGGCTCAATTGGAATTGGCTCTTCTGCTTTGTTCTTCAATTTTCTCTTCCTTGGTGTTGGCTTTGGTATTATGTTGATTCTTTCTGGTGGTATAAAATTTACAGGAAGTAATAAATTCCTATGCAAAGTTCGCACTTTTCCTGATTTGTCTTCTCGTTGGACTCTATACACAGGAATATCTGGATTTGGTTGTGAAAGTACTAGGTATGGTTCACTCTCCCATTTGTCGGCGATTTTGTGTTTTCCAGTGAAAGACACTATCTTGACAAGAATTCTACCTCCTTCTTTGAGTGTTACCCCCTTACTTTTCTATCATAAAAATCTTTCTGTTTTTCCTGAGATTGTCTTACATTCTGTTGTACCAAATTGTATGATGTTTGAAGTCTTTCTTTAAGTTTCTCTATGTAATGAGTCATTGTCTGTTTATCTTCATATGGATTTGATTTGAAAGCTAAGTCAATAGGTAGTCGGGGTTCTCTGCCAAACATAAGATAGAATGGGGTCTGTCCTGTTTAAGATTGTTTCATACAGTTATAACAGTGAACTATCGGACCAATATGTTTCTTCCAGTCTTTTTTCTGTTCTGGGTGTAAAGTTCCTAACATTTTGATTAAAGTTCTATTGAATCTTTCACAGAGTCCATTTCCCATTGGGTGGTAAGGTGTAGTTCTTGATTTCATCACACCAGTAATTTCACACAGTTCTTTGATAAGGTTACTTTCAAAATTTGCTCCTTGGTCGGTGTGGATTTTCTTTGGTATTCCATAATGGATGATGAAGTTATTGAATAATACATCAGCTGTTGTTTTTGCAGTTTGATTTTTTGTCGGAATGGCTTGTGCATATCTGGTAAAATGGTCAGTGATGACAAGTACATTTTCGTAACCTCCTTTTGATGTTTCTAGCGTAAGAAAATCTAAACACAAAAGTTCTAATGGTTGAAAAGTTTCAATGTTTACAAGAGGTGCTCTGTGGTTTTCAGGTGATTTTCGCAATATGCATCTTTGACATTTTTGAATGTATTCCTCTATGTCAGCTGTCATTCTGTGCCAGAAGAATCGGTCTTGTATCAATGAAGTTGTTTTATCTCTACCAGGGTGACCCATGTCATCATGTAGTGATTTCAGAATTGTTGGTATATACGATGATGGTAGTAATAGTTGATATTTCTTCTTTTTCTGGACAAGAGATTCTCTGTATATGTTTTCATTGATAATTTTCAGTTTCTCAAAATTTCTGTATATTGTCATATGTTCTGGAGTTGTTGGTATCTCTTTTCTGAATGGTTTGACTTTACTCCTGATGTATGGAAACCAAAATTTCAAAACTGGATCAATGTATTGGGCTGTTGTGATGTCTATTTCTTCATTAATTTCTGGCTGATACAAATCATCCTTTACAGATTCACAATCAATGGCAAGACATTCTGCATAAGGTGACACATTCATGGCATTGCAAATGGATTGTATTGCTTCTTTTGAGATGTTGCAAGTTTCGTCATAGTTTTGGTTTGTCAGTCCAGGTAAACGGCTCAAGCTATCTGCATCGTTGTTGGATTTTCCTGGTCGATAAATGATATCAAAGTTAAAAGATGCTAGATTTGCTATCCATCATTGACTTGTTGCATCAAGATGTGCTGTTGACAGAACGTAAGTTAGAGGATTATTGTCTGTGTAAACTTTAAAAGTTTGTCCATAGAGATAATCTTTGAATTTTTCACAAATGCTCCATTTTAAGGCTAGAAATTCCAGTTTATGTACAGGGTAGCATTTTTCGGATTTGCTTAAACCTCTACTTGCGTAAGCTATTATTCTTTTAGTATTGTCTTGTAGCTGATAGAGAACTGCACCAAGTCCTAACAAAGAGGCGTCTGTATGAAGTTCAAATGGTTCATTGTAATTTGGAAATCCTAATATTGGTGGTGATGATAGATGTTTCTTGAGTTGTTGAAATGATTTCTCTTGTTCTTCTCCCCATTTCCAAGATGGCGGTGCTTTGGAATTCTTTCGGCTCTTCTGTGAAGTGGGTGGCATCAACTGGTTTAATGGTTTTGCGATTTTTGTGAAGTCTTTAATAAAACGTCGATAGTAACCAACGAATCCAACAAACTGTCTAACTTCATCGGGTTTGGTTGGTCTTGGCCAATTCACAACTTTTTCAATTTTGTCTGGATCTGGTTGGATTCCATTTTTGGAAACTACATGTCCTACGTATTTTACTTTGTCCATGAAAAATTGACATTTTTTAGATGAAAGTTTTAAATTGTTCTCTCTTATACATCGGAATATGCTTTGCAGTCTTTTAACATGATCTTCAAAAGTTTTAGAAAATACTATAAGATCATCAAGGTAGATGAAACAAATGTTCAGATTAAGATCTCCTAAACAGTTTCCATTAGTCGTTGATAGGTTGCAGGAGCGTTAGCTAAACCAAATGGCATGCGATTATACTCGAAAAATCCCAAAGGTCCTACTGTGAATGGTGTTCTTTGTTTATATATGATTTTCAAATAATTCCACTTGATATCCGCTCTTCATATCGAGTACAGAAAAGTATGAGTTGCCACCAAGAGAGTCTAATATTTCTTCTATTCTGGGAAGTGCATAAGCATCTTTAATTGTTCTTGCATTTAACTGTCTATAGTCAACACACATGCGCAGGTCACCGTTTTTCTTTCTACACAGTACGACGTTACTAGTCCAAGGTGATTCTGATCTTCTTATGATTCCTGCGGTTAATAATTGCTGTAGATGGTCTCGAACTTCTTGAAACATTGATGGTGGGATTCTCCTGTGTCTTTGCTTGAAAGGAACTTCATCGTTTATGTTTATCTTGTGTTGTACTCTATTACTGTGACCAATGTCTGTATCACTAGTTGAGAAAATGTCTTTGTTTTGTTCCAATATTCTGTATCCATATTGTTGTTGATTTTGTATCAGATTGGTTGATGAAATTTTCAGTAAATCCATTACATCTTGATTTTCCGAATTTGATTGGGTATTTTGTGGTTGAAAATCTTCAATCAGTACAGGATGTAATTCACACAACAATGCTTTCGGTGGTATCTTGACAGTTCTTGTAGTGATGTTGCTGATGATGACATCTACTTCATAGTTGTCTTTGTATCTGTATGACACTAGGGATGGAGAAATATCAAGGTCATCTGGTATAACAGATCCATTAGTTTTCTGAAGTACTGCACAAACAGGTTGGTATGATATCTGTCTATCTATGTATCCTGTTATCGTCACTTCCTTGTTTGGTGGTATGATTATACTATGAGTCTCTGATGATTTAACAATTCCTAAAATGTTTCTATTGCGGTTAAGTTCTTTCTCTCATAAAGCGACACATCTAAATGCTAAGTACCATGGTGTTTTCATTTTGGGTATTTTGCAGAAATCTTTCACCATTTTGTTGTTTCATACAGTTCATGATATTCTTAATAAAATTTGTACCAATTATTGCTGGAACTTTCTTGCTGTAATCTGTTGTCGGTACTACTAACATAAGGCAATCATTTGTATTTGGTGAATTGACATTTTCAGTGCTGACAGTTACTTTGATGTATCCTAAGTATGGCATGTTCCCTCCGTCTGCACATTTGATTTTAACAATGTAGTCCAATGAATGAAGTGGAACATCTTGTAGGTAAGAATTGTAAAAGTCAGTGTTGATGGTACACACTGTAGCTCCAGTGTCCAGTAAAGCTGCTGTTTCTACACCATTGATGTTAATGTGTATAATATTCTGTTCTCCCATCAGTCCTGGAATTTGGTGATTTAAATCAGTGAGGCTCTGTATTGGTTGACCGTGGCCTAGCGTCTGCCTCTCGATGCTAGTCCTTTGTAGTTTAACGGCATGTTGAAGTGGTCAGTCCTCATTCGACATCCATACTGAACGTGACCTTCCTGTCCACATCTGTAACATATGGGTAGTCCATTAGGTCCAACTGAACTTCGTCCAGGTCGTTGTTGTCTTGATTGGAAGTAATTTCCTCGTTGACCTCTAAATGAACTCTGTTGTTGTTGTTGTCCAAACTGTTGTTGTTGTTGTATGGGTATTTGTGGATGAGGTAAAACTGGTCTTTGAAAGCGTGCTCTATTGTTTCTTTGGAAGTTGTTGTTTCTATAGTATGGAAGCTGAGGTCGCTGTTCACGATCATCTTTCAGTTGTTGTACATCAGCTGTTAGTTTCAATAACATCCCTCTGATGTCGTCCATGCCGGATGCTTCATCTTCTTCATGAGTTGCACTCATAACGGTCGGTCCAACTGTCTTTCCTTTGTTTACTTTTCTTCTCTCATGGTCCTGTTCAATTGCTCTTAGTTCAGATCTAAGTTCATCAAATGAAAGGAGTTTGTCATGGATGTATCCAGATACATCCTTCAAGTTGGATCTAAGTCCATCCCAGAATGCATGACGTAACATATCATCAACTTGAGACTGTCGAACTTCACCATGCATCACAGCTTTATTTATGATCTGTTCAAGTCTACATCCCCAATCAGAAACACTTTCATTTTCTTCTTGTTGAGCACTATAGAATTGTCCAAGTATTCTTTGACAACTGTCAATAGTATCATAGATGGAGTTCATTTTCTGAATTATGTTATCTATTGTTGCTCCTGGTCCGAGTCTCATGAGGATGTTAGCTGCTTCTCCTTTCACTGATCTCCGGATGGCTTGTAGAATCTGATCATGTCTGTATACTTTTTCGTTGAGTAAACATTGGATTTCGTATCGCCATAGTTCATAACTTGTTTCTCCTCTCGGCGATCCAGAAAATGTTGAAATCCTTGGAAAAATCACATACTGTTTTGTTGTCTCATCCATTTGCTCAGTTTTTTTGGTTTTTATTTTCGCTGTTGCTCCAAGCCGCGACTTCTCCTCCAGCCATTTCTTGAGATCTGGTGTATCGCATTTTGGTTTTAATTTCAAAGCTTCAAATGCTTCAATAATTTTTTTCGCTTCCTCCTCAGAAATTTTGTCTCTCATGCTGAATTTTCAGTTTGGTACACAATTCACAATATTTACATGAAAATCACAAATTCACTGAATTTCACAGTTGAATCACTTGAATTTCACATGAATTTCACTGTTTCCTTGAAAATCACAGCATAGTTTTCACAGTTCACTCAGATGATTGGTTTATATAAATGTAACTAGTCTTAGATAGTATTCATTTGATTCAGAGATTATCTGCCCTTGATGCATGTGCTATACATACATAAAATGAGTGGATGATATGGAAAATGAATGAGTGAATAAATGTGTGAATAAAAAAAAATGTTGACCTAATGATCAATATATTTGAAAAAGAAATAATTTTTTAATTTAAATCAAAGAAAATTATTATTAAGGATTCAAATACAAAATGTATAAGTAAATTGAAATGCAAAAATTAATGGGAAAAATGAATGTAGTCAAATGGGGAACAAATTTAAATGTCAAAAATTAATAGTCAATGGAGAAAAAAAATGGAAAATTTTATAAGATTTTTTGGAAAATGTCTTAATTTTAGATTGCTACATTACAGCTAATTCAAAAAATTGTATCACAAATTGATTTCAAAAAATATTTCAAAAATGAATAATGAGTTGCTCTATATAAAGGGCAATAACTCTACATAACAAAATAAATTGCAAATATTTATGGCAATGAAAGATGAACAATGGTTTTAAAACTGATGATGATTGGCAGGATTCAAATATTGAAAATAAACACTATCTTCATAGAAACATGGAATACCAGAAGTCTATGTTTGATAACAATCAAATAGATATATAAATTAAGATCTAGAGATCAAGCAATAATGCTCAATACATTGTCAATAATTAAATGAAAGTTACTACAGACACTCAGACAGACAGTTAAACAGTCATCAAAGCATGAATCATTTTCTTAATGTTCTAGTCACTCACATGACCAAGAGGCTGTACTGTCTGTTGTCTGTTATCTCAAGGTGTTGAATGGCTCTGGAGTCTGGAATCTGGAACAAGTCAGGATTCAAGAGTCGCATTATATGAGTCCAGTATTCAATCTGTGTCTGTATATATAAGCCTCGGCTTTCCACCATAAGAATCTGTAGACATCAGTCAGCTTCATGTGTGGTCCCCATCTCCTTGGTATCCGAATGCAACGTGGGCGCCAAATGTGATAGTGGGTTGTCCCAAAGATAAACAAATCCACTTAGGGGTTCTTCATTTATTCAGATATAGGGATTAAAGGATTAAACCCTGCAATATAATTAATAGATATCAGCATAAAAATATTCATGTACAATCATACTCAGATATACATCACTTCTCATAGTTCACTAATCAATCTATTTATAAAGAAGGATAACTCTGGATGTAATACATGTTATACTTTCAAGGTAAATCAGAGTTACTGCCCTTGAACACAATTTACAAAAATATAGAAATATGCTCCATATTATATTCAATATAATATTTGATTAAATAAAAACATAAACTTTCAATGTACCTCCTTTCAGATTACATTATTGTAAGATACAAATTATAAATGTAAATAAAATATAACTATGTCACGATCACCTGTTTATGGAACAAGGTTTCACATCATGCTTATAGCTGCTGAATATGGTACTGCTTAACTACAAGTAATATGGTTACAATAACTAACCTTTCACATATATTAGAAATGAAATATTATAGCTTAGATTCAAGACTATGAATTACTGGGATGTTTAATAAAATACATTCTATCATAAATAAGATATTATAACCTCAAAAAGTAGAATTAGCCAAATGTAACAATTACAGAAAATATCAAATAAGTATTTATCAAAGTTTAAGAATACCAAAAATAGTACACGTACTATAACTGACTTCTTCCTAAATGTAAGGTTCAAATATTAAGTTATAAGTCTCTTGTTGAAAACATGTCTTTCTCAAATGAAGCCTAGCCTTGGTCTGTCACAAAGGTTACTCAGTTAAAGCGGGAAAAGTTATAAAAACATACAATTGGCTATAGTAAACCACCTGATCATGTGCACATTTATGAAAGTGACCATACAGGTTAAATGGCTTAAGGCTATAAAATATCAGAAGCCACTAGTAAGAATAAATAATTAAATAATAATTACTTGATAGGTGCATAAAAGACAGGGAGTTATAGGGATAGTCTGTTTCTAAATATGTACATGTAAAATATAGATGAAGTGTAGGATGATGATGATGTAGATGATGAAATGTGAATAATGCATGAATGTATTTATCATCATAAAATGTACCCTATTACATATATTTCTAGCTTTTCATTCAAATAAGTTTAAGATGGTCATGGAATATGCTGTGATACTGTTTATCCATAGAGATATCCAGGAAGCCAAGTCCTGGGTTATTTTGTTTAGTGACCGTTCAGTGGGGTTGACCCCCCCCCCTTCTTCCCAACTTTGATGACTCATATTTATGAATTTTTTCGCGCACTGCTCCTCCATACATCAGGCAGAACCGGGAAGTGGCGCACCTGATTGGTAGATACTATATATTTAAGATCGACTGGATCGCCCCTCGCTGTATTCTGGCACGTTCTGTCAAGGGTAAGTTTCGGGTACTTTATTTAGATGCAATGTTTCCCGTACATCTTTGGATAATGCTAGGCTAGTGTAGTGCTTTACAAGTAACTCCGCATAAGGTCATCGCATTTAAGCGATGAAAACATTGCGATTGGTATTTAAGAAATTACGATATGACATGATATTTGATATGACAGACGTTTAAAGTTTTTGTTCACGAGAAACATGTTAAAACGGTAAACCTGAGATTTCATTGAACAAAACGGCAGGGTGAAATGTAGAGCCTCGTTGGTATGCCTACTCGTAGGGCACCCTAAAATTTAGGTATGGAAAACCATGTGTTACAGTAAACTCGCTGTACATCACTCATTGACAACCAGGGCATGTTACATAGTCAGGTCAAGCACAATCTCTTGATTTAGCTATATAGCTTGAAAAAGATATATAGCTTAATTTAGCTATTTTGTCATACGTTTTTCGTAAAAGTTTATATTTTTCAGCATGTAAGCAAAATCGCACTTTAGTGCAGTGATAGGATTACTCATCAATTTGTGTCTCTTTCAGAGACTTTGCACTTAAAATTCTAAAAGTTTTGGGGCAATTGATTCATGACCATACAGTTACTTCTTGAATGAAATATAAAGAAGGTCAGTTATGGTAAAAAAGATAATTGATTGGTAATAATTCTGCACAATGTAAAGAAATCATACTTATCCAGGCCTCAGTGCACACAAGGTAGTGCACAGTTACCCAAACAATGGAAATATATTTTTCACTTAAAAGTGTTCAAAAGCAGCAGTGTTAAAACTTATTTTAATTAGGGTTGCTTTTTGAATGGTCCATGGTATAAATATGAGTGGTAATTAACTTGCGATTTTTTTGTATATTTCTGATAACATTTTTGTGAAAAACTGCATATAAATAGCTTCGTCACTAATTAAACTATAAAGCTTTTTCAAGCTATATAGCTAAATCTGTTTTTATCAAAAGATTGTGCTGGGTTGGGTCTGAGGAAAGACTTGTGCTTGTGGTAAACGATGTAAAAATATTGATAAATACTTAGTTCAAATCTATATTTGGTTTGCTTGTATCTTTTGATTAATAAATAAAAGTATTTGATGGGAAACTTAATTTTAATTAAACTTATCATTGAAATAGAAGTTTCATATCTTTTTCAGAAATTTACAACCATGAGTGGTGAAAAAGTAACAATAAAATCAGAAAATCCTAAAGGGGATTTGCCCTGCATGATCTTTGATGAGTTACTGGCAGAGAGTGACAAGGGACTGGTGGTTATCCAAGAGTGGTGGGGAATGAACAAGCAAATCAAAGAAGAGGCCCATGACATCGGCAAAATGGGAAACTTTGTGACGATCGTTCCCGACCTGTACAGAGGGAATATAACAACGGACTATGAAGAGGCCGGTCATCTAATGAGCAACCTTGACTGGCCCGGGGCGGTCAAGGACATTCGGGCCGCTATCCTCCACCTAAAATCCATGGGCTGTAAAAAGGTAGGGGGTTGGGACTCTTGCTTAAGTTTTACATTTTAAAGGATAATTCCATGATACTGTGGAATCATTTTTATTCCTTGGGGTCAATGTTCGTGGGTAGTCAAAATTTTCCTGATTCATGGGACGTAATTTCGTTGGTAGTGAAATCAGGATAATTTAAATAAATATTAAACAAATGATTGTGTACCTGTATATGTTCGTGGGGATGTAAATTTGAGGACAAGGGTTGCCCACAAAAGCCACTAACATTGGTCCCGCACGAATAATGAGGATTCCACGGTATTTGAAGAATTAAGGTGGGGAACTTTAAGTATTGAGTGCATTTCAGATGAATTAATTTTTAGATAACATAAGTACCTTTTTGAGTCCTTTGATATCAGTCTCAATGTCAGTTCTTATACGTGGATTTATGGATATAACACTCTGAAGCTACTATCACAGCTGATCAACAAGTATTACACATAATGAAGAGTACTGTGGGAATCTTTAAGTACTTGTAAAAAGTTGGTATTTTGATATATTAACAGCCTAGCAACTTTCTTAACATTTATTGCAAATTTTACAGTTGATAATGAGTGATAGGATATAGCTAGATGGTTTGTTTATAACCTGGTTTACCAAAGGAAAAATCCAGTTATTGAAATCATGAAAATGGCGGCTGCCAAAAGGGTACCCTTATTGTACGGATAACTCCTCCTACAGTTTTTAAGATAGGAAGTTGTTCTTTTACAGATCAATTGTACATATATCAGAGGTGTGCATATTGCTAGGATTTTGATTTTTGATAATTTATAAAAAAAAATACCAGCTGTTGAACTGAATTATTTTGGGGGGAAAAATGTTGCATATAGGGTACCCCTATTGTACGGATAACTCCTCCTACAGTTTTCAAGTGAGGAAGTTGTTCTTTTGCAGATATATTGTACACATATCAGAAGTCTGCATATTTCTAGGATTTTGATTTATGATTATTTATGGAAAAAATACCAGCTGTTCAACTTCGTTATTTTTTTGCATAAATAATGCACATAGAGTACCCCATTTGTCCGGATATGTAGTGTTCATCTAAGTAGTGTATTCTAAGAGTTCAGTAGCTTTTGGATGGAGCTTAGAGACTGGCCCCGGACCAATTCTCTCCATAAATCCTTTCTTGTCAATGCAATGAGAGAGAGAGAGAGAGAGAGAGAGAGAGAGAGAGAGAGAGAGAGAGAGAGGAGAGAGTGCGCAATGCAATGAAACATCTCAATTTAACATTCAAACTCATTTTGGTGAGAATAGATACTTGCATTAGCTAGAATTGGTTCTAGGCAAGCTTTTGTGTTTGTTTCAATTATTCATCTATATTGTTTTTTTTCTTTGTAGGTGGGCGTCACAGGGTTCTGTATGGGCGGAGCTCTCTCCTTAGCAGCAGGAGCGTTGTTACAGGATGATGTAGATGCCATTGTTCCATTCTATGGAATTCCGGATGAGAAGCTGTGTGATGTTTCCACTATCAAGTGTCCAGTACAGTGTCACTTCGGAGCCCTGGATCATTTGGAGGGGTTCTCATCTTTGAAAGATGTGGAAAAGCTGGAAGAGAAGTTGAAGGCGGGAAATGTGAATTATGAGATGAATATTTATGAGGAGGCGAACCATGCCTTCACTAATTCCTCCGGACCAAACTATCACAAAGACTCTTGCCATCTGGCCTTGCAACGATTATGCACATTTCTGAACAAATCCTTGGCAGAATAGATTTAAGACTGCTGCTTTATTAAATAGGTTGATTTTTTATGTGTAGATACCGGTAATATGAGACACACTCTGTTGATTTACCTGTACTTTTGTTTTGCATTTTGCTGATATTTTTTAGTTTTTAAAGTCTCTAGAAATATGTCATTGCACTGTAGAATATTGCATGCACATCAATGATATCATGGGGCTCATTTTAAATGTTTTAATTCCACCCTCCATTGATTTGTCATTTCTTTCCCCACCTGGCTTTGTGTTTGAGACATGGCCATATTTAACTTCAGTCGTCAGTGTGTCTGTTCTGTAACTACAGCAGTTTACTCCTATTGTCTAAAGCAACTCTAAGCTAAGTCATTACTATATATAGTTCAGTATATTTCTTTTGGTACAAACAAAATTTGTTATAACTTTTTAGAGCAATCAGTATTTTATTCCAGTCTGTTTATGTAACTTTTGAATGGCTGAGTCGAAATCAAAACTTTGCACTAATGAAATTTATGATCAGCAACATTTATATAATTATGGCTTGAGATTAGCTTTATATATATCTTATGCAGAGACTATATTTCCCTGTTGCTTACATTGCCTTATGAGACGTCCAATATTTGCAATTACTAACGCACACTTCTTGCTATCTCACTGTTTTAAAATTAGGTTACAATAATACTGTTTTGCCTCTGGAGTTATTGAACATTGAGAGTTTCTAAATCTTTCCTGGGTTACTCTCTCATGGATTAAAAAACTATTGTTGATCCTTTGCTTTCTCTAGTAAATAAATTACTATGAACATATCTGTTAACTCTTGTATTTTATACCTGTAATCTGGTTATTTGACCTTTGACACTACACTATCAACATTATATACATCATATATTTACATTTTCCAGTGTCTCTGTCTGTGATAACACTACGAATCGATTTTGTACTATACAGCCCAATAAATTCAAAAGACGTATTGTTGGGGGCGCAAGCGGGTTTGCATAATTAATATTGTAATATTTAATCGTACAACTGCTGAAAATTATATAAATATAAGTAATACGGAATCATTCTTTGAATATTATGAGGTGATAATTTCGGTCGAGTCGTGATCAAATCTATCATAAAGCTCTTCGGGCTTTATTGGATTTGATCACGCCCCAACCGAAATTATCACCTCATAATACTCAAAGAATGATTCCTTATTCCTTAAATAAAAAGAAGTAAATTACAAGTTTTTTTTACAAGAAACTATGTATGATTATACATGTTCCTGTACTTTTTTTTCCATTTTACAATGGGTTGTTTAAATAATTGTTTCATCAAGAACAAATATTACAGCAATATCATGATTTATTTATAAATTGTCCGAATTTGCTTGAACAGTTTAGTAGGAATTTCTAACGTCAAGATTTTGTGATATACGAGTTTAACTGTAAATGTTCTTCCAAGTCGATCAGTTTCGGGATATCCAGAATCGTCGGTACCCTTTGAATAAAAATAACCCGTCCAGACGCTTTTTCTGTGTAAATTTCATCTTCCGGGTTCTGTGACCCAAGGTCCGGGTGATCGCTGCTGGTTTCACTCGATCAATTCGATCAGCCCTATATTGGGGAACTGGGAAGGTTTACAATAAATCACTTGGTGAAAGAGCGGCACATTCCGAGAAAAGGGAACAGTCAATAAAGTGCACTTTATGTGTACTTGCACTTTTCGCTGGGATTTTCATGACATTTTTCTTCTGGGTTTCGAAACAAAGTTTCTGAATGATTCAAAAATTAATTTCAGTTACACTTAAAGGAACTTACACTGTGGAGGAACATGTTTCTATTTGTTGCTTTTAAAGTGCAGTTTATATGTATCTCTTCTTGAATTGCTACAGATAAGATTGCTCTAAAGTAATCATGATTTGATAAACATGAGTCAACACTTGAAGGATAATTGTGGCGAACACTCTGAAATATAAAACAAGATCATTCGACTCTCGTTTTATATCCCATTTTATACAGTACCTTTATACTACTATTGGTTTTTTTCTCGTTTACAAAATATCTTTGAGGAAAGAACATTTTATTTTATTATATCACATATCCGGTTTTTTTTGGTTTTTTGTGGGTTTTTTTTAGTGTTGTTAAATTTGCCAGTTTGGGATAGATATACACTGTATTTCCCTTAATTTGAATTTTCAAGTGCAAATCTTTTCTGCGATTCAAAAAATTTAATACAGAAAATGATACTGGAAACAAATTTTGCGTATTTTGTTTTGTGCTATGCGAAATTAATCGCGAAAATAAGAATATCGCGAAAATAACCAAATATACGGTATCTGGATTAGCAGCTTGAATGATTATTAACCGTTCAGCGTCATCTGTACACATGTTTTATTATAATGGTTGGAGAAGCCAGTGATTAGTCTTCGAACTTTGACCTATATGCCTGTACTCGGATTAGTGACCGCATGTGTTCTAATTCCAAATTTAATTCCTTACGGTTCAGGTTAATACGAAACACATTTCTTGTCTGGATTTGTTTGGTTCCTTTCCCCTAATCTCAGCGAGATTCGTCGAGACTGAACAATTTTGACGGACGTCTTTTCCGTCTCTTCTCTTCTTCAGAAAAATTTTCAGTTTGACGAATTTCGCTGAGATTACCTTTCCCCCAACTGATTAAGAAAAAAAAATACTGGTACAGTATAGATAAACCAATAATTACTGCCCCTTCTAGTATAAGAGAAACGGATACCGTTCAGGCGATATGCTAGTATCAGTTATTTAATGAATGTTATTACACTGATATGTGTGTACATTACTTATCATATGATACACATTTCGTCTCGTGACATACCCTAGGTATACATGTTATTTATCTCGATAAAAACAACACAAACATGATGGGGCCAATAAATTAACACAACTCAAAACAACTATGGATAATGTGGTAAGAAACCATGATGAAATTTATACTTGGGCGATGTTTTTCTTTTATTTAAGTTTTTTTCTCATATCTATGTTATTTGTATAATGCAACTGTTTATTCAACATAACACCAACGGCATTTCCTTCGCCAATACAATTTTCTTGCATAAGATATTGTATGCTCAAATGTTCTGGTGGATCGCTGCAAAAAAACGTTTTGTTAAAATCTTAAAAGAATTAAAGAGTAGAGTTAATGTGGTATGGGACACTTCCACATTGTGACGTACTTCCGATCGAAATAAACAATTAGATCAAGCATGGTTTTATAAACTTTTTCTTACCCGAAATATTTACCTAACAGCGTAGCGCAATGGGTTAGAGCGCTAACTACGAATCTGTTAGTCATGAGTTCAAAACTCATTTGTGCTTTTATAACTTTTACCTTTCCCAAAAAATTTACAACCTATTTTATTGGTCAAATATTGTAAAATTTGAAAATTTTGCAACGGTGAAAGTATTTTGATTATAATGTACTTTTATCCACACTGATATCGACAGGTGTCCAATACCACCTTAAATAGAATTCAAGTAACAAAAATCACCAGTGCATAAGTTCGTTTTTTCACCGGTATATCGGCGTTAGAATTCACGACCTCAACATCCAACAACAAAAGTCCTAACCCAGTCCTATGTTTGTTTTACCCTATATAAGAAGGACGGAGACGGTCCTCTAGTCTTCTAGGAAAGATGGGAAAGAACATTGCAAATCAAACTCGTAGGGTTTGTAAAATGTACGTTAATATTGCATACATTAAATACAATACATTCTACAGATCTGTACGAGAATCCAAATCACCTGATTACAAATATATGTAAGGGGTATTAATCTGTTCTATAAAACTACATACATGTACTAACATCTGTTAAGTTGTGTATTCACGTGTACGTTTTACAGGAGAGAGTTGAGGATAGACCTCATTTTCGCAACCGCCTCGGTTTGATTTGTTCTTGCCTGGGATCCGTGGTTGGGACGGGGAACATATGGAGGTTCCCCAGAATACTAGCCTCCAACAGCGAGGAACAAGGTACATCTATAACCGTATCAATTATTATGTAACTACTAACATGGTATTCTAGTAACTGCTTATTTGCATAACAATTCAAACACCTGCAGGTACATATACGTTTCATTCGAATGAATACATCCTTTTCAATCTAACACCATTTAAATCAATTTCCTTTACACATGCAGTATCCTGTTTATGTTTTTTTTAACTTTTCAATTTAACATCACTTTAAACAATTTCCATTTACACATGATGTATCCTGTTTTTTGTTGGTTTTAACATTAAGGTGGTCTGGTATTTCTGATTGTATGGATTCTGTTTCTGATTCTGTGGTCGAGCCCCATGCTGCTGATTGAGTATGGAACCGGCCGAAATACAAGGAAAGCTGTGATTGGCTCATTCAGACACATCATTGGAGATGGCGCCACATGGTGCGGAGCGTGGATTACCATGGTTACTTTCCTAATATCGTTAGTTGTAAATACTAGTATATGTCTGAGAAAGTGTACATGGTCCTAAAATTTTCTTTTTAGAACTCTTTGACCAAAACTGAACTATGAAATAGACATTTTTTGGTTACGAGTGAGTATTCAGGTAGAAATATATCCATCCAAACACTGTTTGTTACTATTTTTAGATGTTACTATTCTGTGGTGTTGGGGTGGTGCCTCTACTATTTTGTTTACATGATTGGAAATGACCTCCCAGAAACAGCGGCAGAAGGAGAGAAGATATTTCACGACTTTGCTGAAGTAATTAAAAAAATCACACGAAAATCTAAGTTTATTAACTCTTGTTTATCAAAAATGAAGTTTTAAATTAATGTTAATTCCATGTAACAGGACAGTAGTTGGCCGATCCTGACACACGCTATTGCATCCATGCTGGCTGGGTTGGCGGTGTTGAGGGGTGTAAATACAATAGAGAAAACCAACATGTTCCTAGTTCCGCTTTTGTTGGTGATCATTCTGTTTACATTCGTCTGGTCCCTGACTAGAGACTATGCAGACGTTGGCATCAGGTTTCTTTTCACGCCGCACTGGGGTAAGATAGAATGCATCATTATTGATTAAATAGCAGCCAAAGATTGCGTGAAACGCCAACTTAATGTCTTTGCAAAAGTACTGTAATTACATGTATTAGTTTGATTTTAAAGCTTGTAACAATATTTTTTCGCAAATCAATATTCTTGGAATCCAATAACTTCATTATTCATGAATGCATATTATTGTAAATACCCCAATACATTATATATACATTAAGTAGATATTGTTTAAGACGCGGCTTTATCCTCTGATAATCGACCTTTACTGTTTTCCGTTTAGACTCTTTCGGTGAGCCCCGTTTGTGGGTTGACGCTCTGAGTCAGAATGCCTTCGACACAGGGGCGGGGATGGGTCTCATGATACCATACGCCTCCTTCATGACTATAAACAATAATATTGTTAAATACGGAATACTTATTCCATCACTCAATAACCTCATCAGGTAACTCATAGACAGCAAGGATTCTCTCTCTCTCTCTCTCTCTCTCTCTCTCTCTCTCTCTCTCTCTCTCTCTCTCTCTCTCTCTCTCTCGTTGGTAGAGGGAAAACATATATGTACAATAGATTATGTTTGTAGCCATATAGCTTTTATGCAGGGAGAATCCATTTTGAATATTTTGATATAAAAATTTCAGCTTGATTTGTGGAATCATGCTTTTCGCTACTGTATTTTCTACCATGGTTGCACTGGAACCTACGATATCAAAGCCGGGAATCCTAGACATAATGAAACAGGCGGGGCCCGGCAGCACGGGTCTGACCTTTATCTGGTAGGTCAAGGTCGGTCATTGCCGACATGTAATTACATTTTGTATCATCAGTAACTAATATATGCATTATAAAACCTTTCTATAACAACAAAGTAAGACTATTTGCGAACCTTCCAGATATTGTATTATTTTGCAGTAACTTGTAAAGAATGCTTGTCATTAGTAAATAGGTAACCTGATGATGAGTTCAAATAAAATTACTTAGCCATGCCGTTATGGTTTTTATTTTTTGGGGGTGGGGGTGGGGGGTGGGGTTGGGGCTTAATGGTATACATGCTTTTCTTCGTCGTCCACACAACATGCATTGTTTATATTTAGGATCCCAGTGCTGTTTTCGACGATTGGCACGTTTGGTCGAATCCTGTGTGTCCTCTTCTTTGCCTGTCTCTCCATTGCTGGCGTGACCTCACTGGTAGCAAATGTGGAGATGGTCACTCATACCTTATATGATTTTGGTGGTAATGTAACACTTTCAATCGCAATTAAACCTAATGTCAACAAATTCAAGACACTAATATAAATCATTCTATGCCTTTAGCAGAGGCATAGAATGTTCATTTATATTAATGAAGCTTTTGGAGCTGACTGAAATTTGTTGGGTTATAATTATATTTCTAGTTCCGAGGAAATTCGGAATGCCATGCACCGTGTTGTTACTTTTTCTCGGAGGTTTAGCTTCAGCTCTCAATCTGGATGTTTTGACCAATCAGGTTGGCTTACTTTAACGACATGAGTACTTCATTTCAATTTCATGATTAACTTAATGAATTACAACCGAATCATTTATCTGTTGATCATGATAAATCCATTCGAACACTCGTTAATTTATCATAGGACTTCGTTTGGGGATTTGCTTTGGTCATCAACGGCTTCATGCTACAAGTAATGGTAGTCACCTACGGGTCAAGGAAGTTCCGAGAGGACATGTTCAACCGTTACAGTTTGGGAGACTGGAAGCTCCCACGTATCTGGGAATGGTTAGTCAAGTAAGTAAGATCTGCTCCAAAGACCATGAAGCAGTCTTAGACTTTAGTCAAAAAGTGCACACTGTTTTAATTTTTTTTTATTGAAAACATCGAAAAAACTGAACTGCAATTAAAAAGTGTCGTTTCATAATTAAGCACATGGCTCAGTGGTCATGGGTGCAAAGGTCGCTGGTTCCCGATGTAGTTACTTGATGTTGTGTGTTGTGCCCTTAGACAAGGCACTTTATCTTCATTGCCTCAGTCCATCAAGCTGAAATTGGGTACCGGCGTACGCTGGGAGTTAAGCTGAGATGGACTGGTGTCCCATCCAGGGGGGAGTCAATGACTCTCATCCGTTTAGCACCACGGAAACCGGGGATAATCATCAGCCTTATGCGCCTTCATGGCTCGTAGAAGGATTTAACTAACTTAAATTTCATGTCAAATATTCATTTTATGAATTATTAAAATTTAGACTTAAGTCTAAGATTACTTTCTGATCCTCCGACATGGTGTAAAGATACTAAGCAATCTCGTCTCATTTACAATCATTTATTATGAAAGTGATGAACAGACAAAGAATATATAGGATTCCTATTGAATTCAAGCGTTTGTACATGAATTTATACTTCAGATATTCAGATTTAGGAAAGCATAGCCATCTTGACTGGCTCTAGTATTGAGTATTTTGACAAAGTAACCCCACGTTATTATAACTTTTTAAGTTAATTATCTTTGCTAAGTACATGTATTAAGCTATATATCTGAGTGTTTCATTGAAATACTAAAGTGCCAGTGAAAAAAAAATCACATAAATAAAAATTAAATAATATCCATGGATTTTTTTCCCTATTTGAAAATCGCATGTACCGGTATAGCATTGGTAAATAAATATATATTGTGTCCCTGACTGTCACAAGGAATCTTACAGAATCATCGCTCCCCTTGAGGCCCTGTTCATCATCGGCTGGTGGGCCTACGACTTGATCGACGGTGAGGCGGGGGACGGAGAGAAGTGGTACGAGTTCGGGAGAGAGACCCTTGTCATCACCGTGGTACAGGTAACCATGGCAACCTCTAACTTT
This sequence comes from Magallana nippona, assembly GCA_033439105.1. Classification (NCBI taxonomy): domain Eukaryota; kingdom Metazoa; phylum Mollusca; class Bivalvia; order Ostreida; family Ostreidae; genus Magallana; species Magallana nippona. The sequence continues at coordinate 55,113,277 of CM065926.1, read as the reverse complement.
CACCGCCGGAATTTAATTTTGTTGATTTTTATGTTGCTTTTTGGCTTTGTTTTTCATAGAGGGGCCGGAGTAAAAAAGATTTTTGATTTCATGTTATATTGGGCCTAGAACAATATTTTGTAAAAAAAAAAATACATATTCACACATACATGTACATTACACGTGCAATTTATTGTAATTGTAAACTTCTTTTTGTCATAGTTGAGTCTAGCACGTCTCGTATAGATTGGAAACTGACACATCAGCGCTTGCTCGTATGATATGTTGGCCTTCTATTACGTGTATCGTACATAAAGCCCCTGTCACACTGTCATGATTTTTACTCCGATTGCCTACGAATTACTATTATTATATTGTTTCAGTTCATGAATTGTTTAAATAATCATGAAAGTGGCAGCAGTGATGTTTGATTTATTCCCTGAATAATATTATCAATGAAGAACAATATTCATTTTTTTCAGAATTAAGAAATTACAAGTATATGTAAAATTTCGAAAGACAAGGTTCTGTAATAAACGTACATAATTACTGACCGATGTACTTAATAATCAAAAAAGAATGCTGTTGCGAAACACTAACTATTCTCGTATTTTCGTACTAACTCGTAGTTTTATAGCAAGGGTCTCGTATTGCACTCGCCCCTAATCGCCTGTTTTCTTATTGTATTCGCATCAAATCGTACTACATTCCCATTCACTCAGAGGACACCCGGGGAAGACTCGAGAAACAATCGCATGAACTCGTAGAATTCTCGGGGTAGATCGTAGAATATTCGCAGCATCGTAAGTACTACGAAGTTTCGCGAGTTTCCTACGAATGTCGAAGATTTATTGCGATTATGTGCACGAGTGCAGTGCGAGTGTCGTGCGAAAGTCTACGAATACCTAAAATTCGTACTACTACTATCTCTAGGATGAACCCCGAATAAGTGCGATTATTGAATTCGTACACCGTCGTAGCTCAAAACCGTGACAGTGTGAGGGCTAACGACGAAGAACAGTTACTGTAGCAACAGTAAAAGTATCCTTCTTCCAAACAGAAATAATAACAGTCTCGTTCTCCTCTTTCAGTGGGGCGGACTTATGGCACTGTTGTTTTCAATCAATATGATATACATGTGCTGCCGGAGAACTGAGGGTGAAGACACCGTCAGGTTGCTTGGACGGAAAGATTTAGAGACGTCAGCCAAGGAAAAAGTAATCTCCTACAAAGACGTCCAGTTATGATGAATGGAACGAGTTCTATTTGGTCACATCTTTTTTGTTTTTGTCATATGTGGACATTTTATACAAACTAGGAGAAACAACTCTCCTCCAGTTGTGCAGGAATGCTTAAATGTCAGTTTACAAATGCCTGGATTCCTTTTGAATTTTACAAATTATCTGTGTACATAATGCAGGGTTCACAAGTCAACTTCAATACATTATATAGATCCATTTTAACAGGAGCTTGGACTTTGGGTATTTGTGTCAAACATCAATGTGACGTAGGCATGTCTATATCATTGCTGGCCACTCAGCCATGGCTCTATATTTACATTCAGTGTATATTTCCCCTTATCTTTGCATTGGAAATCTGCGACGTTCAATTTTCTATGAATACACTTTGATAATTCATAAGCCATGTGCACAAATATAAACGTCTCCACGTGTTTTGAGTATATTTATTTTTGTAAGATAAAATTGAACGTTTAATCTTACATAACCAATTTGATATGTACTTTTAAAAAATAATCAATAAATTATATCTATTCCTTAAAAAATGGAATTTTTCTCTACAGAGTTTCTGGCACTATATTTTTTAGTCGCGGAACCGAACTAAATAAGATGTTAATATGGCTGTTCCATGTATGTTTCATATCCCTGACTGAGAGCGTATATATTGGCTTTACAGCAATGATACACATATATTTCATACAAATAGACATTAGTATGAATATAAATATAAGCATTGAATGCTTATTTTTGGATGTCGTCGGTCCTATGACACACCAAGCAGTGCATACAAATTATCATAACGCGCTAACGCGCGGTATTCAATTTGTCTGCACCGCTTGGTGTGTCATAGGACCGACGACATCCAAAAATAAGCATTCAATGCTTAATTGAAATCAACAAGATTTGTCTGGCTTTTGAGATGAGACTACGCAATCTGTGCATATTTCACTTGAAACCAGCGTCATTCTTAACTTGTTCTGATGCAAGAAAAAGTTAATTACATCCTACCGAAAGTCCAAGGTGTCTTTAAAATAGTTCTAATACAAGTACATCATAAAAAACATTTTTCGCTCCTGACATACTGGGTACTTATATGTAATAAATCAAAAACCTACAGAAGCTGACCAAATTTCACAAGCTTTAATTTACAAGTTTTTTACTTAAAGTTGTACATACTTAAACTTTAGTTGTTAAAAAATGTATAATACAATAAGATAATATATCAAAACAACATACTACATAAAGATTTTTAAAAGTATTTTATTTTATAAAAATATTGCACTGTTTTGTAACAAACAATAAACTTGTTCTCTGTTTCAATACTTCTCACTTAGATCCTGCTTTCAGTGAAATGAAAAATTTCGTACATCTTAAATGTGTGGCAATGTCGTTCATGAATGTATTTACGTAAGAGTCCTTTTCGGATTTCTTGTTCTCGAATATGACGACCAGACTGATCCGGATGTCGACCTGTGTGTAGAAGTAGGAGGAGTGAGAGCCCTTGTCATACAGGTAGTGTATCTTGTCCTGGGCATAGGCTGTTGGATCCTCCCTCTCACGCCCCTCCGTCAGCATCATCACCACAGAAGGGAAATGATTGGCTGGCCTCTCCTAGGGTCAAGAGTTAAACAGAAAAAAAAATTAAATCATGTAATATGTATATCAGAAAAGAGTCATCACCAGCGATATTGGTTCTTTTATTGAATTATACCTCAGAGTAAGACCAAGTGTATAATTGCGTAATGTCAATATGCCATACCCCAGGGTAAGAGAAAATGGTCGGGAATGAATTGAGTCCTTGGGGGGTCTCCACTAGTCTACCAGGGCACTGATATCCCCCGGGATAGACCCCATCCAGACCCTGGGTGTTCAGCACCAGAGCTACATGGCAGGCATCTGTCTTCTTGTGAAATGTCTGTATCCTGAAATGAGTCAGTTTGCCATTGTTTAATTTAGAATAAATAAATATAAGCAAGAATAAATCATTTCAACTCTATTCAACACATCCATCAGGTGACACTGGTAACTCATCTTTTGTATAAGTTAACAGTAATGTATAGGTTAAACATAATGTATAAGTTAATAATAACAGTTGTTTCTAGAAATATGGAACGTTACCTTGTTACAAAATCATCTGGAGTTTTGCTAATCAGAGACTTCATTTCTGGGGGAGACGACTGTCTTTGTAATATGTCGAAGAAGTAAATACTAAACTGAAATCGGAGATGAAATACATGTATTCAAGGAAATCTGAGCAAACTGCATCTAAATAAATAAAACATTTCATTTTAATCATTCAGATTCGTATGCAGTCAGTAAGTCATTAAAAAATGTGATTGGAATTAATGGTCAGTGCAAATGACATTCATTTGAAAGCTCTAAGAGAGAGAGACAGAGAGAGCAAGTTCTCTGTTGAAAGAAAATGCATTTTCGGAGAACTCACTTTTGACAGAAGGAGATTTTTAAATCTGTTAAGCCATGGGTAGAGAGCGGGGGGTGAGGCGTGCTTACTAGAGCCCCCAAAGGTTGACTTCTTGATCTGTTAAACAGAAAAACATAAGATTACGCAGGACAGATATAATCTTTCTACATGGTATAAACTTTTCATTCTAAACCCTTTCAATTTAAATTCATATATGCATGTATAATACAGTCAAATTTCGTTATCTCGAACTAGATGGGACTGTTTGAAACTTCGAGATATCAGAGTATTCAAGATATTGAGGATAAAATACTTTTAAAATAAGTGGTTGGGACTTACAATTCACTTCAACATATCCAATGTATTTGAGATATCAGTGTTTGAGATATCGAAGTTCAACTGTACATACAAATACCAGCATGTCGTTAGCCATGTAATCAGAACAATTACATGTAGCAAGTTTTAGTTTTTAAGAGAAAAAGATATATAAAGGATGAATTGGATTGAGGTAACAATATACAAAATTATTACACATTAATAAGTAATACCGAGCGCAGCGAGAGGCAGGCAAAGCGAGGCTTAATGGTAACAAGTATATATAAGAAAATCAGTGAAAAATAGAAGTTGCATCAGGGGTACTAAGGACCAAAAAATTTTCTTCCATCCCTGGGCGCCGCCATATTGGCCGCCATTTTGTTAAACAAAAGTTAACTCGATCATTATATGACTGCCGCTTGTCGATGTTTTTCGCCCTGAGACTCGATCAAAAACTTTCCAATGTTTAATTGAAAGTAATTAAGATGAAAATAATTGACTGTGCAAACTATACAACTTTTAAAAGTGCTTTAATCAAGAAATTCGACTAGTTTCACGTATTTCTTATCAAATTATCAGATGGAAAATAAAATCATTAACATCAAGGAACCGATCTTTTAGAGACTGAATAAATAGAAAAAATTCAATTCATCAACTTGTGAAAATTATAAGCATTGAAAAAAGAAAAAAAAATTCTGAATCAAGAACTTTTCCTCGGCTATTTCCAAAGACACAACTTTTACGTTTTACGTATGAAACATGACTTCATAATGAAGACTGAGCATGTGACGTTTAGTTTAACTTTGGCTTATGATTTGATAGATAGGCAGATCCTATTGTGTGCGTTTCAAATAAATTTTGTTCTACAAAAAAATCAAACTACACTATGTTAAATCTGCGCTCAGTCCAACGGTCACACCATACATATTACTTTTATATATCAACCATTAAAGTAAAAAAACTTCATTGACAATATAGAAATTTTACAACAAACTCATAAATTGGTTCGTGTCACTTTTATATTTTACTGAGCCTCACCTCTCTCGGTTGAATTAACATCCCCCAGCTAGTGAGCTTGGTATGGGCCTCGTGAATGTGTAAGAGTGATGTTAGAAACTGCCAGTCCGACATTGTGGTTTGTGCGACCAATAGATGATGTAGAATGTCACACTCATACCTAAAAGTATTTATGCAAAGGGACTTGATAACCGAGAAGATCAGTAACAATATTGCAATGGTAATCAAACATCCTTGTATTCTTTACAGGGGCATGGTCACGATTTTGGTCAAATTCAATTTTTCTGTTTTTATTATTCACGATGCTTTGAAAGGCATTTCTAATGATCAAATTAAGTTTGAGAGTCAGCTGTAGAGTTATAAGCAAGATACAGGGCCCACAATTCTTTGTCATGTAAACAAGGCTCGTGCCCTGTTTTTGTTTACATAGGTTCAATATACCAGTAAAAAATCTTTTTCAAGCTGATTTGTCTATCTTCTTAATCATTTTAAGCATAAATAAACAGTTCCTTACGTTAAACGCATTCATTCTTTGTCTAAAACTGGAATTTTCACTTCAACATTCAAAATGTAAACAAAAGCTTTGTTCACATAGCAAATAGCTTATAACTTAACGAATGAACGACACTCAAATTTTGGTTGCCTATTAAAAATGCCTTACTGAAGCAATGTAAACATTAAAATCGGAAAAATAATTTTTGTCAAAAATCATGACCATGCCCCTTTAAATTCATTACACTATAGACATTTGTGTTCAATTACATCAGAGAAGATCAGTAACAATATTGCAATGGTAATCAAACATTCTTGTATTCTTTAAATTCATTACACTATAGACATTTGTGTTCAATTACATTGTACATCTTAACCTGGGAATTAATTCTATGACATTATCAATATAGGTAAGTATTTAACATTCTAGTTTCAAGCTGTTAATTAACGTCAAACATAACAGAAACTACCCAAACACAGATTTGAGAGGAGCCAGAATTGGGTGATGGAAGTTCTTGCTATGTACTGAGATGATATCTTCAATGACCATGCTGAGATCCTCAAAATTTATATGTTTTGTCATTCCCATGATGTGGACCTGTTCATAACTGGAACATTTGTCAAAGATATAAATCATCTTTTAATCAATGGAAGAACCTTAGTTCTATAAACTTAAAAATATATCTTAATTTGCTTCAAAACAAATTATTTATTCCCTTTATAAATGTACTAAGAGTTAAGACCTTATTATAATATGTATGTCTGTAAATAACTAGTCCATTAGGATTGGATATTACATACAGTTTGAAATGGGATTGATATCAATATAATCACATCAAATTATTGTTCACTTCACTTTTTAGCCGAGCTCTGCTGAAAGCAGAGTCCTCGCTGTAGGCAGGCAAACCGCCAATATCACTATAAACAGCACAATTTCAAAATCAAATGAAAAACCAAAAGTGTCAAAATAAAAGCTTCTGCTTAGTTACACAGAGAGCAATGTTTTGTCAAATGTATTGTTTTTTTTGCGAATAAATTTAGAGAGGAGTGTTTTTTGTTATGGTTTTCTTATTAATTACGTGTTTTAAAAACAAGACTATGCATTTTGGACACATACAATGTGTGAATTTCCATGAACTACTTTACAAAGCATTGGTTTTTGGCTGCACATCAAAGAAATAGGGGATTAATTAATTAACGCCCATTTCAAAATGCACTGTTAATTTTTTTTTTACTGGACAGACATATTTTTGTTAATAGCAGCTTACAAAATTTGGTCGCTCTCTGACACTTTACCGACATTAAAAGCATGAGTGAGAGATTTGATGGAGAGAGAGATAATGCCAGTCTTTATTACACAATATGCATAAAGACAAAACGATAGAGCGAGTCTTTCAGTACTTCAGTACTTTGATTGTACATGGTTCCTTAATCAAGTATATAAATCTAAAAACAAAAGTCAACAGAAGGATTATGAAAGAGGATTGGAGAAGGATACAAATGGATTGTCTCTTGTCTGGCTTGTGTGAAGAAACAGAGCTGATCACACAGATGAGCCAGTAGTTTCTCAAATTCCAGTGTGCTAGCAGTCATTCCAAAGCTCTGTTCTTCTGCCGATTTCACAGCTTCTTCTACTCGTCTCAAGTCATGCATCAGCGACTGATACCCACTCTTCAATGTCTGAAAGTGACATCAAACTGTATCTATGTTTTAGAGATGAAACTATTTCATGATTAATCGGAACAAGTTTGTTTATATAGTCAATGTATGTGAACATTTGGTTGTCTATTCAAATGTGCAGAAATTTTTACGGAAAGCAGCATGTACATAAAGATGCTGGTATATGAGAAGATAAACACAGAAATGCGCAGAATTAAATACACACTTGTTAAAAAACATCAACTTAACATCCACTAAATATCTTACATGCTATATACATGTAGAGTAATAGACAAAATTCTAAGTCTGAGGTCTTACATCTTTAGATCTAGTGAAGAAGCCTTTCTGCTCTAGAAACCCAAGAGACATGTAGTTCTTTTCTGCTGCAGCAAAGTGTGAAAGTGACAACAAGAATAACCCCCATGATGAGCCAAAGGTTGCCTTATAGAGATCCCGTTCTTTTTCCTATATTGAAACAAAAAAGAATTAAATATTAATGAATATACATGTACATGTTTGTACAGTTAATAACAATAATTGCATCACTTTTTTTCACAGCTGTAAAATGTGAAGAAATGTCTGGTTTAGATTGGTCATATCTGATAGCTTAGATGGTGATAACAAAAGGATTGGACACAGTTATAAAATCTTAGAAAAACAATAATTTACCAAGTTAGTAAATTTAGTTTTAAATTTTTAGTTTTAGTTTTAATTTAAACTTAGTTGAAGTTATTTAGCTTTGAGTAAAATGACACATTTTGTCATTTACTTATATTGACATCTACCTAGTATGAGTCCCTCTATTTCTTACGGAAACTTATTGTTAATTCATAGCTCTATAGAAACTGACAGGCTGAAATCTACACGCCCTGTTTATCTATTGTTCGAAACCTACAGTGACTGAAACTGACAGGAAATTGACAGGACTGAAATCTACATGCCCTGTTTATCGACTGGTCGAAACCTACAGCGACTTAAGAAAAGAAAGATGTAAATATAAACAATAAAATGCTTTCTTTGATGATTCATGCGGGTTGTGAAGGTAGCGACCATTGCAGACAATATTAAAAGAACCCGCTAACACGGATAATGTTTTTTTTTTTGCCATGTCGCCACCTTCATATTCCGCATGAATCACCAAAAAAAGCATTTATTGTTAAAATATTGTACTTACAGCTAGTTCTTTTGCTTTGTCGTGTTCACAACGACTGATACATGTGAAATAGTTCTCCAGAAACTGCTCCTCTTTATCCCCATTAGGAGATAGTCGACCAACATTGGCCATCTTATTTTAATGAACTGGAAAAAAATATGTGTGTCAAAATTAAATACATGTTATCAAGAACATCTCTCTCTCTCTCTCTCTCTCTCTCTCTCTCTCTCTCTCTCTCTCTGTATGAATATGAAAATTAACCGATATATCAACTTACATGCTCTCTAAACGATAAGCAAGTTGCTTTACAAATACATTTTGCTAATCTATGAAAACAACACAAAAAACTTAAACTGGAAATTTACTTGCGACACTAAACGTTGACTGTGCTCTGACAAGATCTAAAATTCCGAAATGGTATATCCAAGCAAATCGCTTCCAAAAAATAAAAAAAATTCTAAGAAGGCCGATTTCGGTTTTTTGCGAAAAACTACAGTAGCAAAACTGTTTCATTTTTTAACCATATTTTATATGCGAAGTTTAAAAAAATCTACCATCTGGTTCTTTTTAGGGGCCATCTCAAAATACTTTAGGGGCCATCTCAAAATGCAGATACACTTACTATACAGGTATATAGGAAATTGTCATTATCCGCACTTCGAAGCAGATTTTAAAAAATACAGTAACTACAATATTAATTTTCCTTAAATTGTAATATGTGCTTAGTTATATCATTTTCTACCTTATATGTAAAAAAAAATACTAAATTCTACCATCTGGTTTTAATGGGGGTAATCTCAAAATGCACCACATTTTGCTATATATTTAAAGTATTACAAATGAAGATTAGTATAATGGATTCATTAAAAAATTAAGCAAAATAACCAGGGGAAATATACACTGTATGTAAATATGTCAATATTGCTCAGCGATTTGCAGAACAGAAATACATGTCGACTTGAACGTTGTTGTGAAAAATTCAGCGAATAGACAATTATATTGTCGATTACAAAGGTGCTTCGCAGGGTCGCTTTGAAGCGACCGATAGAAGCGGCGGTTCACTTTGAGGTGACCTTGACTCAGATTCAGATTCATTTATTTCAATCTCAAAACCACTTTACAATGGTATAAAGAGACTATAAAATACATAAACATTTAAGATTTTCTAATTAAATAACAACGGCATACGTGAAAATACAAGTATAAAGAAAGGTAGCCTCATGTTTTACTAAATGTGAAGTACAGAAACTACTGGGGGGGGGGGGGCATATTTTATTTATTTTCCTAATAAATGAACATAATTTTCTTAAAAACAGTGTTTACTATTAGACATTATATTTTTAAAACTAATACTATTTTTCATTTTTTATAACTTGCTGATAAGTATTGATTTCTTTCTTGTTGTAATGACGGACAATTAAAAAATATGAAATTCTTCCCCAATTTCGTGTTTTGTGCATTTTTCACATATTCTTTCGTTTCTAGGTGCATTACACAAATTTTAAATCTTCCTTGTATAGTCTATAATTTAAAGCTTTAACAGATAATTGAGGCACTGATTGCCAATTTTGGTTGAATTGATCAATCAGAACATTTTTTACTTTTACTTTTAAACACTTGGTATTTTGAATATTTTGTTCAAGCCAAATATTAAAGAGTCCACAATGATTTAGTGTTGTTTTTATACAGTGAAGCCAGTCAATTTTACCAATTTCTTGGTTTAATTGAAAGGCCAAGCTGTAGAATAATGTAGAAAGTTTGGTTTCTTTTCCAGTCAGTAGTTTTGACCAGTATGCAATCATGCGTGTTTCTACTTGAATTTCTAAAGGATATCGACCATGTTCCCCATATATCATGAAATCTTTAGTTGATTGTTTTAAATGAAGCAATAGTTTGCAATATTTGAGGTGTAACCTTTCTATAACAATTCCTATTCCTACCGAGAGAAGCAACTGCAGCTGGAGAGATCGTATAGAAGCGACCGGGCGCTTTAAAGCGACAAATATATAGAGCTCAGCTAGGACCCATAATTAACGCAAACTATATATAATATCTTTAATTTTTAATCAATAAACGCTAGGAAAGCGACAACGAAAATTTGTATATCTTAACAATTATCATCATAATCAAACGCCTCAGCAAGTTACCTGAGGGGACCCGTGATTTATACACCGTGTTCAGGCAGACACGTTACACTTAAGGAATAAGGAATCATTCTTTGAGTATTATGAGGTGATAAGGCGAAGGGCCTTATGATAGATTTGATCAAGCCCGACCGAAATTATCACCTCATAATATTCAAAGAATGATTCCTTATTAATTATATTTATATAATTTTCAGCAGTTGTACGATTAAATATTATAATATTAATTATGCAAACCCGCTTGCGTTACCAACAATACGTCTTTTGAATATATTGGGTTTTATAGTACAAAATCGATTCGTAGTGTTATCACAGCCAATTTTCAATTCAATTCAATTCAGTTTATATTCTCTCAAACCATTAACATTCAATGGTACATGAGGTACATATAACATATTTACGTTAAATAGTAATGTCAAGGGTCTAATAAATTATATATATTATTATAATACAACATAGTAATACATGTGTCAATAAGTATAAAGAAGAGAAAAATAGTAATAACTCAAAAAGTGGTAGAAAAAGTGGATGATCATGTAGAATACAGAGTTAATTGGTATTCAATACGCAAAGAGTAATAATAGATACTAAAATAGTTTAGGCTGGACAGCAGACTTGCTCCTGGATGTTCCAAATAAAAGTGCTTAATTTTTTCAATGTTTTTATATTTGATGTTGTAAACAGTTCCCTAAATTTTAATGTATTTGGTTTGTGACAGTACCTGGTTGGTAGAAATTGTTTACGTAAAGTTGAGAGGGATTTGCAGTCGAGAATAAAATGGAATTCGTCCGCTAATTTACCAATATTACAGAGTGTGCAGCTCCTGTCATTTAAAGGAATTCCATACCATCTACCGGTTTCAATCGGTAAACGGTGGTTTGATGTTCTGAATTTAATAAGACAGAGACACTGGAAAATGAAAATATTATTTATTAAAACGTACACCTACAAAGCTTCATTTCATCATAACGTTTTAAAAGCACACTGGCAACGCTTACCTATCTTACAACAGAAAAATCATTGAAAAAATTAAAATTTTCCTTACAAAATATAAATATTCTTATCTGTATTTTGTTTATTGTGTTTAATTTCATAAATGATATAGAAAAAAAATTTTCTGAAAAGGTAATAATTCATTGTATTTTATTCTACTGCGCACAAACATGTGCAATGAAAACTTTAGTCGGTCACCTTAAAAAATCTCCTAACTGTGCGTACATGTAATATCATAAAAGGTATTCTATATTGTTATGTTATCATTCTTCCCAAGAATTTAAAAGCTATTTAGTCGACCCACTTAATTGCATTTAAATTACATGTATGTTTTACTTGAACAAATAAAGAATACAAAAAACAATGCAATACGAACAAAAAATATGAAGGAAATTTAGCTTGGGTTGATAGACATGCTTTGACTTGACTTCGAACAGAAATGACATATCAAATTTATATTTAAACAAGAGATTTTAGATTTTACTTTATTTGATATATTAGAAAGATGTGCCAGTACCTGCATGAGTACAGAGAAAAGCAAAAGCTGTTCAAGACTTCCGCCCTGATAAACGTGAAAAGGAAAACACAGAAGGTGAATAGGGATTACAAACAAATCGACGTTTTTCCGTTTTTATTTTATAAAATCTTAAGTTTCTGACATACTATTCACAAATTAGATTTACATGTACTTTCTCTAGTTATCTACTTAGTAAACAAAAATGTCACTTACTTATGCATGAATGAACCTGTCAGTGTTCAAATTTCTTTTTTTTTTCAAAGGTGAAAAATCACCACTGGTCAATTTCATAGCTATAATCGAGGTTAGAACAGGCGCCCACCTTTTCTAATATCTACCCCTTTTTTGGCTTTATAAAACAAATACAAAATCTCAGTCAGTATTTATTGACGTGGAGTTTTAGTATCGCTTCTAGTGACATAATTCCGTATCCCTAACTTTGTGTATTAAGCATTCCATCATCGCCCGACACTTCGTCGTACCAGAGAAGTAGCATGCAACAGCAGGCGAATTTTATATCAAGTGCATGGACACTCGCTCTTCATAACCAATTACGTAATAGTCTATGCGCACCACCACACTTGGAGACTAAGAAAATAATAATTGCAAAACTGAAATGTTTTTGCATCCCAGCTTATGAAGACCATCAACGAGCTCGTTATTAAATTTACTCATGATCACGTCCATGTACAGTGTATATGTACATGTATATATTGACACCTTGAATTAGTAAATCAGTGGAGGTCTAGGCTTAATATTCATAGATTATAAAGTAGTATACTAAACATTCTCACTAGAAAATTGATGCTTCATGTTCAAGCAGCATTTTGACCTTAATTAAAATCAGAGTTGGCCGGTGTAACGACGAAAAGTGACCCCCGTTGATTATTGACAGGGATTCATTTTTCTACGTAGAAAAATGACCCACTCGATTGTAGAATATACTTGAATTACATCGTAGAAATTATGGTCTAAAGGTCATTTTTCTCCGTGTGGGTTGTAGAAAAATGACCTTGTAGAATTATTATTATTGTTTTTAAGGTGGACAGGGGTGGTGGTGGTGCTTTGGAGGGGGGGGGGGGGGGGGGGGGGGGGGGGCTTGATACTTAGATTGTTCGAATAATCAGCCTGAGTACGCTTTCTGATCACCTGTTATTGCTTATCAACATTATACTAGTTTGTCATTTAATTTTTCAAATAAAAAAATAAAAGATATAGTAATGTTTCGTTAATTAAAGTACACTGAATATAAAATTTTCCCTTCACATTACATCTTGGCAACAGAAGAAAAAGACGTATCTTAGATAACAACTGAATTTTAAATCAAAAGGTAGGGGGAGTTGGCGGGGAGGGGGGAATTGACACCGGTTAATTTACAGGAGAAGAGAAAATTATTCATCACGGTCTATATCGCCATGAGAGATATATTCACCATGGATTTAAAATAGGCACATATCTCATCACACGCGTGAATCCAGAAAATTTTAACCGGGGGTGAGGGAGGGATATCCGAGGGATAATTACGTTTGCCAAGGGGGGGGGGGGGGGGGGTCTAGGCCTATTATCGGTAAATTTGATAAGTAATAAAAAAAAATTGAATTCACCCACTCCTTAAGTCTGCGATTGCATGCATCTTCCCATTTTGATATTTCTACATGTAACAACAATTCATTTTTGTAATTTAATTAAATTAATTTATAATTTAAGAAGAATATATATTAAACAAACACAATGCTTGATTTAAAAACAATATAAACGTCTCGAATTCCAAAACTTCGAATTTAGAATTGAACAAAAGAAACAGTGTACTTTATAGATGATTCTGCGTGAGTTTGTAATCGATATCTACCACCCCTGTGAATGTGTTTGGAGTGTTTTCTTTATCGTTACTAAGTATATAATAGATCCAGATGTGCTCGAATAAAAGTTCACAGGACTTCCCCGAGATTTGTTCAGTTCCTGTAAAATTTCGAGCGGAAGTATCAGTGCTCGGATAAATATTCTCAAAATACGTAAGTACTGATCGTTTTTCGTATCATATCTTTCTTTGATATATGTTAAAACATGAAAATCTATTGAGATATCACTCTTATTTCATCATCTAGCGGTTATTTAAATTAAAACAATGATATTCGGAACAGAGTTATCGATCTTGTTCAACCACTCTACACGTGGTTAAAAATATAAACTTTGAGTTGCTTGATAAAATCATAGCCATGATTGATGCTTTGGTAGACTATGCAATACAATGCTTTTTTTTAAAAATGAATTGGTGTCTGGTTTGAGTAAAAATTTAGTATATCGTGCCATTTTCGAGGAACATTCTGCATAAAATAGTGTAGTCTGTTTCACTCGATCGAACTCGGGTCGCAGCTGTGAGAAGCGAGTGCATTATCCACTACGCTACTTGGACACCCTTAAGCCATCTAGTGTGATGTTTCATGTGCATTGAACTTAAAATCAATAAAATCATCAAACATGTAAAGAAATTATGAAAATAAAATTGAGGCCAAAATGTTTTGTAGAGACCAAGCCAAATTTGAGGCCAAAAGTCCTCACTCACAAAAAGTGAATTTGTACCTGTAACATTGGTCTGTCGGTGTAACGGTGTTTTGTTTGGTTGTCAGACATTCACTATAGCTAAATAGAACAGATATTAATTTTAAAAATCCGCTTTATTCGTCGAAATTTTACATCTGTCTTCTGGGGTTTTTCTTCTAAAAATATGCAATACATGTAAATAAATAGGTTATTATTTAGGTTTGTCTGTGAAATCATCTTCTACAATGGTGGTGCATATTCAGCAGAACGAACATACGCGAGCTGTCGCATCATTACCGTCTCTATAGTTATGCAAAAAGGGAGCGCAAGCATCATCAAGCATGTACCTTTAGAGGGAGACACAACCCTAGAATGGCTTAGCGAAGGGGCACCATAAGGCAAGCTGACGAGTTCTTTAAGTTTAAGTTAAACACAGACATCGCTTTCTTCAAACTGATGTTATATATGTAACAGAGTAAATTTAAACGGGAGGCACATCCATCTTTTATATGCTTTCGCTGACCCCTTCATCCTCGCCAAACATGAATGCTACACGTATCACCTCTAGTTTCTATAATTTCTATGTAGTTTATAAGCGAGATCAAAATTCTATGGGGTCAGTTTTCAACGTGTGGTGGGTCGCACATCTACAGGTCTCGAGTGGTTTTCTACTGAAGAAAAAGGACCCCACTTGTCATAGAATACTGACCCTGGGTCAGTTTTCTCCGTAGAAATTTGACCCCCGGGTCAGTATTCTTTGGAGGTCACTTTTCGTCGTTACACCGGTCATATAATCCGGTTTGGCGGTTAGGTATCAGTGCAGCATATTTGATAACCTCCAGACAAAGGGTTCTTAGAAATGGATCCGATATATACAAACAATTAACCCAATTTTCAGTTTTGGGGCATGTAAGAGACAATACTTTATATCTTTTATTTACTCATTTTATATTTTACATGGTATATACAAAGTAGATATATATGTCCTTGGACATGCTGACCATAGATTCTGACCACGTGACTTTTCCTGCAATAGATCTAAGTGCTAGATAAGGCACTCACAGACTCTAAATAGATATGCCGTGTACTATTGAGCACTGAACTTTAACTTGCCATACTGATAAGTATATGAAGGATAAAGATAACTTTTTTATATTAAATTTGCACAAATAACATCGAGGCGGATGTTGACCATTGACGTATATTTTTTTTTAATAGTATTATGAATATATTGTATACCCCAGGGTATATGGTTAAAGGAAAAGTATGTCAAGTGGTCTAGTATCTGTGCCCAGGTCACATTAAACGGTGCTTGAAACTAGGAATGGGAGGTTGGGGGGGGGGGGGGGGGGGTAAGTGGGGAGAGTCTCAAATCGTACAAGAAATCCAAAGAAAGAAATGAAAAAAGCAAATCTTTTTTTTTTTTTTTAAATTTCTTCCACTCTATGTTGCAAAAGTGAAAACGCTAACATGCTCGATCCTCGAAAAGTACATGTGCTTCAAGTTTGACCCAATTTATTCTTTTGTCAGTTGTCAGAAGACAATTGACATTAACCTTTGACATAGTGACCTTAAGAACGATAGGAATCATTTACATTTTAGGAGGTGAAATTTTTTCCCACTTCACAGTCAGGCCAGCAAAGCCTCATAAGATATCCATGAAACAACATCTGCAAAATTCCGCAAAATTCACTTTTCCATCAGAGAGGGAAAGAGCAAGGTCATCCGCCCCTTATAATGTTCGTTCCTCCATTTTTGAGAAGACATCTGGTCCTTAAATTGTGCATAATATTTTATAAGTAAATTAATCTTATTTAATTTGGTAACTTCTGAAAAAAAGTTTAGAGAGATTTAAATTATTATGGCGAAGGCTTTCAAGATTTTTTTTCCTCCAATTTCAATATATTTAGAATACTGTTATGTTAATTTGGCCACCCTGTTCTGAACACAGACTTAACTTTCAGTATTTTTTTCAATTGAGATATCTTCGATATATATACAATCATTGTGAATTTCTACGCATTTTTGCATAAAGTGTAGACACCTTCAATGTAAAATCACGGAGGTTCAGTGATAGTTTTACCTTGTAATAATTTATTCATGCTATAAATAAAATTGATCCATGCTTTTATTTCATTCCTGAAAAAAAAAATGACTTCCTTTCATCAGATTTTTGTAAAAGTAACCATAGTTTTAGGTACTTTGTGTTCTCGCTACTAACGAGAGAAGAAATATCATCAAAAAGATTATGGTACATGTAATCCGGAACAATATTTTTGTTCAATGCGGGCATTTTTTTTCATAATTTTGAATGTATTTATTTAACATCGGAAAAGGTCGTATTTGGAACCATGAATCATTTCTGAAAATATGAAAGAGGAAATTGCATTTTATTTGTAAGCTGCAAATTCTCTGTAAAAAAAAAAAGTCAGGTTAAATGGTCTCTACATAGGACCGTAAATTGAATAATTTGATACGAGGCACCTGCACCCCCCCCCCCCCAACCCTCTCCCCTGGATGACCCCGACCTAACAACAGGACGAAAACCATTGCTACTTTGTATGATTATGTTGTAGTTACTAAAGTACTTTTTTATTTAATGATCAAAAGGTCAATAAAGTCAATAGTTCCGAAGTAAAATTTCTCTTAATTGGCCCCATGCATCGTGTAGAGAATATAAGTATACATTTATGTGTGACACACATTTGGGACGCTTATCGTGGCATATTAGGTATTTATATAACATATGTAACAAACGAGAAGGTCACATGCATTTCCTGTTGTGGACCAAAGATACACGCCTCAAGAACACATCGAAATTAACTCAAGTCATGGACAGATAAGACCGTCGACTTATCACCGTAATGGTCGACTGCGACGTATAGGGATCTTTGATGACACCTGGCATGGTTCATTGTCTTAACAACAAGGTGAGATTATGTTAATTACAACAGGAAGGAACCATGTGCTTGTACTTATATACGAAATTTGTTTGTTTCAGTAGGCCCCAAAACCTAGGAAAATACTTTGAAGGCTTAATAATGTTATAATTTAGTGAAACTGTGTTCCTGCACATTCCCGCGCACACCGTACACTTCTCGGGCCGTCTTGGGCCTGGGGGTATAGACATCAAGCGTGGGAAAGGTAACAAAAATTAAAATGAAATACGGGGCTGGTGAATAACGGTATTTGTTCAATAAAGCGAGAGTACAATGAGATATGTGCATGCTCTGAAAACACAGATAGGAGCGTATATCAAATATAATTATGATTGTATCTGTATTCTAATTTATATATATTGCCCACATGTAGTACAGTAGGTTAAACGAATGAACTTATTTTCTCACGTATAAAAGAACTGTGACGGTCAGACCGGTTCGAATACCGGCGTCAGATAGCTAAGTTGGTAGAGCACCTGACTAGAGAATTCAGGGGGCCCGGGTTCGAATCCCGGTCTGGTCCGTCATTATTTCTCCCATCCCGTTACAATTGGTGCCGTGACCTGCCCCTGGAACTGACAGGTTAACTCCTGCCAGGGAAAGAACCTGGGGTGATTTTCGAGGGCGAAGATCATTTAAGGGGGAGGAATGTGACGGTCAGACCGGTTCGAACACCGGCGTCAGATAGCTATGTTGGTAGAGCACCTGACTAGAGAATTCAGGGGGCCCAGGTTCGAATCCCGGTCTGGTCCGTTATTATTTCTCCCATCCCGTTACAGAACAAAGATAAAGTCGCAATTTATGTATATGTAGTTATATATGTAATTATGTATTACTCGACGAGAGAGAGAGAGAGAGAGAGAGAGAGAGAGAGAGAGAGAGAGAGCATATTTTTTTTTATAGATATCTTTAATGTCATTAATGTAAGAAAAAGCTGTCGTATTTACAGATAGTATCGCGTGGACATCTGCTGAGACATATACATGCGATGTATTATTTTAGATAAACATATGGCTGTATTTACACAGTTTTAAAATGCTGCAATAACTCAATATTTGAACAACACTGCGTATAAACCAAACTACATGCTTAAAACAACTGAAGATTCCTTTTATGTTGTCACACTTTTGATCTAGGTTTTTTTTACGAACAGTTTCAAATAAGAAATCATTCCATAAGTAGCGAAAATTTACATGTATTAATCCCGTTAGGATTTGATTGTAACGCCGTTTACAATGTTAATATTATGCCAGTAAATATTATATATAAGGCATAAGAAAAAAAAATTGTGTGTTTAGGGTAACACTGATGAAAAAATTAGGTTAGGTAGGTAGTGATTTTTTTTTTTTATTTTATCATATTTTTTTCTGCATGAGGGCATAAATACAAATATAAAATCCTAAGAATGTTTGTTTGTGTCATATTTAAAAACGGGGTTTTTAATGGAAATAATATGAAAATCACAATCGGATAAAAACAGACATTTATAAATGGTAGGATCGGGTCATTTTTGTAGGTTAGGTAGGGTTACCCTAAACACACAATATTTTTTTTAGGCCTAGGCCAGAGAAAATAGAACACAATGTATTTAAGAAGGCTCGATGGTCTTGGCCATTTTAGGTTGTTTTAATCTCCTTAAGAAAAAGAGCACTGTATTACGATGTAGTAAAATGATCTAATTTTAATTAATGATTACAAGCCTCTAACTGTCCGTTCTGTTAGATATTGTACACTCCGAGGCGCGTTAGTGCGTTAACTTTTTAAAAACATTTGTCTTTTCATTGTTTAAGAACAGATTTTACTATCGTTCTGCATCATTTCATTTACCTGGCTCTATACAATAAGTTAACAGTTAGCATTAGTCCAAAATAGATCATTTTGCGTTTGGTATGTAAATATACTAAATATCAAATAAATAAGGAACACTTGTGA
This sequence comes from Magallana nippona, assembly GCA_033439105.1. Classification (NCBI taxonomy): domain Eukaryota; kingdom Metazoa; phylum Mollusca; class Bivalvia; order Ostreida; family Ostreidae; genus Magallana; species Magallana nippona. The sequence continues at coordinate 55,093,936 of CM065926.1, read as the reverse complement.
AGACGATGAAGCATGTTTACAGAAACAGTTGGTTTCTTTGCATTGGTCCTATTAATCCACACTGCGTCATGAAAAAAACATGCGCAAAGGTGAGCATAGTTGGAAACCCCCGCAAATTCGTCATTTTTGTACAAACAACGGTATGATTCTGTAGGATTAAAATGTTAACATCTGAATTTATGATTGTTCGATTTTATTTAGAAATCTTTTCCGATCTAATTCCGTACAAAAGGACGACGTTAATCGAGCCCTTCTGAGTGAATTTGTAATTGTTTTTAAAATTCATGCAATAAGTTCTATATTGATTTTGCCAGAATTTTCTCATTGTGTTTGGATTTGTAAATTTTAATTCTCATGGATGTTCTACGCAGTTTCCACATGAGAGCTGATAAATCCCCGTAAAATTGGAAAAATCAGTAGTAGTGTTTTATCTTTTCTATTGTGTTTCTGTGAGTTTGTGTTTACCCCAATTATCTGCAGCAGTCCAGTATGTCAACTATAGCCGTCCAATAAGTAGAAACTTTTTGTAAAGCTACAGGTAACTTATTGGATGGGTACAGGACTTTTACAGGAGATTTTCTGGACTCGGTTTAACAAAAGAAGACGTCACAAAAATGTTATAAGGCTAAAATATTTAAGATATTTTCTTTTCTAAATGTTATTTTATGGTAAAAAATATCAATTTTAAAGGTTTAAGGCAGATCTGATCGCTAATTTGTCGACCACCCAGCCTCCTTAAAAACCTGGCGAAAATCTGATTTTAATATTGACTAAAAGAAAGTGACGTCTATATATAAATATGTGACAATCCTTTAAAGTGGTTTAGAAACTATGTGTGACGCATTTAAAGGTGACATTCAAACAAAAAGAAAATGAATCAAAATTATTTCATTTTAGAGACATGACATAACACGGATGCAGCGCAGTTATGAGACGAATAATAAAAACTGGTAAGATGTTGACAATCGTCCAGTAATTTAATGGATTTTAATGTTTGTGTAGAAGTTTGTTTCTCTTTGCAACATTTACGAACAACCTCTTTTATTATTTTTGTCGCTATACTTTATCTCTCTTTCACTTATTGTCGCTACTTTGAAGAAGCAGACGCTCTTTTACGTATTATGTCTCTACATCACACGATGTAATCTTCTTTAAAAAATTGAAGCTGCTTGATTTTTAACCGTTTAAGTGTTCAATAGATTTCAATACAAACCTTCATAGAAAGTTAGAGACTAAATTCACCAAATTACACTTGCAACATTGGACATTATTCAAAGATAGAAATTAAATGATTTTTTTTAGTTACACAAAACCATGAAAAACACAATACAAATCTTTGTGTTTTTTGTAGACTTATCTACGAAGCCATCTCTCTTACAGATATCTATAAAGCAATCTTTTTGTTACAAATTTATTTTAAACTGACAGATTCTCTGTTGCATGTTTTTCAGGCAATCTCCGACACATACTTTTGTTGCCTTATTTCTGATTAAGCATTCTTCCCGTCACATAATAATGTTGCTTTAATTTTGAAGCAATCTCTCTGTTACATATTTTTGTAGCCATATATGAAGCAATGTCTCAGCCACGTATTTATGTTGCTAATCCTTCTGTTACACATTTTGGTAGCTGTATTGTTCTCTCCCTTTAGATTTCCTGCTGTTGTCGCTGTTCCTAAGCGTCCTCATCAACGTCCTCTTTTTCTACATCTACCTCAGGAGACCTCACGTGCTCTATCCGGTGCAAATCGAGGAGAACAGACTATGTGTATACTTTAGGGGTGGTCTAGGTAACCACATGTTTCAATACGCATCCACATACGGAATAGCTCGCGCCAGGAATATGACCGTGGGTATCACCCCAGCATCCGAATTGTTCAACACATTCAATATCTCCTCCCAGTTCCTCATCGGCATGCAGTTCTGTGACACTGCAGAGAAAGTGGTTGAGAGAAAGCCTTGTGCATACGACAAAGGTTCCGTCCATTTTATTCGTAAAGAAAAGGTGAACTACATTCACAAGTCTTACCTTCAGTCGTGGAAATATTTCCACGACGTGGAAGACGACCTCCGAGAACAGTTCGTCTTCATGGAAGACGTTCAAGACAAAGCGCGCGAACTTATAAAATCGTTAACTAAACCATTCGCCAGTGAAAATCTGACGACCATTGCGGTTCACATACGGCGAGGTGATTACAAAAACGAGCGAAATGTCAAATATGGATATAATTTAGCAACAGGAGAATATCTCAGCAGAGCGTTTAAGTATTTTAGAGATAGATATAACCCTATTGTTTTCATTGTATTTACAAATCCAAATGTTGAAGATCTCAAATGGTGCAAGTACCACGTGAACGGAGATGACGTGGTGTTCGCGCCAGAAAATCCGCGGGAAGTGGACATGTGTGCAATTTCAATGTGTAATCACACTATCATGACGGTTGGGTCCTTTGGCTGGTGGGGAAGTTTTTTGGCGAAAGGGACCACTATTTACTTCAGCGATGTAGCCCAAAACAACAGCAACCTTAGGAAAGACTTCAGTTTCGACATGTCCGATTATTTTTATCCGGGGTGGATTGGACTGAGGTGATTGTCAGAGATGATTGTTGTGTTCCGTAGTACTTTGGTATTTCCTTAGAATCTGGGGTTTTCATTAGCTTTTTCAGTAGCTTTACAATATGAGGTAGATATAATTACAATGTATATTAGTTGCTAAATTCAGGTTAAATTTTATTGCAAAACTTACTCATATAATTTTTACTAATCTGTATGAAGTCTGTACATTCTCACTGTTCATTTATAGAGTAAATACTTTATTTGCGTAGTATTTCACTATATATCCAAGCTTTTGAGATCATGAACTAACAATGTTCAGAAATCAGCCGATTACACAAAAAGAAATTTTATTAAAATAGCAAGTATTTGTAATCATTTTTATGACATCTGAAATGATTGCATGTAATCTGTAACAGTTGTGCTGATGTGTTTGTAATGATTGCAATGGTCTGAAATTAATATCAGTATTAATGATTGTATTAGTTAAAGTGTATGTAATGACTGTTATATGTATCTGCAGTAGTTGGACGTATCTGTAATGGTTATATGTATCTGGTATCTGCAGTAGTTTTAACTGTAATGGTTGTAAGTATCTGTAATGGTTGTACTGTAAGTCTCTGCAATGATTGCATGTAATGACTGTAAGTATCTGTATTGATTGTAAGTATATGTAATAGTTGTCTGTAATAATTACATTGAAGTGGCTGTAATGACATTGAGTATCTATAGTGATTGTCAGTAAAGTGTTTATGGTTGTAGTGATGTGTCTGTAATAATTGTACATACATGTACATGTAACAATGGTGAGCATATGTAATGGTTGCAGATTTATGTAATGATTGTAACTATCTGTTATTGAAACCATTGAACTGCAATGTTTGTAAGGACTATTAGTATTTGTAATGACAGTAAGTTTTTATAATGGTTGTTAGTATTTTAATGGTTGTATGTATCTGAAATGATTGCAACGTGATGAATACACTCTATATGGTTATCAGAGATCTATAATGATAACCAGTGTAATTCTTGTAATGTTATATCAGTATTCTAAATACAGTTGAACTTCGGTATCTCGAACATCGATATCTGGAATACAATGGATATGTCGAAGTGATTTGTAAGTCCCAACCACTTATACTTTAAGTAATTTACCCTAGATATCTCGAATACTTTGATATCTCAAAGTTTTTAACCAGTCCCATGTAGTTCGAGATAACAAGGTTTGACTGTACTTATACCGATTTAAATGGTTGCAAGTATTTGTAAAGATTATATTTATATGATATTAAACTTTATGAAGAAATTAAATTATCATGTGACAATCTTCAGTGAGATCTAACAATCTCCTCTTCTCAGGTCTGCATTTATAAACTTATTGAGTGTTTTTTTTTTTTATTTAACATTGACCTCATTAATGGACACCATTACAGACCTGGAAATATCATTTAAGCGATGACAAAGCTACTCTCAACATAAATGACAAAGCTACTCTCAACATAAATACATTTCTAATCTATAACTATAATTCATAATTTCCTGTATATTGCGCTTATGGATAGAGTATAACCATTTTAACAAGACCTTGGACTTTCAGTAGGATGTAACTATCTATTTATTGCATCAAAACAAGTTAAAAATTAGGCTGGTTTCGAATGAAATATGCAAAGATTGCATAGTCTAAGCTTAAAAGCCAGACAAATCTTGTTGATTTCAAAGAGCCATGGCTGAGTAGCCAACAATGAAATAGACAGGCATACACCGCATTGCTGTTTAACACAACTACATGAAGTCCAAGCTCTTGCTAAGTGCCTTGTAAAATGTTGAAGCTTTAATAAATTAGTATAACATAACTGAATAAATGGATTTTATGGTTTAATGAGGTACATTTCTATATCAGTAGTAATTTTGTCTATTGTGGTTATGTGTTCATTTGTATGATCTATTTCTTTAACTTGATAGTGATGTATAGGACCAGCCATAAATAGTAAGCATACTCTATTGGACCATTAATAAAATTTCAACGTTTAAAGGGATGCCACAAGAACTAAACACGATCAAGTCTGGAGATGTGTGGTCTCCGTTGGTTCCCCCCCCCCCCCCCCCAAAGATTTCTTATCCTGTGTGGGTTTTTTTTTTTACTATATACTGCAATATATATACAAGTAAATTGTTCAAAAGCAAATTGTTTGAAACATTTTTAGGCATTTTAATTGGTAAACAGGAAATTTACAAATTACGTAAACCTCTGTTGAATGAAAATCAGACATCAGAACACGAATCTTATGGATTAGTTGACTTTTCAAAGTACCGGTACATGTAAAATAACTTGAACATTAATACATGTTTTGGTATATTTCAAGGAAATGCCCAACATTATTTCATAGTTCTGTGCAGGAACTCTTGACAGCTGATTCATAGAAGTAGAAAAACAATGCTGTTGAGTAAAACCAAGCTCCGTTCACTGAAAATCACTGATTTTGATCACTCAGTTGTAACCATGAAGCTCAGAGATTTCACAGATTAAATCAAATATACTGTTATAAAACTAAAACAAGATGTTTTCTTGTAGCTCCTGTTGTAAAACCTCTTTCTGTGTCACATGACCTAGAAGAACTGCATCCGCCTCAAGCAGTGAGGTGTGGCGAGCTGAACCCAGGAATTTTTCCGCCATTTCAAATTCTTTCAGCTGCAACTTCACTTGAGTCCCATAAGTATAACTGAAAAAAAGATCATATCTGTTTTTTCAGTTTTTAGAAGCAATTTCATCTGACAAAATATGAGATTGAAAATCTTCACTTCTACAAGCAAAACCAGGAAACCTTGGATTGAAAGACTTCAGAACTGTAGCTCTCTGGAAGTATTTGAGTAAGCATGATTAAGGATTGATAAAAGTTGGAATGCACAGCTTAACATGCAACAAATTGATAATTAAAGATTGAACTTATTTATGAAAAGTTAAAGACAATATTAAAATTCTATACTGTGTCTTTAAGAGAGTTAGCTGCAGGTCTGCAGCTCCCGGTCTGAAAAAATTTGGATGGACGGCCTGGGAGCTACAGTGCCACCCATTGAAATTTTTTTATATTTACTGCACACAAAAACGTGCACTATTTTTGGACTGATTAACTTTATTTATATGCAAATTCTGTGGAAACAATTAGTACTGTTAAATTCTTCATGCAATTTACTACTGATACCGCCTCTTTACTTGCCTCAGACTTTCTCCAGAACATGCTACCAACCTCGGAAAATGAAGTATATTAAATTCACATCGAGATCGGAAGTTCACCATTTTTCACATGTAAACAAACAGCAACATTCCCTTTCCCAGGCTGCTTATGGTGTTTAAAAGACTATCAGTGGCAAGTAAAGAGACAATATCAGTAGTAAACTAGTGGGTATTGTTTTTTAACAAAAAACACATGTCTCCCCTTTGTTATGTATTTGTAACAAAATGGAAAGAACCTGAAATGGACCTTCAGTTTTAAAAGATAGGAGGGAAATTTTAAAACAAAACATCTTGTTACATGTACCGGTAGATGGTATATTGAGCTGACCCGCCTCTTTCTTGCTCTTCATGGCCAGAGACTTGAGGATATGTGATATATGTCATATGTGATATATGTGTCATATGTGATATAAAATAAAATTAAGTTTTATTTCTATTTAGTAGGTTATATATAATCTATCTATGATACAATGAATGAATGATGAAATGCTTGACCTTGAAATAAAAATTATAGGTCAAGGTCAAAACTTTTGGTGGCGTACACTCCTTCTCAATACCATCTACCTATGTTCCAAGTCTGAAGTCTTAATGTCAAAGGGTATTACGGTTATGACCCAGACAAAATTTTTATAATTTTTTTTCTTAATTTGACCTTGAGTAAAAGAAGGTCAAGGTCAAATATTATTCAATAGTACACCTAAGTGTATTATTATTGTTCTTTGTTTAAAGTTTGAAGTCCTTCTGTCAAAGTATATTCAGAAGTTGAACAATGAAGTTTTTTCTCATATGACCTCGAAATAAAAATTCTAGGTCAAGGTCAAAAATTTTGGCAAGGTTCAACTAGGTTAAATACCATCTATCTATGATACAAGTTAAAAGTATGTATGTTAAAAGAGTCTTGTGTTATGGTTCGGACAATATTTTTTATGAAAAGTTTGACCTTGAAGAACAAAATAGGTCAAGGTCAAAACGTTTGGTGGCGTGCACTCCTTCTCAATACCATCTACCTATGTTCCAAGTTTGAAGTCTTAATGTCAAAGGGTATTTAAGTTACAGCCTGGACAAATTTGGATGAAGAAGAATAAGAAGAACTAGACACGATCTCGTTGCGAGCAACGAGGAGGTCTTCCGTCCGATTTTTTGAAGATGGAAAGACCTTGCCCTTGATTTTCGTCAACGAAACATATCTGGAAATGGGGATGGGATCTAAAAGAGCTATGGATGAAAGACCTCTGGGTCCATTATTTGAGGAATCAGCTCCTTTTCCTTCATTTCAATTAAAAGGTATTTTGGTTTTAAATACTTTTTGTTTAAAAGTGTTTAGAAATTCGTTACCGTTCTCGAGATATCTCCGAAAGATCTTTTGGAACCGATCCCATAACTGTTTTTAGGGTCCAGATAACAAACAATATATGGTGGTAAATTGTTAAGCATATTTTTTTATCGCATCTTTTGTTCAATATTGCTTTTCAGAATTTTCCTCCATTTACGGATATTGAAGATCAACATTTCAGACTTCTGGCCCCTTAAAATCCCTTATTACGTAACAGAGGAGTAAACGATTGCCATGTATAGGCAAATAACGTTATGATGAACATAATTGCTTCTATAACGTATTACAAAATATTTCAAAGTTATCATTCAAAGACTTAAAAGCCCTCGCAGCCCCTAATTTGAAGGGCTAGCCCCTTTTTCTTGATGACATAAGAAAGCTCTTGTCAATTCAAACACATTTTGTTGAACAAGTGTTTAGAAGTTCTGTACCGTTTTCGAATTATATGGAAATGGTCGTTTTAGGGGCCGACCCTGTAACTCCTTTTTAGGACCGGATATTAAAGATATGATCGTTGCATACTGTTAAGCACATTATTTTAAGCATCTTCTGTTCAATATTGCTTTTCAAAATTGTCCTCCATTTTGAGATATTGAGGATGAAAATGTCGGATTTCTGGTCCCTCAAAATCCTTAATTACGTAACAAAGGAGTAAACGACTGACATGTACAGGTCAATCATATTATGATGAACATAATTCCTTCTATAATGTATTACAAAATATTTCACAGTCAAAAGTTATCATTAAAAGACTTTAGAGCCCTCTCCGCCCCTAATTTGAAGGGCCAGTCCCTTTTTCTTGATGTCAAAAGAAAGCTCTTGTCAATTCAAACACATTTTGTTCTACAAGTGTTTAGAAGTGTACCGTTTTCGAGATATATGAGAAAGATCGTTTTAGGGGCCGACCCTGTAACTCCTTTTAGGGACCGGATAACAAAGATATGATGGTTGCATACTGTTTAGAACATTGTTTTGAGCATCTTCTGTTCAATATTGCTTTTCAGAATTTTCCTCCATTTTGAGATATTGAAGATCAAAATGTCGGATTTCTGGCCCCTTAAAATCCCTAATTACGTAAGAAAGGAGTAAACGATTGCCATGTATAGGTCAATAACATTATGATGAACATAATTGCTTCTATAATGTATTACAAAATATTTCACAGTTAAAAGTTATCATTAAAAGACTTTAGAGCCTTCACGGCCCCTAATTTGAAGGGCCAGCCCCTTTATCTTGATGTCAAAGGAAAGCACTTGCCAATTCAAACACATTTTGTTCTAAAAGTGATTAGACGTTATATACCGTTTTCGAGATATATGAGAAAGATCGTTTTAGGGGCCGACCCTGTAACTCCTTTTAGGGACCGGATAACGAAGAAATTATGGTTGCATATTGTTTAGAGCATTGTTTTGAGCATCTTCTGTTCAATATTGCTTTTCAGAATTTTCCTCCATTTTGAGATATTGAGGATCAAAATGTCGGATTTCTCGCCCTTAAAATCCCTAATCACGTAACGAAGGAGTAAACAATTATCTTGTATAGATCAATAACGTTATGATGAACATAATTGCTTCTATAACGTATTATAAAATATTTCAGTGTTAAAAGTTATCATTAAAAGACTTTAGATCTATCCCGGCCCCTAATTCGAAGGGCCAGCCCCTTTTTCTTGATGTCAAATGAAAGCTCTTGACTTTATAAAGTTTTTTTGTTCTACATGTTTTAACAAAATAATTTCAACAAAATAGATGTTGAAAGAAAACCACAAAAAATCACGACGCGTTTTTAACCGTAATTTTCGAGCTGGGGCGAGCTTTGGCGCTTTTGGTCACAGAACAATATATATACAACATGTCAGATCTACAACCTTTCGTCTACAATCCCTGAAATTTTGAACTCAGTATCTTAAATCCTTTAGGAGTTTACCCCTGGACAAGCCGACCCTCTGAAAATCGCTAAATTGTTAAAATCTCAAAACCGGAAGTGACGTCATCGTTAAACAAAATTTCCAAAAAGGTTCAGATCATTATCTATCATATCTGAAGGTTTCGTGTAAATCGGTCGAGTAGTTTCTGAGAAATCGCGTACACAAAATTTGTAAGAAAAAAAAAGAAAAATAATAATAATAATAATAGGGAAAAAGAAACCGAACGGAAACAATAAGGTCTTCCGTTGCGAGCAACGAGGAGGTCTTCCTTCCAATTTTAGAAGTTGAGATACATGTATGACCTTTATTTTGCTATTTACCAGCTAAATGATTTGTAAAAAGCAAAAAAAAAAGATCTCTTGATTCTGAACAGACAATTTTCTTCTATTTCTTTATCTTTTTTCCTTTTTTTTTTTTTTTTTTTTTCAGCCCCTTTTTCTTGATATCAACTGAAAGATCTTATTATTTTAAACACATTTTGTTCATTAAGTGTTCAGAAATGTGTTACCGTTCTTGAGATATTTGGGAAAGATTGCTTTAGGGGCCGACCCTTTATCTCCCTGTAGGGTCCATTTGACGAAACTTTGATGGTTAAATTTTATTACGAACACTATTCTTAGCATCTTCTCTTATATAATGCTTTTCAAAATATTTCTCCTTTTTAAGATATAAATGATCAAAATATTGGACTTCTAGCCCCTCAAAAGCCCTTATTATGTAACATATCCGAAAACTTTTAACATGCGTAGATAAAGAGCTAGAAGATTAACATTTTTGCTTCTATATCACATTACAAAATGTTTCTTATTAAAGAGATATAGATGAAAGACTTTAGACCCTTCTGGGCCCCTAATATGAGGGGTCAGCCCCTTTTGCTTGGTGTCAGTTGAAAGGTCTTGTTTATATAAACTTTTAATGTTCTACATATGTTAACAAAATATTTATGACAAGAAAGATATTCGTGATCAAATCTCAAATTTCCCAAAAAACTGTCAAAAAAGTTAACATCAACATTTTCAGGTTCAGGCGAGCTTCCAGGACAATGACTTCTAGTCAAATCTAAAACAAGCATGCAAATCTACCATAACCACTCTATCTTGCACATAAATTTCAAGTCTTTAACTATAACGGTTTTTGAGGAGATGCGTGGACAATATCATGTCCCAAAATACATGAAAAAGGGAGATAATTCAGAAGCGGAATTGAATTTTCAGACAAAAAGTTGTATGCAATGAGAGGTTCACCTAAGACATCATCCCTGTAAAAATCATTAAAATCGATGGAGAAATGGCTGAGAAATTAAGGGTGTCTACCAAGAAGAATAATTAAATACTATAGAAGAATGAGAAACAGTAGAATAACAGTAAGGTCTTCCGCTGAAGACGGAAGACCTTAATAAGAAAGTCGACAAAAACAATATGTCTCCCCTTTGAAAGGGGAGACATAACAAGTGAGTTAACTTTTGGGACAAATGGAAAAACTGCAATTTGGTAGGCCTATGGAGTGATGTGAGTTTGAAAATAAAAATTTTAAAAAATTGAGGACATGTGACACCAAATGGTTTCTGCAGATTTCCCATTTTTCAATAAGGCCTCCTCTTTGAATCTCCCCTGTACACGTTATACAGAAGCAACTGGGGTAAAACGTATAGGAATCTAAGATTCAAGCAGTATGAACATTATCATTAAATAAGAAATAGAGGAGAAAATACTCAGTTGATGTTACTAACAAAAATTTCTTTAAAAGGACACTAATCCAGATATCTTCAAGATGCTATAATAGATCACATTTCTCCAAGACTTTGCAGTTACAAACTAATACAGGAGCACCTACCTTTCATCAAAACGCGATGCCGGCTGTTCTTTTTTAGTTTCCTCATCAACCACGACTTCGGTTATGAGAGGGCGTGGGCATACACAATTAAATTTACCTCCAAAATCAATGTATAAATCATTTGACACAACGTCCACTACTCTTCCGATGAGTATAGAACCCGAAACGTCGCCTAATTGACAAAACTTTGATCTCCGAAATAAATCTTCAAAAGTCACCTTCTTCTTAGATAGATCGGACGCACTTGTTATTTCAACCTTGCCTATTTTTTCTTTGAGTAATTCAACTTCCCGATCTTCTAGAAGTTTTCTGTAACCATCCTCTATATTCAAATTGGTTGTCGTTACAAAAGGCCTGTAATATCCTTGAAAAAACTTAGATAAACACGTTCTCCTCAACAGTTTGGTAGCCATCTTTGTTTTAGATTGACATACTAAAAGCAGTAAGTGCAATATTGCATCTGTAATATCAACAAAAATAATCTTGAGTTGAATATAAATAAAATGTGAGATTGTTTTTATCTCCATTCTTGTATATGAGACAGATAATTAACATTTAATAAATTTATTAATTTATAGATTATTTCAATATATGTGACAATCAATACGACACATTAGGGATATTTGTCTGGTTGGGTAATTAGTTTAAAGAAGTTCGGAATCTTTCGGATTATACTACAACAATCGAGGTATTCCGAGTAGACCAAACAAAGTGAACACAGAAATCATGGAAAAGGACAAGTTGTTAAAGTTTATGACTTTGATTGGCGATCTTAAGGTATAAAATTGATTTTCTTATTTCATTTTAGCGTGCTCTACTCGGATAACGCTAGACTAAAAATTTAGGACCATATTTTCAATGAAGAAATTTATCAAAGTACTGAGGGTACTCGGAGTCGGAATGAAAGCTCAAGGGATCTTATGATCACCTGGGGCGCGTTTGATCGAATTGAATCTAGTAACTTTAGGGTTCTGTTAGTGCATGCGCAGAGTCTAGACTCTAATATGTTTTTTACGGTGCGACCGTTGGGGCGAGCGTAGCATAAGTTTAATTGTAAATACACATGGGTACATAATACATGTATAAACAGTTATGTTTTACGGTGTGGCAATCTGGAGGGCGAAGCCATTAACAACGATCACAATTTCACTATCAGATTCATCAGAAACGTGCACTGTTGGATCCACCCCTCTATTTATTCATTATGCTAAAGGTCGCATTCTTAGTCTAGACATTGTGATGTCACTTTAGTAGAGCAGACATCGATCACTCGACAGTTTCCGTCAAAGTAGCATTGCTCCGAACAATTTACCAAGAAAATAACGTAAGGCCACACCAGTATAATTTCTTGTTTGTCGACCCCACGCACTCGTATCATAATAAAACTATACAATTAATATTTTTATAAATTTCCTGCATCCAGGAAATTCTGCGCTCTTTTCTGTTCTATTTCCGCTCTATTTTTCATATTTTAAATAGTTTTTATTTATAAATCAGAAACAAGTAGAAAAAGTATAACCGTCCGCACAAATTTATTTATGTATTGCCTAAAATTTTGCCTACAAAAAATAATTTTATTATTTAATTATTTAATTGCTCGCTCGCTGGTACTTTATTTCATTGAATGTCCGATGAACAAGAAATTATATTGGTGTGGCCTAAAACAAATAGTTGCAAACCATTGTTTAGAATCAGCAGATTCTTTTATTCATCTTTTAAATGCATGACATTCTTAAAATACATTTTACCTGTTCTCGTGAGATCATGACATTGGTAGCCATTTGCAATTTACATGGAATTGTGGGTACAAATCTAATGACAGAATTTTCAGTATGTCAAAGATAGCAGTAGTCCGAATTTTCTCTTCGCCCAAGCGTTGTCGTTAGAGCTCGCTGCACTCGCTATTAATGTAGTTGCTCTAGTGTTAAAAATGGAGAATAAGCAGAGAAGGTTATCAGCGATATGTCATCACTGGTCGTGTCTTTATTGATGTATCGCTGATAAATTAACACATGAGGTTGCTCACGTGACTCCTATTTTTTCCTGTGAGCTGGTCCAAGGTTAACTGTCTAAATAAGGTTTGGATCCAAAATTTCCATATTAAGTTGGGTTTTTTTTATATGTCAATGGTGTGACCGTTGGGCCGAGCGCAGCTCTTTTTGGTTCAAACAGAGACAGTACAGTTTGATTTTAGTAAATTGAAAGAGAGATAAATTTAAATGCATAGATCAACATCCCTACTCAAATCATAAAATCATTTTTTCTATCGGTTTTGCTGGTAGGACTGATCATAGCTTTCTGAAACTCTGCCCTTCAGGGCCGTAAGAGAGCTTCGCCCTCTACAAATCACAATAATAATGTTTTATTGTGTTGACATTATAACGAAATCATTAACCTAACTTCACAGAAACTTTTAGAAAATATTTATGCCTCCAAGAAATTGGTCGCCATTGTTAACGTTTACCCTTGTATACAGGACTGTACCTAATAATGAGACCAATTAGGTTGCAACTTTGAACTGCAATTGCTTGCAAAATCCATTTTATAAAAACTGTTTTGAAATAAAAAATATGTGTGAATATACTAGTACACATTAGTATTTTTTGTCTGTCCAGCGGGTGAAGAGGACGGGCTGGGTGCTGCGAAAAGTGAAGGAGCCCGAGTCCGTAGCTGACCACATGTACAGGATGGCCATCTTGTCTTTCCTAGTGGACCCCGCCAGCTCAGGTCTCAATAAAGACAGGTCATAAACACACACACTAGTAAACAGAGCAGGAGGGCTGAATTTTTATTGTCTCAGTTTTAAAAAAATTTTATTGCCTACTCTTTAATGCCTCTTAGAATATAGTAATACCATATTTTCTTTCTCTTTATATTAGTTCATTTGTTGCTTTTAAGTTGGTAAATTCTCTTTAAAATTGGCCAGTTTTGCTTTACTTATTACTGTGGACTAACTTGCTGATATTTTCTTGCTTTCACGATCAAATAACTTGTGTCCTGTACAGGTCCTATATATTAGGTTTATATGCTGGAAATCTTACCAATTGTGTGAATGCTTACATATGCATTCTTACAAACAGTACCATTACTCTTGTTTTCATATCTTCATAAACAAATTGGTTTCACTTTTGCATTGTTGTATGATTAAAAATAATGAATATATATGAAACCACGGAAATTTCAGGTAGTTTGTTAATGATCAGTAAGGTAGATGAGACTGGCCATTGTTTTCCAATAATGTAGAAATGGAAGTTGGTAGAAAATAACAGATTCTGAAAAAAATACTTAAAAGATGTATTTTATATTATACATTATATTAATGTATCACAATGTTAAGGTCAATGATGTTTTTCTTTAAATACAGTACCTCAAACAATGAAGAGACATACAATTTTGTATTTTCCATTGACTATTTCAGAAGAGATTGAACAATGCAGAGTCTGCTTAAATAATGTTTTGTGAATATATCTGCAGGTGTATCAAAATAAGTCTGGTGCATGACCTAGCAGAGTGTATCGTAGGAGACCTGACTCCCGAGGACAATATTCCAAAAGCAGAGAAACAAAAACAGGAAATGGTATGAATTTGTCATTAATCTCAGATAAGGGAAATAAACTGCAACTAAATGGAAAACAGTCTTCCACTCCTCTCTATTGATTTTGACTATTGTATCAAAGCATATAACATAAAGTGTACATGGTTTAATGTTCAGATAACTGAAAATTTCAAAGTATTTTCATCAAACAATGATATTTATTCATTGAAAGATGAATTTGTGGAATATTTATTTCCATGAATAATAGTGGAATTTACTCTGCTAGTTAAATTTCTGCTATTAAAATGGTAGTATTTGAAAGATTTTGTGCCAATTTATTTGATAACAATATAGGTGATTTTTTGAAATTAAAATTAAATATACCTAGGAAATCTCATACTGCAAGATATCGCATGACTTGCAATAGTTTCTTATCCTGTTTGCATATACTCCCCGATTGTAATACATTGAATTGCCAGCGCATCTTTTTATAAATTTGTTTTCATTTTCAGGATGCCATGAAGCAGATATGCAATTTAGTTCCTGAAGAAGTTGGACAGGAACTCTATGAGTTATGGGAGGTAAAACTGGTCCTAGCAAATAAAATGATAACAGATTAATGTTATTAGAGGTAAATTAACTACAAAATGATCCTATTACAGCAAAATTGGGACAGGAGCTCTATTGGTTAAGAGAGGCAAATTAACCACATAGGGGTCCTAACAGATACAATGTGGACAGAAAATTCATGAGAAGACAAAACATACAAAATATTAAGAGGGCTCGATGGTTGTGGCCATTTTTGACTAATTTTATCTCCTTGAGAAGAAAAGCTCTGAATAAAGATATAGAAAAAACATTCAAATGACTATATATGATTTGAGCCTAAAATGGCCCCCTAAAATGAACATCTTCATTTTACCAAAATTCTTTGTTTTCTTTGTACAAATATACCTGGTACATAGTTATACAGTTAACACAAAAGAAAACCTGGTTTACTGTCGCATTGACAGCTCTTCTCTTGTTTCTGACATGCTATGTCAAATATGATGCTTATGCATACAATGATGTGCTTGATATATAAAGGTTGCATAGGTGATGAAACATAGATAAAAATTAATTTAAAAAACCCAGTTATATTTAAAAAATATTTTTTTTATTTACCTAATGTGCAAGCTTTTCTTCTTTAAGGTGAATAGTAGAAACAATACGTGTACATGTATTATCTTGTGTGTGAAATTGAGTTATGGCTCTTTTAATAAAAGAATGAAGTTGATTACTGTACCACTCTCATACATGTATTTTGAAAAAAGTTACACAGCAACCCTGCAGCATGCAATTAGCATTTTGATAATGGACGATAGGCTGGGGTAACAGGACCAAAAATTAGGAAGGAAGAAGTGGGTGGGGGGGTTAAAAATGTTTTCTCATGTTCACAGTACTTTACTCACTTTGAAAAGAACATGCATGTGTCTGAATAAATTTAAACTGTAGTTTATGTTTATTTTGATTTTGGAACTGTTTTAAGTGTTAATTGATTTTTTATTTTTAGGCTTAGGAAGTAGATATTTTATATTTTAGTGTTTTCTTTGCACAATGCAATTACCGGCATTTTTTAACATTCTTGTTTATTCCTCAACAGAACTGCACTTATACTAAACTGGCATAAATAGGTGATCAAATATTTATTCAGGATTATGAATTTCAAAGGAGTGAAGAGGCCAAGTTTGTGAAGGATTTGGACAAGTTTGAGATGATACTTCAGGCTCGCGAGTACGAGACACTGAGCGATTGTCCAGGTCAGCTACAAGAGTTCTTTGACAGTACAGCAGGTGAGCAATGCTTAACTAATTGTTAACTTACTCATTGTCTGCTTCAAAGATGAATTTTATTGAGCATTCATTGACATATCATTTTTATGCCAATAAATCAGTCATGCAGGTTCCACCACTTTTTGTTTGATATTTTGATAATATAAATACCTTTGTGCTCAAACTACACTTGTGTGCCAAAAGTATGTTAATTATTTATTTTTTCCCTATATATTTCATTGAAAACAAGACTTATTTCTAAAAGGTTTTCTGTTGTTATTTTTTGTCAGATTTTGAAGAAATTTATATTGATTAAAGTAGATTCAATTTGCATTTTTTGACATACATTGAAATAGTTTTTTGACAACTCGTTTGTAAAATTTGATTTTTCAAACACAACACGAAGATATTTTTTAAGAGCTCTACTATATTTCGTTTGTAATATGCTAGCCAAAACATCTTACTTTGGATTGATAACATCAACATCAGGAACAGAAGGTTGGAAAAATATTTAAATATGATGCCCCAAAAGCTAGAGAAATTCTGAATTTATCAATCCAGGTCTTTTCAAAATCAGTCAAAGGATTACTTTTTAACAATTCTTTGAAAAATGTTGGTTTTCAATCAAATATAGAGCGGAAAGAAAAAAATCGGCAAATTTTTGGCACCTGAGTGTATTTTCATCCACTAATATGAAAAACGTCCAGATTATATGTTTTGAAATGCCCCCTCTACCGCTTCAGACTTCAATACACAACCCAAAATAGAAAGTCTATGGGGATTTTGCATTGTATCAGCCATGAAATAACGGTATGATAAGACTGAAAAATTTTTCGAGGTATTCCAAGTGAGTTCCGAATGGTGAAAAGATGTAAACATTTCCCATTATAAATCTCAGTAAGAACTTTTATGAGTGAAAAATGATAATGTGTCAATGAAGATATTTTGGATATTTTCCCTTTTATCGATTTCAACTGTATTTCTTACACAGGTATGTGTATTTCTATTATAAATCATCAAAAAGTGTTGGAAGCAATGACTTGAGAGACTATAGACTTTATGTGTGCCACTCTCAATGATGACATCAGTTGTTAAGATATAAGTTTTACAGATACAGTAAAACTCGTTTAGTACGAACATGGATACAGCAAAGTCTTGGATGTAGCAAAGTTTTGTTAGTCCCCGGCAGAATTCTAAACAAATCCTTGCAAACATTTATGGTTATGACCAATTTAAAGAAATTTACATCTTTGTTTTACAACAAATTGTTTTATAGTTTTAGAACTTAGCAATACCAATTGCCATAAAATAAATTAATTTTCACGTTTTTGGGTTTTTTACTTCATGCCTCAATAAGCACAATCTTGAAGAAAATGTGTATAGTGAATTTGCTATACCTATTACATGTATTACAAACTCCTAATATGGATATAATGAATTACAGATAAAGTGAAGTAAATCCACTGGTCTCTAGGACTTCGTTATAACCAAGTTTTACTGTATGTTTGTACTTAGTTTACACCATCCCCCTTCCCCCCTCAAATTACCTCTTAATAGAAAAATCAATGTCAACGGCAGATTACAGTCAATGGAAAGGCCCCCAAATAAATAATTTTGTTTTGTTTCAGGAAAATTTAAAACAGAACTAGTGAAAGAATGGGTAAAGAAGTTGACTACTGAAAGAACTGCCTCAAGTGCAACATGATGAAAATTAAAATGGAGAGTGTTTCACCAAATGTTTAGGCCCATGGTAATTATGATCAGACAACTTTCATTGTTTCAAATGGAAGCTTTGTCATCTCTGTATGAAAATAAAAACCCAAGCCTTGATGTACTTGAGCAGTGGATTATCAGGATATTTTTCCACGTTACATTAACTTAATTGAATTGCAAATTAAGCATTAATCATAATTACGGTACACTTGAAGAGGATCAAATTGCCAAGGTTTCCACTGTAATTTACAGTACAATGTACATTTAAAATGTATAATATTTAATGACAAAACTATAGATATTCATTAAAAAATAATAAATTCTTGACTTCAATTTTTTTTTCCTTTTTACAAGTGTTCTCCACATCGACATCACTTACTTTATATACAGTCGTGATGTGTAACAACCTGGATATTTTAATGTCTTGTAACATTATTCATATCAAAGGTTTGTTTATCTGAACATCATATCTCAGTGGATAAAACATCAGACTTCATAACTCAGTAGATAAAACATCAGACTTCTAACTTGCAGAAGTTTTAAATACAACAGAGAATATTTTTTTAATGAAGGGAAATTAATTTTGAAATCATGATTTTTAAAAAATTAAAACTTGCTTTTTTCTGCCAGAGTTCAGATAGGGAGCTATTAGGCCTAGGGGCCACAATGGAAGACCCAAACTGTTATAGTTACATATAGATATGCTGCAAAAAAAGGATAATCTAAAGAGTATTGAGGTATACCTGAAATTAATATCATGTTTTTCTTCAAACAAATAGATATACAATTAATTTCAGTAGGTCAACAGAAAAGCAAATTGAGGTCAGGTCACATGAGGTCAGGTCACATGCCTGGTGCAATGACAAAGCAATAATCACCTCCCAGAATATCTGATCATCAGCTAAATGCTAGTAAAGAAACAAGACTGAAAATATTGAAAAAGAATATATATATTTGTTCTTAAGTAAGTAAATGTCAATGATACAGCCGATAAACAGTAATATTGAATGACTTACATTACATGTAATACATGATTGGTATATTCCACTGACTTACATTACATGTAATACATGATTTGTTTATTCCACTGACTTACATTACATGTAATACATGATTTGTATATTCCACTGACAGTAAGATTCTATACAGCAACATTGGATTTCTTTCTTCACTGACTGAAGCCAACAACATTTACATGTATACAATGAACAGCCTTAGCTCTCCATATCAACAAAACCTAATCAAAGCTTTAACACCTCTGAACATAAAACATATGCTAACATTTTTTGCATGCTTATTACATTATTCAATATTTAGTAGTCTTCATTTAAATGTCTTGTTTCATCATATTTAAGAAAACATTTGTTTTAAACAAATATACATGTGCTACATACACGACACTTGAACATTTTCTCAAATTGTTACAATGGTCAGTCTAACAAATTATGGCATGAAATAACTACATATAATCTTATACAATGTTGTGGTATTTGATGTTAACACATATCAAACATGATGCATTCTTTCCCTTTTACTAGTGTTATTATAACAATAAGATGCAGTAGTTGCCTCCCTGTATTAATTGTTTAGTAAAATGGCAAGGGATCAAAATCATATGGCCCCAGGAAGTGGTACGACACCACATGCATAGTACAGTACCATTGATACAGAGCTGCTACACCATTTGCATGCCGCAATACCTTTTGCTCATAATGCTGACGGTGCAGGCAACAGACACTTTTCAGCGTTTGTAAACAGGGTGAATTAATTTGAGGTGATTACGTTTACTCATATCTGTTTGCAATCATTTTGCTGTAGTTTTATTATGACCACACATTGCTCCAATATATACACACTCAATTCTTTGAATTAAACTGCTACTACAATATGAATGTAAATATATAACTTAACAGAATATACTGGCAGTTGTGTTTTAAATGGCACACTAAATAATTCCAGGGTTATACAAACTGTTGTCTTATATGCCTTCCCCTGTTGTATTTTACTTTATTTACTTTATAAAATGCATATTTACAGACTAGAAAATCTTAAGCTTTTGTCAGACACTGATCTTTTGATCTCATCCCTAATTTGGGATTGGTCAGATATAGTAGATTTGTATTGACTAGTACATTCATTGATAGCAACAAAGTAAAACTGCTGAATGGGTGTTTTCATAATACCAGATATTTTCAATTCTTCAAATAAATTCTGAATCTCTTAATGTAGATGAAGATTGAATCTAATAACAGCTAGGTCTTTTGTAAGGTGTACGCAAAGTAAATAGTCGAATATAAATGTAACAGGATCTGAAGTATTATCAAGAATCAGAATCAATATGAAATTCTCAAAGCTGTACATATATATTCTGAAATAAAGCTGATATTTGTTAAAACTTGAAACCTTTATTCATCGAGTTGCAATAAGTCTGTCATAAATATGTCAAATGACTTGTACACTATCTTACTTATTAAAAAACCACAATAGTTAAGGTAAGTTATACGCTAATTGCATCCTGCATAAATTTTTACTAAATGCACAGAGACAGCTTAATTCGGGATTATGTACTGGTGATGAAGTCATTTCATTATACTTAATTCATATAAAGATTTCAAATAGCGACAAATTTGAAATCATGACTGTGCAATCGAAATGTTTTACTTATGTAGCAAGATCTGCTTTAAGCACCTTTTTCATGTGCTTAAATGTGCTTAATCAGTGAATATCCCCCCCCCCCCCCCCCCCCAGTGTATCTTGCATTAAACTACTTAACTAAGAATCAGAATCCCAAACACTGGAAATGGAAATCAAAAATTAAAACCATCTAAATTTATCTTAGTAGTTTGGCACTGTTTGCACTTAACATTACAACTCAGCCCAAATAAATTCAAGAGGAGGTAATTATAACCAGTTCAAACTACAATGGTAAAGATTATTGTCATTGTGTTCTTGGGTTTGGGTTGTTTTGGGGTTTTTTCTTTCCTGTTTACAGTAATATCCTATGATTTCTGATATCTTTCATTCCATTCTTAACAGTTTAGTAAGTGTGATTGGATTTTGAAAATTTTTAAATTTAATAATCAGAGATTCTCAAGGTATCAAAATTAATTGGTGAGCATAAGAGGGCAACGCATTTATGGTTCAAAAAAAGAATTTTCTTGTTAGTAAGATCAGCATGACAATATTTGGAAAGTAAATATATGTACCTCAACATTTTCTAAACAAATGAAAATACAACAAGATATTTCATGTTTAAAGCAAATACATGTACATGATATACAAAATAATGCCATAAGAGAAAAAAATAACCACTGATTCAAAAACTGAAAAAGAAATAAAAAAAATCAATGTTGTAAAAAATGTATACATGTACAAAACAAATATCTTTAAATTTAGTTTTAAGAGGATAATTGAATGAAATATGAAAAATATAACAAAATAAGTTTATGGCACAACTACATACAATATAGTAAACACCACTGCAATACATTTGTTTTCTGAATCAACAATTTAAATGCTATCTTCATGCTATCTTCATGAACAACGAGATGGTATTCATAAATGTCTCATATTTCTAATGTGCTACATCACACACAGACAAACATAGTCATCGAATGACAAACGTTTCGTTTAAAATGAAGTACAGTATTATTGCATCACACAAAGTAATGTTTTTCCATTCAACAATAGAACAGAATTCAAATGCTATCGCCATAAACAACTAGATGGTATTCATAAATACCTTCCAACATTCTAAAAGTGCTTTATCATACACAGTCTTTCTGTACGTATTCAATGACGTATGTACATTATGTATTAAATAACGTGTATGTAAACCTTTTTGACCGTAAACCTTTAGCGTTCTTTACTATTTTAAGTTGTCATTAATTCTAAATAAATAATAATGTTGAATTCTATAAATTTATTTTCTGAAAAACTATCCATACCAGAAATCATACTGCAGCTTTAAGCTCAGTCAATTCATTCCAGATAAAATAAAAATATTTATTAGAAACACATATATGCCCTACCATGTTGCAATGTTGAGAAGGGTAAACTTTTTCACATGATACCGCATAAAGAAGCAAAAGGTTTTCCATATACATTGTATATTTTTTATCTTCAAATACATGTGACCTCAATATGAAAATCAACGAGGGTCATTTACTAAGTGTTTTATGTGGTGCATTCATTGACCAACAGACCGACAGGTGCAAAAATATACCAGCTTTTATTTAAAAGGCAGGTTACAAATGTAAAAGATGTAAAAATAAAAATAAGCACCCTCCCAGAGAGATTTTGTACAAACCACTACCTCTAATCAAAGTACTGAGATGACTGATAGACCAAAAGCAGATGTTCAAACAGAGTATGTACAGTATCATATCATGCACTTTCTACATTTTGGGGGCTAAAGAAGTATGTAGAAGAAGAATAAAATGATTTCTTGTAAGTAGCACACAATCATAAAGCAAGCACCACGGAAAAGAATCCAAGCATATAACATGAAAATTCATGCATTTTTTAACGACATTTTGCTGTTCTTGCATTTTCAAGTCCTTTTCAAGGACTGGCTCAAAATCAATTTTTTTTTAATGGTCAGCACAAACCCAGTGGTAGATTTAAGATCTTACAATAGGACTTAGCCTCAGATGTTGGGGATAAAATACCTGGGAATCGCTGCTATAGTGCTATTATACTATTCTTTTAAGATTCCATCAAATATTTTTATCATGAATATTTTACCCATGCATCATTTACAAAACATTTCCATAAAATAGACATATAAAGAACTTGCTGAAACAACAATTAGCCAATAACTCCCTTATAGAAATCTCGGACAAAGACAAACCTATGCAACCTTATCTACTGAACAAAATTCAAAGTTGGGGCAATAATGAGATACACTAATCTTCTTTGATTCACACCTTTTCTTCGGTAGAAGGTTGTTCACCATTAGGAATAAAAGGCCTGTATTCTGGGGGAGTGCTACAGTAACTGGGGGGCCTCTGATCCTCGGGGTCGGTGACTTCTGCCTCTGGGGGTGGGGCACTGGGCTCCTGCCAGATTCTGTCATTCTGTGTGGATTCTTTCATCAATCCAAAGGTCTCTTGGTCACTATGGCAGCCATTGTCAGTGGCCTGTACTGGATGATAATTGTCTGGAGTACAATGTAATATATAGAGGATAACTATATTGTCAATGTCAGACAATGTGTGATATTATATTTGCTTTATCTAACTCGTTGAAATGGTGTTTATATACACCTTGCTAATCAAAAACAGCTTGGAAAATGTTTAAAATTGACATCTTGGCTGTTTATTATTATACAACAACCCAAGTTTATAGACATGAAAATGCAGTTCCAGCTACCTGACCCAGATGGGGAGATGTGCAGTGCTTGGTTGCGGTTATCACGGTTTCTCTGTCGTTCTACAGCAGAGCGTCGTTTGACGTACCACACCAGGAATATGACGACGACACAGGTACAGATGGTGATACAGCCGAGGACAGCAATGATTATAATGACAGTAACACTCATACTGCCACCAAAAGCTGAAAAACACACCATTAAACAGTACCAACATCATACTCCGATCAAAAGTTTGATAATTAATTAAATGAGGATACCATGTTATAAGTCCTATCAAGGCCTTTCAGCTCATATAGAGACAGGACAATCTTATCAAAGTATTCAAGACTTTTTGATATGCTCACATAGATCTGAGGTAAGCCAAAATAGGGTCACATCTGAACATCCATTCAATTTTGATAGTTGTTCAAAGTCTTCAAAATATTTTTGGCAACTACAGATAAATCCAAGGGTTTATAAATTAAAGGTATAAAATAGCTGCAGTTCTCACCAAGAAAAAGACACGCTCAAATTAGGAGACTTGTTTTACCCTTTAAAGAGATTCGTTCCTCTGTTTTGGGGTAACCATTTTGGGTCACCTCTAGTCAGAAAATTCTGCATCATATAATAATTCTACTTGCATATCTATATTTTACAATGCCAAATAAGCTATATTGAATAAAATATTTAAGAGAAAATTACATACTTACAGAGTTTAGTAAGGGACTATATTTTGTGGCAGAAGGTTTTCAAGAAGAAAATGAACATTTTTCATAACTCAATAGTTTTAGAGTACAGAAACTGTTACTTTAGCTTCCTAATTTTCAGTGCAGACCATACTTTCAGATAGTTTGTGTATTACGATATCTTCATGTTGTTCCAAAAACATATTTGAGCAATTTTACAATATTTCTATCGATATATTTTGGATATTTAGCTTATATTTCATAAAAGTCAAGAAAAAAATAACTCCAATTTTTGCCTAAAATTAACTCATTTCATGCCATATCTCAAATTTTGAAATGTGACCCCTACTTTTTTATTTTAACCTTTACATGAAACATTAGATTTATGTCTATTTGTATGCAAAGTTTTGAAAAGATGGCATTACATGTACTAATAATTTTCTTTATTTGTGTTATAATTTGATAACTCCAACATTTTGTAACAATCTTAACATATATGCTCTTGTGTTCATTATATACTGGCATTTGAATTAAGCCACCAGTAAGGCAGGGTTTTTTAAACTTTTACTTAAATATTACTTATATATTCACTACATATGTTCAACTTCATACTGTATTAAAATCAAAATTAAATTACACTGTATAGTTCAAACTAAAAATATTTATTGATTTCTTCAAATAATCAATTTCCATGCCAAATTTTAGAAATTATTTCAGGAAAATTATCATTCTGTTTGGGGCTCCATATTTTAAAAAAAATGGCATGTGACATGGGTCACAAATAAAATAAATGAACATTTTAAGTCCCCATCTTTATATCTTGACTAGTGGTTTCCGGATGATTGACATTACTTGTCTTTCAGGTGCCAATCTCCTTAACAAATGTTTGCATTATGGTAATTTGTTTTGTTTTCACCTTTTCAGTGTATAAAAAAGACACAATTAACCTTTTTCTACGATACTTTTACTTTTTTTCTCCTCCATTTTTTTTTTTTTTAGATCCTATTAAGATTTATTGTCTTGTTACTGTTTGACCAAAATGTATACCTGCTACAATGATAACTTTCTGAAGGGAAAAACAGGAGTTGTCCCTATATATTTACATCTACCGGGTATGATTCCCTCTATTTCTTACGGAAACTTTTTGTTAATTCAAAGCTCTGTAGAAACAGCCACACTGAAATCTACATGCCCAGTTTATCAATTGGTCGAAAGTTACATGCCGCGACCTAAGAAAAATCAAATTCCCATAGGAGACGATTTGGCTGTTTCTTTTAGATAACGTACTGATGTACATTAACAGTAATTTAGTAAATTTCACTTACTTTTTACAATCAATTCATTAATTTGTTAAAAGAAAGATGCATATATAAAGATTAAAATGCTTTCTTTGATGATTCATGCGGGTTATGAAGGCAGCAATCATTGCAGAAAAAATACATAACCTGCTTTAGCGGGTTTTGTAAAAAATTTTCTGCATAGTCGCCACCTGAATATCCCGCATGAATCACCAAAGAAAGCATTTTATTGTTTAAATAAATCTTCATGGTACTTTCTCACTATAAAATTTGGTTGAAAATAAGAAAACTATAACAATTTTATCAGGATTTGGCAACAAGCACATCATATATGAATCCTTTCCCTACGGAATATTACATAAATGATGACCTAAAAAATCATTTTAAAAATCACCTATTAACCAATTTTAACCCACCTCCCCATAAAATGGCCAAGCATTGGCCACAACATGAATTAGAAATGTGACGTTATTCCTATAGTCTTTTACAAAATGTTTTTCACCATTGGGTAACCTTTTACAACACAAGTTTGCTGCCATTTACCTGAATCTGCCACTTGCTCTTGGGGAATCCTGGCATCCTCGGAGCAAATGGAGACAGCGGTCATATAGAACGAGTACTTCTGTACCATGCTGGTGGCGAAGCCCTTCCGGTTCTCTAACCGGATTGTGGAGGTGCTACCACTACTGCACCACTTCTGGTTCTGGAGATTCCGATTTGCACCACATCCCCCAACCTATGTAAACAAGGAACCAAAATGAATCCTCAACATTTGCTTGGTGACCTTAGAAATTATTCATAACTGAAAGAAAATGTAAGCAAGCTCACAAACCTAATGCTCCCCCATATCTTGACAATGCTACACATATTGAATTGCAGGACACACATTAAATACACAGAATTATTCATTAATGGGGCATAACTCGCAAGAATTCATCAAATCAAAAACTAAAAATTACTGCAAATATGCACATCTATACTTTTGACTTTAACAACAAGGTTGTAAATTCAAAGGGGAAGAAATTCCCAGAAAAATAATGGAATTTTCTTGTAATATGCACATCTATATACATGTATTGTGACCCATATACCAACAAAGCTTATGAAATTCTATGCAGCGGTTTAAGAGGGGTTGCAATTACAAACTGTTCATTACTAAATTCAAAATATGGCCAACATTCTAAATTCAAAAGGGCCAAAATTTAAATAAAATAAAGGAAAAAGTTATCCTGTAATATGCATATTTTGTCCTAAATACATGTACTTATTTTTTTAAAAATTCCCTGCAGCGGTTTAAGAGGAGTTAGGCTTACAATAAAACAGGACTGACAAACTGAATTTGACTGACTGACCGACAGGCGGTTAAAAACATTATAAACCTCGCAACTTGTTGCATCGGGTATAGTTAAACCATGTGGTCATATCTTACAGAAATGCACCTGCAGTTATTAACCATTTATCTGAGGTTGAATCATATATGTACATGGTACTTGATGTTGGATTATATACATTGATTTGGTATACACAAACTGATGAAGGATAAGCTAGGAGAGCTGATAAACAATAGCTGTATTACGAATAATGATAAGAAGTTAAAAAGAACTTTTTTTGCAATACTCTTGAATTTCTAAAGTTGAAACTGGCAGTAAATCTCTGAAATCACTGCATGTGAAAAATTCAAGAGAAAATGCTTCAGAGCTTTAATGTAAAATTTAATTGATTTTAGTTCTTTCCTTTTGCTGGTGCATCATCTAAAGTGTGGTAAATGTAAGAATCCATTAAAGGCTCACAGAGCCTATAGTGCTATGTATAGACCACAGCAGTAGAAACTTCCCCAATCATAACATCTTTTCATTATCAGACTCGGTTGCTGAACTAACTTTTCAATTACAAACCCTTTAATGAACATTTAACCAAAACCAGCCTTTTGTGTCTTCAGATAAAACACAAGGTTGGCTGTACTGCCATCAT
Source organism: Magallana nippona (assembly GCA_033439105.1). Classification (NCBI taxonomy): domain Eukaryota; kingdom Metazoa; phylum Mollusca; class Bivalvia; order Ostreida; family Ostreidae; genus Magallana; species Magallana nippona. The sequence continues at coordinate 55,066,692 of CM065926.1, read as the reverse complement.
TAATTACGGTGACAATATAGGATAGATTTTCAGCCCATCAGTTTCTTGAGTGCCGGAACAATGGAGGAAATATTGAATGTGAAGACATCAAGAGGCAAAGGATGTCAGTAAATGGATGGAAACATAGATTGATTTTATACCAGGTAGTCCTCGCTCGAGGAAATCTAGGCATGAAACGACTTTTGGGAAATGATACAAGAGATTGCCATGGACACTTACATAATTGATTATTGATCAGTTATTGTCATATCTAGACTTGCCACCTCAGACTTCTTGTATAATTGGCTCTGAATTTTTAAAGCAGTGCACATTATTTCATATTGTCATAACATTGGCAATGTAAATATACTGCAGCCATCATGGTTTATTCATTACCTGCGCAATGATTTTGTGATGGGGTTAAAAATCTAGTTGCTTTCACTATGTAAACTTTGAAATCTTGGATATAAAAAAAAATCAATCAATATCAAAAGGAGACCTCTGGGATAACTGCAGTTTCATCACACACACCTATAATACCAATACAACTGTTTGTCTGAATGTAAATACTACAGCGAGGTCTTTACAAACAAACCAAAATAATAATGAAAATGGATTATTGATAGTAAATATGTCTTAAATACTACATATTAACCATTTACTTCTTTTAATCAATTTTGCAATTATCAATTTAATAGAGAACATTTTTCTTTCAAATTATTAAATTAAAACCTTACCGTCTAAAGTATAATACATGTATATCTTTGAGGCAGCTTTCAAATGTTTAAGTAACTATGGCTTTGCATAGATAAAATATTCAATTTTGAAAAAAAAGAATAGGTTACCTATTCATCTTTTTCTAAAATTTCAATTTGGATTCAGAGCTTGAGTGTTGATCATGAAACCATTTTGGCTTACATTAATAACAAACCTCACAACACATTAAATCTCAGAGAATATGGAGAACTGTGAAACAGTACCACTGTGCATGTGTATAATTTCAAGCTTACCCAGGATGCTGCTGCTCCCCCATAATTCCACACACCGGTATCGTAAAAGGCGAGTCTTAGATCGCAAACCTGAATCTTAAAAGAGTCCACCGTAAAGCAGAGTTTGGAGCACTGATAGTGAGGGTCCTCCGCACGTAAAGTCACAACACAGGAACCAGTGAAAAACTTGTTTCCATCCGCCTTTATAACAATAAGTCCATCGCGTCCCAGCGTGTATCTCTGTCCATTAGTACAGGGGTCCTCTATAGTAACTAATAAAAAAACAGATTATGTTAATAAAATTTGATTTAGATGTTTCCCAAATTCATGAAAATATGAAATTAACAGTAAATAACATTCCGAAAATTTGTTTTAAATTTTTACGGAAATATGAAATCACATTGACATATGCTATATTCTCATGAATTTCACATATTTGCTGACATTTCTAAAAGGTTGATAGGGTTCAAATTTTATAGAATGAATTCAAAATGCATTCAAAGTGTGCATGTGTTTTCCAGTTACTTGTAATTTATCACTGATCAGCATGTTTACTTGACTGACCTGCTTTTTGAACAGACAAGCATACTGGCAAGATGAGGGCTAATACAGAGAGTGGGGGGAGTAAGTTGTAAATCCTTGACATCTTTAATCCATTATCTCAATGACATCTACAAAAGAACAAAGATTTCAACATAAAATGGTATGAAATTAAAATGTCCCTTCAATATCATAAGCATCTTGTTTAGTCAGGGGATGAGTCGCAGAATGCCAAAAAAAAACATGCATCCTGGATTTTATATTAATTGACCTTTCATACAGAAATTATATGTAGAGAATTAACACAGGCATAGATAATGGACAAGGCTGTAATATTAATTGTAATCTACATGTACACGTGTTTCGTTATAGATTGTAGACAAGGAGATCATGTTATAACCAGTGTTGTTACATACAGGTTGATTTCAGTCAACATCAAACTGTAAACTATCAATAACATATACATGTATTATGTTACTACACAGAACCCACTCCTACTCAGATTTATCTGTGTAAAACACGCATGTCAAGCCCAGCGGATTACATTGAATGATTGATCTCCAAGTGGGTCTGTTCTCCCCATGCATCAAAATACCAGGTGTGTCTAAATCAAAGCACAATGCTCATATGCTCTATTATTATCAAAAAATTATTTATTTGTCATTAAAACTGATGTTAATAATATTTATTTGTACTTTAAACTTACCGGTATGTTAATATGTACGTACCTGGTAATACATATATAGCTTGAGCTACAGCAAAGATTTTAAACCAAATCAAAAGAGAATGGAGCATATATTCAGGATTTAAATACTACCTGATTTAAACAATACAGATTCCCCCATCAAAAAAGCATAAGATTCACGTCTAGATATTTTTATGAAGATCAGATATAACTACATCAGGGTGCACCATGGAACACAATCAAGCGAGACACCAGTAAAGCATGTGTTCCTTTTACCTGAGCCTCAGGAGCCTAGACCCACACCTGCCGTCTGACGCTCAAAACCCAGCCAGATTTCAATCTCCTAGAGATATTGTAAATTTTTCTTTCTTTTTTTTTTTTTTCAAATTATGGTTATGCATTTTGATTAATAAATCTTTTTAAAAATATTGCACAATTTCAAATGACATACTTATAAAATATTGTAACAAAGGTTCAATTTTGTTATCCTGACTGTTGTGTTTTTAAAGTTTTCTTTTTCAAAATTTAGCATTTGGACAGAAACGTATGAAAATATCAATTTCTTTGTAGTGAAGTTCGTACCAGATAATTTCCCTGTTAATTTCTCGAAACCTGTGAATTAAAACATTCTCACCATTTCCAATGTACTCACAAGAAGCTTCGAAATCTGCAGATGAAATTGGTCAGTCACATGATTACAGAGACAAGAATGCTGACAAACAACATATAACGGCATAATTTGTGGACACAGTGGTCCACGCTGATCAGAGATGTATCTGACGGAGGAAACCTATCAATACAAACAAGGGGATCAGCAGCAACTAAGTAGCCTGTCCCCGACAATGACCGTGGCTGCCAGATGACAGATAGATACAATTAAATCAATACCAACATGCCTCTTATAATAAAAAGGGGGAGACACTGTGTGTGCGCAATAATCTTATTATTCCTGATTGTATTTCCAGTGTCCAGTCCTGATCAATGCCTTCTCATCTTGGTGTCCTTCCTCTGCAGTTATTATCTGTAAAATGGGGCTGATTTGCATGGAGCATTGTGAAATATGTATGCATGGCTATGAATGCCAATAATGTGCTTCCTGCAAGACTGCAGAACTGGGTGATTGCCTTCCAAGACAAAGGGTTGTCATAATATCCACAACAAAATGACTAACATTATTTTACATTTTAAATGAAGGCCTATATAGAAATATACACTTAACTGGTACACCTTAAATTACTCCATATTCCATACCGCTGTGTAATAAAATAACACTGTCATACAGTGTGCGCAGACTGACAAATATGTCATAGATTATATAAATCCTATTACAGTAAAACACGGTTATAGCGAACACGCTTATAATGAATTGATGCTTACACTAGTGAGCGAAGTGAATTTCATTCCAGGTGACTTTAATACATGTTGTAAAACTTGACGGACTTAACGAATTACGGTTATAACGAAGCAAAATAATCTGTCTTTGGCACTTCTTCACAAGCGTGTTTTACTGTATTCCTTTAATTCAGGTTTGCATGAAATTCATACAGAGATCAGCTACAAATGAAAAAAAATTGTAAATAAAAACTGAAATCAATATATCTTATGAGTTAACTTAGAATTAAGATAAATTTTATACAGATATGTTTTGGGTTTATAGTACATGTATTAACAGGTAAATGAAAAACTTGAAAACTATGCACAGGTGCTCTGAATTATCATTGATCCCATTGATGAAAGCATATTCTTAATGCATTGTTGATCTAGCGGTGCCATATGAATCATTGCCACCCTCTGTGCTTTAGTATTCATTTAGTCTGTAAAAGGAATCCTTCACTGTCAGACTGTCTATCACATCTGTTCAACATAAAAGGTACATCCTTCAAAACATGTGGGAGGTAAGAGGAGGGGGTTATACAGCCAGGGGTAGTAAGACTAGTAAAGGGACACTGAATCCAAAGTCAGCATTTAGTTCAGTATGTGTACCAGGAAAAAACAGCACAACCTCAGAATAAAACAGTTTGAAACCAAAAAAAAACAACCCAAAAAACAAGAGGCCCATGGGCCACATCGCTCACCTGAGCAACAACAGGCATGATAAAATCAGCTTAATGGAGTCATTATACAAAATATCTAGACAATGTGGTATAATACACGTAAATCCTGTATTAATTAAAATCCATTTTCCCCCTGGATATTCTTATGTTTATAATCAAGTCCCTTTTCTAACAGTCATATCACATGTTTAGCCTTAAAAAAATCCTAAACGATTGTTTATATATGGGATATAAACCTCCATCAAACTCTGAACCCCTTGTGAGGCCCAAGAATCGTCCAGTTTTTGTGAATAATGAAAATGTTTTCCTTTGTAAAATTGAATCCCCAATGTGGCCAAACCCTACTCCTCAAGATTTCAATTTTAACGAATTTGAATCTACACTATCTGAGGTTGCTTTCACTAAAGTTACAGCTTTTCTAAGCAATGGTTTTTTAGCAGATTTTAAAAGATTCTTCTCTATATATTCCTATGTAAAAATTTGTAACCCCCCTCCCCCTCGCGTTGTGACCCCATCCTACTCCAGGGGATCATGGTCTAACAAATTTGAATCTAATTTTCTTGAGGCTGCTTCCACACAAGTTTCAGCTCTTCTAGGCAATGGTTTCTTAGAAGATTTTTATAGACTTTTTCTATATATTCTGATGTAAAAATTCGACCCTCCTTTGGGGCCCCATATACCCTTGGGAGTCATGATTTTCACAACTTAGAATCTACATTACATAAGGATGCTTCCACATAAGTTTCAGCTTTCTTGGCTGATTTGTTTCTGAGAAGAAGATTTTTAAAGATTTACTCTATATATTCTTATGTAAAAATTCGAACCCCCATTGTGGCCCCACCATACCCCCGAGGGTCATGTTTTTCACAACTATGAATCTACACTGCCTGAGGGTGCTTCCACATAAGTTTCAGCTTTCCTGGCTGATTGATTTCTGAGAAGAATTTTTTTATAAATTTTACTCTATATATTCCTATGTAAAAATTCAACCCCTCATTGTGGCCCCATCATACCCCCAGGGGACATGATTTTCATAAATTTGAATCTACACTACCTGAGGATGCTTCCACATAAGTGTCAGCTTTCCTGGCCAAATGGTTCTTGAGTAGAAGATTTTTAAAGATGTACTCTATATATTCCTATGTAAAATGTTGACCCCCCCCTCCCCCCATTGTGGCCCCACCATACACCCAATGGGCATGAATTTCACAACTTTAAATCTACACCACCTGAAGATGCTTCCACAAAAGTTTCAGTTTTCCTGGCTAAATGGTTCTTGAGGAGAAGATTTTTGAAAAATTTTCAAAAATTTTCAATAATTCCTAATTATCTCCCCTTGTAAAAGAGCCTGGTCCTTAATTTTCACAACTTTGAATCCCCTTTGCCTAAGGCTGCTTTCTGCCAAGTTTGGTTGAAATTGGCCCAGTGTTTCTGGAGAAGATGTTGAAAATGTGAAAAGTTTACAGACAGATGGACAAACAGACAGACCGATGACAGACAAAATGTGATCAGAAAAGCTCATTGAGCTTTCAGCTCAGGTGAGCTAAAAAAAAACAAGAAGAAAACAGAAAAACAGACAGGCTCTCATCACAGTATAGGACATCTTGAATCTTTCAAAGGATCTATCGTCCTGGGATGAAAGTGAAAGCAAACAGATCAGGCATTGTACATGTCTATGTACCTCTAATATCTGAGAGTTATTCTAATAATAGAGCTGGGAACAGGTAGCCATGTGTTCTCAGTACCCATGCACCAATACAGACTCCATACACCATTACACAGCAGGAGATCCTCATACACCAGAAAATATCTCACTGTCATTCACCTGTTCTGCCCACCTTTATTTATTCAAATTAGTCTGTTTGTCATGAATGCAAACTTTTTTATAAAATTGTTCAGATATGACATTTTGTAGCACTAATCATGTTTCACACCTGTAAAAGTTTTTAATATTAGCCTATCATTTAGGATATTAAAGAAGTCATTACAACCCACATCTTAAATCTTTTAAAGGTCATTATCGATGGATTTGTAAGTTAATCAACTTGATGATTATTTTTCAGGAAACTCAATCTCTGAGAAAGGGGGAAATTAGTTAAGAAAGAGGGAGCATATTCATGTAAAATGTCCATTTTTACATTTTAAAATCTCTCATTCATTTTGATGCAATTCTGAAGAACTTACCTATTTTTACCCAAATACAATGTATAATCATTTCTTGCCAAATTGGTTCATAAGTAGATATATATGTCAATACAACAAGTAATTCAATATCCCACTGTCTTTTCATGACTACTAATTCATCTAAAATCTTCTCTCCATTAAAATGCACCACATATGAAACATGACACATCCAATACAATTAATTGAATATCCCCCAGGAATTGTGAAATGATAGAGAAATGTTAAATAAGCACATAACATCATTCAATTTACTTTAAAAACATGCCCTGCAGTTTAGAATATTCAATCTCCTGGTCATCAAGTACAATACAATGTGAACAGTTAAAAAGATGATTTGCATTTGTATATAAATGTTCTTTTGATTAATATCATTCGTGAGTCTGGTTTTCTTTTCTATCAGACATAGGAAATATTTCCGATATTGTTTTCTGTGATTCTTAGATGCCATAATTGGACATTGTGTAATATAGACCCAACTATCCTTCCTTCAATCTGTCTGTCTAGCTTTTTTTTTTTTTATAAAAATTCAATTTAAGGAACTTGACAATAAAACAAAAACCCTGAAGGAAAAAGGGGGAAGGTTGGATGAATATTCACCTTTGGTTTAGGTGTTTTTTTATCAATCAAAAATCTATTTTGCATTTTTCAATTTTGCTTACTTGAGTTAACACCAGGCTAAGATAACTGAACTCATTAGAAAAATACCTTATCAAAACCTTGCAATCTACCTCTATGTAAGACATAGTCAGAGACCTTGGTCAGATTGGTGTTTTTTACTGCTGCAATATCACTCAGCAAAATAATGTATAAAGTCCAAAACATAATGACAGGCTTTTTAGCAATACACATTATGTATGCATTAGGCTTATATCAACAATGTTCAGTGTTTCAACATATTCGCTAAGCTATGTTATAACACCCCTACGCATGCCACGCTTCCTAAGAATAATTGCATAATTTCTGTCCAGTGCTTGTATTCTGATATCTCATGAATCAGATGAAAGCTGATGTTTGCACATCAATCACTACAGATCAATCAAAATACAACATTCCCATAACCCTCACTGAAGTTCCCATAATTAACTGATTGAATATGTATTAGATACACAACAATTCCACACAACCATCAAAGGGACCATCTAAGCTGATAGTGTACCAGAAATCTACAGTGATCAGAATCACATAAAATATTAAAATAAAACAGATGTAAGAAAAAAAAATCAATAACAAAATACAATGTTCAATTTTCTCTTAATTTTTCTTTTAACTGTGAGTCCGTGAAAAATGTATTACTGGTATTGATTTACATTTTGAATCTAGAAAATCATTCAATTTCAAACTCAAGGGATAAATTGTTTCAAAATTCACATTTTTAGGGTTTATAATTTCTTCTATACTAGAGGTGGGTGTCTAAATTTACTGACAAAAAATAAAGATTTCAGTTAAAATGATAAATACACTCAAGATTCTAATGAAGTTGTACTTAAACTAATTTTTTTACCATCTCTCAGATATCTCACATCCTCCATGAAACACAAACCTCAGATCATCAATAATGGGAGATGCTCCAATGGACTATCTACATAATGATGCTTTATGTCACGCATCCATGACTTTTCTTACATTGACAAAATCAAGGTGGCTCTGATACTATTCGATTTAAATCATGGTCTACTGTTATGTAATTTAATATTTAACATTAATACAAACTGAAAATATAAGTATGGACAGTATGGTCAATCAAAATATTAAATTTCTGATTTATAATTTAAAACGATTTAAAATATGAAAAATAGAGTGGTAACAGAAAAGAAAATAGAGCAGAATTTCCTGGATGCGGGAAATATAAAATATTTTGTTTGAATAAGAGCGCGCTGTTCTGACAAACAAGAAATTAGATTGGTGTTGCCTAAATAATAAAAAATGTTCTGATGAATTTAATATTAATCAAAAAACAATACATTCACTTTGGTTGGAAATTTGTTTATCAAGCCTGAATTTGTACCAATTTATACAGCATATATTCTGTTTGTGTTTTCCAGAAAATGTACTTCATTATTCATCGCTAAATAATCAAATTAATTGCAAACTAGACTATCAAATGGGCAAAGAAACTGCAATAAACATAGTTCATGTATATAAAATCATATACACTCTGCAAGTAACAACTTTTAATTGACTTGACATTGGATTGGATTCTAAGTCAAACTCAACAAAAACTGTTGCTAAAATTAAACTTCTAGTACACATGTAGCTATAGTATAGTATTCTAAAAGTATAGAATGTAATACACTGATATTGATATTAAACAAGTGATGCATGTCAGATTGAACTTTAACAGGACCCACTACCTGGTACAATGCCACAATCATCGAAATCTCCTTTGGATAACCAACAGCCTACAGGTGTGCTAAGTGAATAATTTGTTGACAGAGAAAGTATGTGTAATTTAAAAATAATCATATTGACTATTTGAGGTGTATATTGTCCCAGTTAACATTATTTAAAAACAAAAAAATAATAATAATCTATTTATCAGTATTCTGTAAAAATCTTATCCATTTTACCAAATAGCGTGTAACTATTCAATTATTCTTTTTTTCATTCAGTTATCATTTACAAAAATTCGTGCATTTCTCTTTGTGCTTAAAATTCACAGACTCCATGATGTTTTAGAAAAATACGGATCACGTACAAGTGACACTCTTCATCATCACGCGAATTTGCCTCTACTTTTGGTTTCCCCCTGTCTGAACAAAACAATCTAATAACTGAGTACATACCTGTAAGCTATCAAAAATGAATCCTGCATCACATTTACAGTAATCACACCTACATCATTTCGAGATTATGACACTATTTATTATTCTCCTCAGCATCCATTTTACGAGTTGCCACCCTTTACATTTTAATAACATTTGAAATCGGTAGAAGAGACAAATTTAATCCGGAAAGCTATCTCGTGTTTTAAATGACATTCAATAAATCCAAGGAATAACGTTGCGATTTATTATTTTGTTTACATTAACTCTGAAAAAGTGGAACAATGGCTGTATCAGTCCTTTAAGCGCAGATTTAGCATATATTCTTGAATAAATTCAAACGACAAAGAGTTTAAAGAAACACAAGTTTCCCAGCTATCTAATTCTTTAAAAAAAAAAAAGGAAAATCAAGTTTACTGGGGTACTATCTATTAAATATTTTTTTCATTGCTGTTTCGTTTTAAAGGTAGAATGTTTTTTTTATTATCCATACTTTTTTATTTCTATTTATCATATTTTAGCTGAGCACTGCATAACGTAATTGATACATTTTATTTACATAATTATAAGTTAAGTACTTGTATGGTAAAACTTCAAGTGTCTTGGATTCATTAACGAGGCACAGAACTGTTCACCCGATATGGTTTTCAGACATTCAATCCGCAAGGCCGCTTTCCTTTCATTGGAAGGCATTCAGATCCGACCGAAAAGCTCGATATGTGATTTAAATATATGCTAAATGGGTAAAGGTTCAATAATTACTTGCAATGAACTACGGTAAATTTACGCTGTAAAAATTTTTAATGCATTTTTTAAAACTCATTCTGAAAATAAACAGGAAGTTCTATATGGAGGCCAACAACTCTAGGTAAGTTACTATAGTAGCTATGCGTGATATATGGTCGAAATATTGCCGCACGTGCCTTTAACATGTGACAGTCATTTCAATTAATTTCTAGTAGTTAATTTTGTAAACATCTATTTCCGATGATTGTTCACCTGTCTATGGTTTGAACCGCTTAAGTAAACAAGTTGGCCATATTCTGCAACCGTTGACCACATCTCCTATGTTAAATTCATTTCAAAAACTGGAAATATACAATACATATTATAAAATTTGGGTTTCTAGATGTACAACATTTTTACAGATATGTGTATAAATTTTGGTACCCGAATGTTATCTTCATTTTCGGTAAAATGTCTCATGGATGGAAATTTCACAAGAAGTGTCCAAAATTTCAACCAATTTATGCAGATGAAGACAAATAATTTGGTAACAAGTTACTGCATGACAGTAAGAAACAGCGACCCGACTAGAAACTATCCAAAAAACAAACATAGGCGCAAAAAAAACAACATAACAAAACAACTACAAAAAACACATTAGCGGTATGTGGAGGGGGTAGTGTCATGTTGTAAATTTTGAATTTACTGAGTGGCAGTAAATACAAAATTTACAACATGACACCCTTTTACACATTATAGTACAAACGGATACATAACCCTTTTTACGGACTTACAGAAAAGGCTCATGTATGTCACATGAAGGGGGTCCCATGTATGACCGTGCATGGTCAGCAATGCGTGATGTACGTGTACATACCTAAAACATCTTAATTTTACTATAACATTTCCTATCACTAAAATGGTAAAACAAATTATTTTTGACAAAAGTATATCTGGCTGATTGAAGATGAATTCACTGACAGTATATGGTGAAAACGCACTTATCATGAATAATCATCTGTTTCTTTTTGATAAAGAATAATTCGGATGTATATAAACAGATTATCAAGTTTGACTTATAATGCGACAACAGTAAGCTTTTGACATGAAAACAATATGCCCGATTCTAGCTGAACAAAATTGATATGGCAAGAAAGAAATGTCCAACGTTTATAATGAAAGAGTTGCTTCAACTATAGTTACACGTGCCTCTAAGTATAATCAAAGTACACTGAAAGTACTTAATTAAGCAGTTTATATGTTTCTTCGTTTCTCTTTCCATTTGTGTTTGAATGTGGTATTCCGTAGTATTTCCTTATAACCGGCTTTAATATTTCCTTATAATAACAATTTACATGTAATTATACAGAAGGTAAAATAAGTATGATAAGTTGTCGTCGAACTGCATGGTATTTAATAATATGTAAAATTAAACAAAAGATAAAAACGTAAAATTTAAATTTCGAAAACATAGTAACGGTGTTTCTAAACAGAAATGCATTTTCAAACATGTTTTTATTTTTTAAAGAAATTGAAGTAAACAACCCCATTCCTATTATTTTTTCCTTCGCGTGTCTAATGTCGTTAAACAGTGCGACATTATCATGTTAAATATGCATGTATTTAGCAAAATCTAAAACATAGGCTGTCTTTAATTAATTATAGATGCTTTTTTACGGACTTATTCTAAATTGTCATGAAATAAGGGAGGTACACATGCACGTTTTTACAATTTTTTTTTTCAACATTATTAAATATTTTTGCTCTGCTTTAAAATGCCTCCTGTTTGGCAGGCGAATGTATTATGAGATTTCCGATTCACCAGACGAGGATATTTCGTGTGCTACTTGAAAACATGCATTTTCCTACCAAACACTATGCCTATTTTCAAACTAACATATCTTTTAAACGAAGAAGCGCAATCTCTCATCAGATTGCAAGGAAACGGTTTGCGGCCGTTCATTTGATTTGTGTGTAGCTTGTGTATTTTGAAAAAAAAATTGGTTGATAATTTTTGTTTACAAGTGTACTTCTTCAAAGAAAATCTATATCCTTGTAATATACAAAAAAAAAAAAAAAAATGAGTACACGTTTTAGACTGTCGTCACGTGATTTGAAAATTGAAACAGGAAGGTATAATAGTCTACCAATGAGTGTTAGAAATGTGATTGAAGATGAATTTTATTTTTTATTTCTTTATCCAATATTTTTAATATAAGAAACAAGTCATTTAGGAAAAAATCTAAATATTTTAACTTTAAATTTTTAATATTTTCTCTATATCTTTATACAGAGCTCTTCTTCTCAAGGAGGTTATCATGGTTATCATGGTCTAGAAATTTTCACAACCATCCATCCCTCTTTTTTGTATCTCTAGCCTTGGCATTCAACTCTGTCTTACATTGAGGACTGCAAAATACGGAAATTCATGACACAAAATACTAGTTTAATCGTTGTGTAATTGCTGTGAAGTCAGTTGAAACCTGTCCCAAAATACCAAATACTTTCTTCAGTAAGAAATATGTATAAATCCATACTATAAAAAATCAAGAAAAGATATATTAATTCATAAAAGAGGAGCGTTCGAAAGTCTGACATCAAACGCGGTTGGGGTGAGTATACAGATTACTGAGGGAAAAGGTGATAATTGTTAGTAATCTTTTTACAGGGAGTGTATATATCATTCACATGTTTTGAGCAGGAAGTAAGAGTTGGTTTTCCCGCCAGCTTTTGATTGAATCGTCTGGTATTTCACTCATTAATTAATAAAGGTAGCACTTTAGTTTGTTTGTCTGTGGGCGACATCCTCCCCTGCGCATGATGTCAATCTCCTCCATATCAATCAAATCAGAAGAGAAACCACTGGCAGGGATTACTTCATTAACAACTATACTATAGTATTAATATCGGTTATAAAAGACTTCTCTATTACGTGTCTGCATGATTAAAACAATTTTGACATTGAAAATGATAAATAGAAGAAACAAAATAAACAGAGGTCAGCCATTTCTTCTTTGGATGCTTAGTAGGCAGACAATGGTTCCAGTAACTTTTTAGATCTTGTGTTTAAAAATCTTTTCAGTTTGAGAGAGAACATAAATCGAAGTCGACCAAAAACGCAGCGCCCTGAAGAATGGACGGACCATGACTACGAATTACAAAACTCGAACGAGCCGTCTATACCTGAGAGTTCCGAAAAAAAGAATTTGTGGCAAAAACTAAAGAGCCTTTTCGGGGCTAAACGACAGGTACAACAACCCACGGAACATACACCTGCTGTTGACGAGAGACCAAACTCAGACCCATCAAATAACTGGGATACAATCCTGAACTACCAACGACGCCGGACCTCAACGAACCAACCACAGCCTATGTCAGACGTAGCCACGCCCACACGAAAAGCTCGAGACGAAAACTCGATTCCGAAGTCTCAATCTCAGTGGCAGCGAGCTTTTAAGAAAATCTCCGAGAATAAAAAGGCAGAAACCAAAAGCTCGCCAATATTAACAGTAGGAGATACGGGTTCTGATAACAAAACTCACGGCACTAGGCCTGTACGGAGCGGATCTCTGATGGAGTTCTGGGGGGCGGAAGGATTTCGATTTTCTCCTCCCCCTATTATTTCTGAGCAGAGTACAGAAGATGTATGGACTATGTCATCGTAGAGAGAGAGAGAGAGAGAGAGAGAGAGAGAGAGAGAGAGAGGGGGGGGGGGGGTAAAACTATACAAACTAACAAAATAAAAATATGCGAAACTGTATTTCTGTTTCATTGATTTTTTTCTAAATTGATATTGCTTTTAAAATATGGACTCAACAAATATGTTTTGAGCATGCATCCGAAACATGTATATACTGGTATGTATCTATAAAAGAAGGTTTATTTATTTTGTCAGTTCTGTTACATGTACCTTTAATACAAATAGTTAAAAGATCGATTGAAGAACACTGTGTTGCAGGCTGACGGAAAATGTTAATGAAACCTCCAGAATCGAATCAAAAACACAACCAAATGTAACTTTTTCACAATTTATGTTTACAAATGAATTATCAATTAACCCTTGGGCTGACAGTCGTCGACACACACATTTGAAGGTCCGATAGGAAAATTTTAATACACACCGCCAGATTACTTCATTTGGTACTTCAATAACCCATTCGAGACCTACCGTACACAGAACATACACATACTCATAAAAGCTAATACAAGTAATGACCAACATGACCCACCATACATAACAGTGAGACAAAGTGGTACACGTGGCAGTGCTGTATTTACTTAAGGAATCATTCTTTGAGCATTATGAGGTGATAATTTCGGTCGGGGCGTGATCAAATCCAATAAAGCCCGAAGGGCTTTATGATAGATTTGATCATGCCCCGACCGAAATTATCACATCATAATATTCAAAGAATGATTCCTTATTACTTACATTTATATAATTTTCAACATGCGCAATTGTACAATTAAATAATAGAATACTAATTATGCAAACCCCGCTTGAATTTATTGGACTGTTTAGTACAAAATCGATTTTCTTAGTGTTATCACAGGCAAAGACATTGAAAAATGTAAATATTTGCGTTTCACGATACATACCATTATACTTTTAAGAGATTACGTTACACGTAAATTAAAACACTGTGACGACATTTATTTACAAATCACACTGTTTAGAGTCACAATATATGACATATACATTCACTACTCAACTTACGACAGCTATCAATATACTTTACTCATTTTAGTATATGAAGAAATCATGAAATATACATCGAACTTAACAAACAAAAATGACATGCGAAAGATTAACATTCCAACAATACAAATTACAAATAAAAGACGTTGAAACAAGTAAATTATCCCAGGACAATTTGATTAACAAAAAAATGAATTGTCGGAAGCTGTGTCTGTATGTAATAAATATGATTTAAAAAAAATTGAATTGTCGGAAGCTGTGTCTGTATGTAATAAAGTTAAACTATGATTGAAATTAGAGAAATTATTCATTTAACACAGTCGATCTAAGATAACTAAAAATCGACAAATACAGCATCGTAAATGCAATACACTGCATAACATGGCTGTGTTAGATAGGATTGGGTTCAGAGGCGGATCCAGCAATATCGGAAAGGGGTGGGGTGGGGGGGTCCAATCTTTGAATATCAAAACGTGTAAAATTCATCGCTAGTTAAGGTGGTATGGGTCTATATTAATTTGGATAAAAGTAAATCATAAACAAAATACTTTCACCGGTTTAGAATTTTCAAATTTTACAATATTTGACCAAAAATACCGGTATATCTTAAAATTTTTTGGAAAGGTAAAAATAATAAAAGGCCCAACGGGATTCGAACTCATAACTTACATGTGTACATTCGTAGTTAACGCTCTAACTCATTGCACTATGCTATTGGGTAACAATTTCGGGAAAGAAAACTTTTATTTATACTTGATTTTATTGTTTATTTCGATAGGATGTACGTCATAATATGGAGGTGTCCAATACAAACTTAACATTTTATTCGTCAAAAATCAGCCTTTTTGAACATTTTTCGTGGGTAAATAAATTTGGTTTTGGTAAGGATTTGAATAATTTCTAGCCTTAATTAATAAGTCCCCAGCAATGAGAACGCGCGTCTATGCTTAATAGTAAATTTCACATAAAAAACACAACAAAACAAATATTCAGACAAACTCCGAGAAGCTATTAAAGTAATGGAATTTTGGGGTGTTTTTCTTTGAATTTTCAATGATTTTGAAACAATTTTTAGTTTTGATAGTCCACCAAACTGAACTGTTAATTAAAGGTTTGAATGATCGGATATATCAAAAAGTGGGGATAATTTATCTGCAAAACAGATGATACACTTGTTATACAACTTGTACAAGCAATTGCCGTCCCCGAGAACTTGATGTGGTCTCTTAAATGCGTGACCTAGACCATCTAGTGCAGATGCAAGATTATATTTAGAACAGTTTTGAAAAAATGTATATTTTCATTATAGTTAACATGTAAACCCTTCTCGCTGTATTCTTGTAACAAAATTTCGATTAAACATTTAAAAAATAAAATGCTTTTTTTGGTGTTTCTTGCATTTCATGAAGTACAATCAATTTTCTCTAGAAATAAAGAAGAAAATGCCTATTACCTAGTGGATATTAATAAAAATCTGTGTATTTAGCGATACTGCTTTATGTACTTTTTTTAATTTGCCACAAATTTTACTCAAAGAAATAAACAATGAATGCTGAAGAGAACTGCTTTAAAGTCAGGTTCCCAATACCCCTGTTTTTATTATTATAAAATAAATTATAAAAACAGAGAGGTCTCGGGAACCTGACTAATTACTTTACTTCAATAAAATATCGATAGGGTTTTGTTTATAAGACATATGATTGAGTCCATGAGAAAAGGGTGCTTATGATATTTTTTGCACATTTTGAGATTTTTACAGAATTGAATAAAACACATCTCAGAGTTGTCAAATCTGAAATTTTATGGCTTTAAACCAGTTCTAAGTTGAGGTTTTCTCCGTTTTTAATAAAGCTATTTCAACAGGATAAAAATGTGACGTCGTGTTATGCACATGCAACATCAAAACAATTTCAATGTAAACGTGACCGTGACTTGGAAACGTAATAAATGTAAACTACAGCACTCTATAATTTGTTTTAATTATGGACTTCTTTGTAGTTCGATATGTGGTTATAAGGACCCATGTCAAGTGATGTTGACCGAGACGATATAGACTGAGCTGGCGAGGTCGATATCACTTCTCTGTGTTCTTCGGGCGAAATCACTTGACATTGGTCCTTATAGCCTCATATTATTGTACAATGATGTCCATAATAGATAAATTATATAATCATCCGATTAAACAGTCATATTTAAAATAACTAGTAAATGTAGTACATTAGAGAGGTTAAGCATTTAAACTTGTACGTGTACGAGTACGTGCAACATGGGGAATCCCCTAATTTCAAATTATATTTTCTTTATAAAATAATAATTTCATAATGCACCGGCGTACCATTCAATGTAAATCAAAAAGATGCAGAGAATTGCAATGAATTTTTCTGAATTTTTACTTTTGTACCTTTCTGTGAAAATCATCAAAATTGGCGCAGGAGATTGCAATTAAGAAATCCCTGAACTTTAAGTAAAACGCAATGCTCTCTGTATAAAATATTCATTTCATAATGTACCATTCCGTGTAAATCAATCTAAATTGATGCAGGGAATTGCAGTAAAAGAGTTCTCTGAATTTTAAGTAAAACACAATATGATTTTCTGTATTAAATATTCATTTATAATCTACCATTCTATGTTAATCAATCAAAATTGATGCAGGGAATTGCAATGAAAGAATTCCCTAAACTTTAAGTAAAACAAAAAAATTAATGTGTTTTCTTTATGAAATATTAATTTTGAATGTAACAGCCCGTGTAAATCAATCAAAATAATCAAAAATGATGCAGATAACCGTAATGAAAAAATTCTCGGAATTTTAAGTAAAAAAAACAATATTTCCTGTATATTGAAAGACTGTATGCGATTTAGACTAATTAAAAAGATTTCCAGAAGTTGACAATTTTACATGTTTTTTTTTAGATTTTGTGATTCCCTATATGATAATGAAAGCTTGATATTTAAGCAAAATAAAATCAGCGTTGACTGCTGCATTTTAATACAGCATAGACTTTAAGGTTTGAACAAAGTCAAATTCAATACGGTCAGTTTTAAACGTACAAAATATCATTGGCAACTAATGAATACGTATTTGCCAAGGAAAGTAAATGTATGATTGAAAATTGCACCAATAACGATACATTTTCATATATTTGAAATATTTCAATACATACATTTTTATATCTAAGATTTCTAAAAATTCTTCCCCTTTACCAAAATGAATTTGTACATGTTATAATGAAGCACAACATAATCATAGAAGGTCTTTCAACTTCGAGCTCATTGCTAGGCCTAGAGGTTAATATGTTCTCACTGAATATGGGCAAAATGATCAGAGTTTCCATAGCAGGAGTTAAACTAATCTTAAACAAATAGCAATCTACGGAAATTTGCCCACTCAAAACTAAATATAGTACTGTTGTAGTTACGAAGAATAATACTTTCTAGTCAGTATATTTTGGTGTAGTTCAAAACTTCAGGAATTTACACTATTTGGATTTTCTGACTACTGAACCCATTATATATATATATATATATATATATATATATATATATATATATATATATATATATATATATATATATATAAACCTTCAAACTAATGAACCGACGAACTTTTGAACCTTCCGATTACTGGACCATCAGAATACCGGTAATTAACCTTAAGACTATAGCTACTGGACCGTGATCGTTTTGATGACCAAAAATACGCAAAATATTGAAGCTCAGATTTCATACACCGTGTATACACACTGCCAAAATAGAGGGATTGTTGTACTTAACTTCAGAATGAAAGCAAATTTTAAACATTTCATTGTATTTCTAAACATACGGCATTTGAATCAACACTAAGATTGTCTTCAAAATTCTCGTTTATTTTCATACAGAGGGAAATATGAGTGAAGAATGTATGCTTTTAAGCTTGTTCAACCAGATATTTTTCAATTCCCTAGTATTGTTCAGTTATCCATCAAATAATGATTTAAAAAATAAGTGACTGTATTGAGTGTGCAACATACCTCTAAGTTTATACTTGGTACATTGTTGAAAACAATAACATCAAAAGTCATTGCTAAAGATTGATAAAATTTGTTAGGTCCAGAATTTCACTTTTTGAAATCAAACAATATCAGATAATCTGAATATTTTAGTCTTTGCTGTTCATGAATATCGATATGATGTAACAAAAAGAAACACGTACATGTATACACGTACACCAAAATTAATAACAAAGTATTTCCACAACAATTCTTCAAACTATAGCCAATATTTGAGCATATTTCGATAAATCTAGCATAAAATGAGAGAAAAAACAAATTGAAGTTGTCAATACATGTATGTCTTAAAGAGTTAACCTAAAATAAAGAGTTTACCCAAAATAACGTGCTGAATTAATAACAATCAGGTAAAAAATACTACACGTTATGAAAATAACACGCTTTATATGCATTCCACTTTTCGGACGACGTTATGAAATAACGTCAAATGTTTGTAACGTGATTTTCTGTTTTGTCAAAAATGCCATAAGACCCTTTTTCTCATGGGCACAATCATAAATTACTGTCCGTTCACCGTTGTACGAACATCTTTTAAATACTAGTTAGCGATTTCTAAAGCATTTATGTTAAATAATTATAGTATTTAGATTATAGATGGAAAAAAATGCCTTTATATTAATATTTTAAGTTTTAAAAAATGCATATGTGCAGAGAAATGGGGGGGGGGGGGGGTCCAACCCACGGACCCCCCCCCCCCCCCCCATGCGCTGATTTCCCCCCGGGAAAATGAAAATTTATTAAATTTACATAGTAAAATTATCGCAAATATGCCTCGGACCCCCCCCCCCCCCCCCCCGGCGAACAGAATTATCCTTCGGACCCCCTGGAACAATTTTCTGGATCCTCGCATGCCCCCCCCCCCCCCCCTGGATCCGCCAATGGGGTTATACAAAAGAACTCACCACCTACGACCATAAATGTTCATACGGTGCTGTTGATCCTGTATAATTCTCTGGTGCATTAGTAGAAATACGGCATATATCCATGCATGTACATGCATTAAACTAGATGTCCCATTATTTTGTTCGCAAGCCTTGATTAATACAGTGTCTCAATAAAATTTCATATTACGATAAAATGCGTTTTGAGACTTGGCGCCAAATACCCACAATAAGAACGAGTTATCTATTTTTCAAAATGGCAGCCTCCATAAACTCGTGTGGATATTAAGTTATTAACTAAGTAAGGTATTACAGAATTGGAGAACGAGGAAAGGAATTCTGTGTATTGTATAAGTAAATATCAAAACAATCCACAACGTAATGTATACGGGAAGCATTATACATACTGACAAATTGAAAGTGGCTTATGAAATCACAAAATCAGAAACATAGCCACAAGTGAGGTTACTTATTAACATTGAATTGAACTGTTGAAGGTAAAGGGGGGGGGGGGGGGTGATTGCTTAAGTCTATATCACGGTTTGTCAGTCATTCTGTCCCCACTTTATTTTCCACACATCTTTTCATTATTGATTTCAAACTTTCTGTGTAGCTTCATAATGATACCCTACCAATTTAATTTTAATGTGACTCTTATTTACGATCGAGTTAGATTAAGGTTCAAAAATTATGAATGTGGGAAAAGAAAAGACTTTTTTTGCAAATCCTACTGTACCATTCCATCCAACACAGCATCGAGTTCGACTTCTCATATTTATGATCAGGTTACTAGAGCTACGCTGTTTCATCTATTTACCAAAATGGATCCAAATGAACTCAAAGATGATTAAGAAATTAATGTTGAACAAATTGCTTTTCATTATTAACTGGTTTTGTCCTTTTATTTAAAATAAAATCTTTAACCAAATTTTCTCCACACCTATTTAGCACATAAAACAACAGTTGTTTCAAAATTGGTTAAGGGGGAGGGGGTGCCAGTAGGGGACGTGTATGGCTTATGCAATACTCTCAGAATGCTTTTTTGAATGAGCACAACTTAATGATGCACAATCAAGAAAATAATGACCATTATGTTTTATGTTTCACAGAACAAAATAACAAATTTATTTTACATAATGATTTTTTTAAAAGAAAAAGTAGAATACATTTAACCCAAAGCATCATGAGCATGTATCGCAATGTCTACCTGTAATTGAAAATTTATATCATACTGATTTGTACTTGAAAATTTATAGCTTGATTATGTGTTTTTAGATTTTAACATGATCAGGAATACAATTGCAAAGGAATTTCTTACATGTGGCATATGTGGAACCAAGTTCCTTAGAGGTTGCACAGCAGGTAGTATAACATCAAACAAAAGATACTCTCAATGGGTCAGACATTCAGAGGGACAGAACAGCACACAACTACTAGACCAAGATTTCTCAAAAAGGATAAAACAATTTGTGAAACCCAGCCTATCGCATATATCAAAGAGAGGCTACTCACAAAAGGCCTCAAGGTCAGAAAAAAGCAAGATGAGGAAAGAACTGAATGAGTTGGACAACATGCCCAAGGCTGAGAGGGTGTACGTTTGGGGCTGTGCAGCTACAGGGGCACTAGGTAAGGAAGATAAAGAGACTACTTTGTAGGATTGTTGGAACGAATGAATAAAATCAATTCTCAAGACTGCTCTTTACTGAAAATGCTTTACATTTGGCTGTGCATTTTGTTAGCCTTTTTGGTGAAAAGCAGCTTCCACTAAATCATGTTATTTTGAAATATGTCATGGATATGAAATTATGTATATGAATAGGCACTTTCAGGAATGCTCTAAATCAAATTTACACTAACCTGTTGAGAAATTGATTTCCGCTAATTATCATTAGTTTTAAAGCTAAATATGATATTTTTAAAACATTTATTATTATTGAAAGTGTGTGGAGCATGTTCCTTTTTTTTTGGATCAAAGAAATACTGGTGTGCATTTCACAATTTATAAATTGCAGTTTGTGTGAGTTGGTATACAGTTGATCTATCATTAGGATTGTTACTGTAGGGATTAGTTCCTATGTCAGGCACCAAGATAAGAAACAGAAGTACCTGGCCCAGATGAGCAGACCCGCAAGACTCAGATTTTTATTGGAACACAATTTGGTGGTAAGAATTTAATTAAAATGAAGTCACATGTAATGTAACCCTTATGAATATACACTCAAATTTAGTGAATTAAAAATTGGAACATTATTTTTAAAATAACGTATAGCGAAAAAATCGAATGGAAAAAAAAAATCTGTATTTTGATCTATAGTGGCCATACCATACTTGTTTTCTTTTTATTAGAGTATGTTATATATGAAATTTTTGAGTCAAGGCTAGTTTTAAGACTGCAGTTTTCCCATGTGTATCTTTTTGGGTGGCATCAGAAACTTGAAATTGGCTATTGCTTTGCATGATGATACAATTGTACCTGTATTTTGTTCTTACATTGGCTATTTTGTAGGCCAAATCTATCGACTGTGGATACGGTTTTACAACCCTGATTCTTAAGGGAAGAGATAGGAAGAGTAAACTTTACGGCTGTGGAATCAACACCGACTCCCAGCTTGGGTTCCACAAAAGTTCAGAAAAACTAGGTAAACCAGTGATTGCTGTCACCCACAGTCAGATCTTTGTGGTGGTGTCCAATTGTGGGGATTTAGCTGATTTCTGTGTTAATGGGAGAGGGAGGGGGGAGGCTTTCAAACTATTTACTATCAACCAGTTGCATCATCAGTTTTAGGGTCATATAATTGTTTTTTGTATTTATGTAACAAGTTGATGAATCAAAGCATAATAAATACTTGTACTTGTTATGAAATGAGTTTTAAAAACCTCATCCAGTTGTTTTTATCAACATTTAGAGCATCTTTTGAGGCCGCTTGAGTCATTCACGTAACATGATGCTGTCCTTGTTTTGTCTGTTTCTGTGTGTTGTCTGCTGTATATTACCATTGGCTCAATTGATCACAAAGTAAAAATTTGAACGAATGTAAAAAATATTTCCTTACTCTAATCATTGTGAATAGAATTTGAAAATGTGGCTTTTTTTTTAGTAAACTAAAAAGTTTTTCCAAGATCATAAGCATCTTAAGAAAAATATTTCTCCTACCTACAAACATAAAGTTTAAATACTGAGTCCGAAAAAGGCAAACAATTTTCGGAAGGGGGCCTCATTCTCACACAATGTACATGTAAAAAGGAGAGAGATGACACTCACAGTTTTGAATATGTAAATACACAAAAAATATGAATTGTGTTACAAATTTGGTGCTGAATTACATCTCAGATATACAATAAAATGGCGAATCGTATTACAGATATGGTGCTGGATTACATCACGGAGCCTGTGCTGATTCCTCTACCGCTGGAGGACCCTGACTCCTCAGAAGTAATAGACGTGTCCTGTGGGCGAGCTCACACAGTGGTTCTAACTAGTGAGGGGGGTAAGTATCAGTACTACTTGGGAATTGTAATGGTGAGGGGCGAATATCAGCAATACTTGGGAATTGTAACAATGAGGGGTGAATATCAGCAATACTTGGGAATTGTAACGGTGAGGGGTGAATATCAGCAATACTTGGGAATTGTAACGGTGAGGGGTGAATATCAGCAATACTTGGGAATTGTAACAGTTAGGGGTGAATATCAGCAATACTTGGGAATTGTAATTGGGAGAAGGGTAAGTCTCAGCAATACTTGGGAATTGTAATGGAGAGAAGTCTGAGTTTCAGAAATACTTGGGAATTGTAATGGAAAGATGTGTGTCTCAGCAACACTGGGAATTGTAACAGAGGGGAGGGTGAGTCTCAGCAATAATTGGGAATTTTAACAGAGGGGAGGGTGAGTACCAGAAATATTTGGGAATTGTAATAGAGAGGGGTGATTGACAAGATTAAAGTGCAGGGCTTTATATCATCTTAAAATAGGGCCATTATTTCAGCTCCTGTCTAAGAAACTCAATTAAAAGTTTTTCATATATATATGTGTGATGAAAGTTGGGAAAATTAACGCATACAGTTGGAACAAAATACATGTACCAGAATTTTTATTGGGAATAGTGCCTCTTATCGGAACCAATTAAAATGTCTTAAATTTAGGGTTGATGCCCAGATAGATTTATAATTATTCCTTTATCATTTAGATATGAAGCATCCAAAATGTATGCAAGTATTGTAGATTTGTATTTTGATCATGTACATGTGTGTATTTCCTGTAACAGAATTCTATACTTTTTAAAGAGAATATCATTTTATATATGTTCAGTTTTCAGCTTGGGTCACAATGCTTATGGTCAGTGTGGAAGGGGAATAGTAGAGGGGGAGATTTACAGGTAAGTGTGTGATATATTTAGGCAAGGGTGCATCCTTAGAAGCCATCTTATATTCATGTAGTTCACCAGTGCTCAGAACTTTCATATTATTGCTGTCTAACCTTCAGTTATGATAGTAGTTGATACTAGTGTACTGATATTACTACAGTCACCTGCATTAGATTATTGTATTTGTTGTTTTTGAAAATTAAGCTCTGAATTATAACATTTAGAATTATGCTTTGAATGACAACTTCATGCAGACTTTAAAAATTCCCAGGATAATGAAAGATTATTTGATGGCAATATTGGTTTAATTCTGTACAATGAATAGGACGTACAATTCAGGCACTTTTCCTGTATAGTCCCAGAGTTTCCGTGTAATTTCTACCCATGTATATATATATCTGTCTGTCTGTTGTAAGCTTGTTCTATGATATTTTCAGAGGAAGTCAAATCATTAACAAAGTACTGGATTTGCCCAATGATGTCATTAAGGTAAACTATATGATTACTATTTTCATTAAAAAAAAGATCAATTAATTACAGAAAACAGAGTATTCTCTTTTGCTGATCTGACATTGCAGTTTATTTGGCTGTCCTTTACCTTGCATCCATGTTAAACTTCATATTGTGAAGACTGTTTGGTTTGTGTCGGGGTTCAAAATTCACTTCTAAAAGAGACATTTTGCTAGATGTTTTATTGATACATGGTTCAGAATCATAGCACGGGTATGTCGTAATGGCTGTGTATCGGGACTAGTGTAAGTCATAGCACGGGTATGTTGTAATGGCCGTGTATCGGGACTAGTGTAAATCATAGCACGGGTATGTTGTAATCGTCGTGAATCAGGACTAAGTGTAAACCTTTGACAATAGTGTTGTGTTGTAATTTACTTGTATTGAAACTATTGAACACAGTAAATAGATGTGTTGTAGTGTACATGTGCATGTATTGGAACTATTGTAGACTGGTAACAGTAGAGTAGTGTTGCACTTTACTTGTATAAGGTTTACAGTGTCATGTTGCACTTTACTTGTATAAGGTTTACAGTGTCATGTTGCACATTACTTGTATCAGGTCTATTGTATAAGGTTTACAGCAGTTCTATTGCAGAGTATTGTATCACGCGAGCAATCGTTTTTTTTATCGATTTAAGTTTTGTTAATTTTTTGTAACTAAACTCAGTTTAAAAAATATGCTTTTTTTAAGACATTGTAACATTTTTTGGGCATTGTATAATTCAAAGTTTGATAGTATTTGTTATTTGTTTCTGTTGTTGTTGAAGAATAATATACCGGTATATGAAATTGTACATAAAATGAGAAAACTAGAAAAAATGGCAGTAAGCTAACTTGGTGCAAGATTAGCTTAGTTTATATTAAGATGGGTCAAATTGATATTTCAAATGAGAATGAGGTTTGTTCAAACTGATGGAGAATGAAGCAAGAGTTTTTCCTATCAGACTGGGTCAATGGAGGGAAGTACAAGTTGATACATGATGTCCAGGATGAAAGGATGTACAAATTGAGTTTTAAGTTGAAAAGATGTACATGCTGATACATGTATTGAGTAGATGTACACACTGATACATTTTCTAAGTTCAGAATATATATTGAGTAGATGTACACACTGATACATTTTCTAAGTTCAAAAGATGTTCTGGTTAAGTACAAGGTTGAATACACATACAAGTTGAATTGAAATGAAGTGATATTAAAGTTGATTCCAGCTACAGGTCTGAAGCTCCTGGTCAGAAAAGTTTGGAGGGACAACCTGGGAGCTACAGATCCTTACATGTGAAAAAGTTGCAATTTATGGTGCACAAAAATTTGTGCTTGTTTTGAACTGAACAACCTTATTTAAACACAAATTCTGTAGAAATAATTAGTACCATTAAATTCTTCAGACAATTCACTACTGATGTCGTTGCTTTACTTACCTCAGACGATAACCGACCTCACAAAATGAAGTATGGTAAATTCACGAGCAGGTCGAGTATCATCATTATTACATGTAAACAAACTGCACCACTTTACTTTACTGGACTCGTGATGGTGTTTAAAATAATACAAGAGGCAAGTAAAGTGACAATATTTGTCGTAAAATAAGATTAAGATTTGTACAATGTGAGTACAATTAAAAAGTTGAGGTCTAGGCTTAAAGAGATGTATTGGTTTAAGAAATGTTAAAGTAGATACTTGGTTGAGAAGATGTACAACTAACAAAGTGAGTACAGAGTTAAAGGGATGTACAAGTTTATACAGGGATGTACAAGTTTATACAGGGATGTACAAGTTTATACAGAAATGTACAAGTTTATACATGTACTAGGTGAAAGAGATGTACAACAGTTTCTGTTTGTTTTAGGTTGTGTGTGGACAAGATCACACCTTTTACCTGACCAGTGGGGGACAGGTGTACAGCTGTGGACTAGGAGCTGACGGTCAGACAGGTAATGAAGCAGCTAATTTAACTTAGTTGAATCATTATCAGCTCACTAAATCCAAAGTTGTCATGGAGCATTTCTTTCTTTGTCATGGTCAAAATCATTTTTTTCTGCAATGCTAAAATAAATACATCTGTAATAATATGCAAATATGCAATAGAACTGAAAGATATTTACCCCAATTTTTGTTTTCATAAAGTTTGTTGTTCCATACTTCATTAACATGATCAATAATTTAGATAAGATGTGCATAGTGATACATTGCAGAAAAATTTGGGGAAAAAAAATTGTACATGAACACACCTTAAAGTTCAATGATGTTCAAAACATTTACTTTAATTTACACATGCATTCCTTTTCTGTTAGCTAAGTCATTTCCTGTGTATAGAGAGAAACAAATAATGATAAAAATCTAACAGTATTAAATATGTGCTTTCATTAAGATTTACCTTAAATCAAATATATTCCCAGCTATAAAAATCTTCTCAAAAGTCTACAGTGCAACAAATATGACTAGCATCCTGATATAGTGTAGATTCAACATTGTTTATCACATAACCTTAGTGGGACCCCTGGGAGGGTGCAGAGCTCTACATAAAAGTAAACTTCACTATCCTAAAAATTGATGCAGGTGAATATCGATAACTCAAACTTTAGGGGACCATGATTAAATTTTGAGAGATCAAGAGTTTGAGAGATCAAAAGTTTAAAAAAATCCGGAAATTTTTTTGTTCCGATCATTTTGGTTACAAAATTATAGTCGAACATGGTTTCATTCCTATTTTCTGCTACTTTACTTCAATTTCAACAATACAGAACTTAGTTTTGTGTTTATTAAGTGTTATTTAAACTTTAAAAAATCTTTCAAGTATCTTATGTTTTCTTAATCACAGAACATTTTAAAGAAAGAGCACTTTAATTTACAGTAAATTTCACAAGTTGTTGAAATTTATAGATCAGTTACAACTAACTAATTAACTATCTATCCTTTGAAGGAAGCAAGGGGTAGTGTCACTTACGTAAACAACCAATTAACACTAACCACGCTAGTCCCAGGCGTTCACTCGATCACCCAAGTAAGGTCCACGCAGAGCTACCGGTAATGATATGATTGATAGGTCGCATGTACATGGCCACCACTTCGAGTTATCATGAGTGTAAATCAATGAAATATATATAACGGGACCCAGGTTTTACTTTGAGAGATCAAGAACTTTGAGAGATCGGAGTTCAAGAGATTAAGAGTAAATTTGCTTTGTTATATAGAGAAAAAAATTTGGACCGTGATTTCACAACTTCTAGAGATCAAATTTGAGCCATCCAGTGTCACCTGTTTTTTTAATAGTAAGGATATCTCGAAGACAGGAGTAGTATTTTTTTACAATTGTTAGAAGGCCCGCTATTTCAAACTCAGAAATCCCAAATACCCGGCTATGTCAAAGTAGATTCACAATCTCTGAAGTGCTAAGAACACATGGTTTATCTCAAAATATAGTAATTAAAATCACTGCTCCTTTGAATTAAGACATTTAAAGACACATTCTATCTGTTATGCACATTTTCCTGTCTTTTTAGTATGTCTGTCAAGTCAGCAAAGAGTTTTTTCTCATAAACAATTTTAGATAGGGATACCAAAAATCTATGAGCACCGTTACTCAGATGAGCAATATGGCCCATGGTCTTCTTATCGTCATTGTTGTCATGTCACAATGTGTAAATATTAGTTCAATATAAATATCTGATGTGTTGTGTGTATGACTTAGAAAAAAAAATTGTTCTGCATGTTTGATCCTGTCTTTCTTTAACTGTCACCTGTCAACATGTACGGTATATATTTTGGTTGTACCGGGTACACATACTACTTTTTGAGGTTTACAACATTATCATTGTGAGTGGAAGCCATCATTAGTCCGGGGGGATATCGAGGGAGAGAAAATCGTCCAGATCTCCAGTAAGGGGGACTGCGTATTGGCGGTGTCTGAGCGAGGGGATCTGTTTGGGTGGGGAAACTCGGAATACGGGCAGCTGTCCACAATCACAGACCAAACACAAGTGTCGATACCCAGGAATCTCCCACTGCCACATTCTGTCACCAAGGCCGCAGCTGCAGGCTCAAAATGTGCCATCTTAACAGGTATCCATACTTTTTTGCTTCCCACTTTTCAGCTTACCTGAGGTGAAAGCAGTACAATCCTCCCTCCTTCTCCCTTTCGCATTCCCCTTTTTTCTCTATATACTTATCCTTATTTGAAATTTTGTAAAGTTTTAGTTTATGATGTTTTTTGTTGTGAATATATCTAGTGTCATTTAAGATTTGTTTTAGGTTGTAAATTTTTAGAAATCATAATGCACTTTGGTGTTAGATTATGTATTGGTTGATGATAAGATGTACCATTGTAGATAAGAATGAGGTCCTAGTGTGGGGATTTGGAGCGTTAGGGGTAGGTCCTAACGTGACAACCTCTTCTTCCCCTCTAACCATCCCTCCAACTCTGTTTGGAAGAAATGAAATGGCACCAGATAAGCTGGTCAAAGACATAACCTGTGGAATAAATCATTTTGCTGCAAGAACAAGTTAGTGCATAAACATCATTTATATCAATCTTGTGGGACTGATTATATTTCTACAGTGTACTTTGTAGGTCTCACATGCATATCATCTTGACTTGTTTAATGCAAACCATATATTTTACTTAATTTTAGTTCACCTGAGATGAAAGTTCAAGTAAATTTTTCTGATCACCTTTTGTCTTGGGTCTGTCAGTTTGTCTGTCCATCTGTCAGTCCATTTGTAATGTTTTCACATTTAAACCAAACTTTGTGATTATAGATTTGCCGAGCGAAAACAACAGAGGTGTGCAGGATGTTATGGGTGACTTGATTATTTCTTTGCTCTGAGGGGATGTCCGAGAAAATAAGTGACAAGCGCACATGTTCACAACAACAGCTTCGATAGGGATGCTTATGTGTTTTAAAAAAAATAAGGTGAAACGAATCCATTGTTTGTTGTTAAATTTAAATGTATTGTTTTTAAATCATTTGTCAGAAATTGCTTATGATTTTAAACAGATTTTTAAAGAACTTAGATAATGAAAAGAACAAGGTAGCCCGGATCTATTGCACAGATCTATTTATACCATCCTATGGCGGCATACACCAAGTACACGGAGATAGTGAATACGCAGCTCATTGCTATGTACTGCATAGTACAATACAACTAAACCAGTGCAACACCTGTATGAAAAACTTTATGGTGTATATTACGCACCCCTTTCTTACAAATACTATTTAAAAAGTGCATATTATATATGGCAAATACGATAATGCGTTTTGATCTATTTTTGACAGGCAAATAAAATCGCCTGTGGACTAGTTAATTAAACAGGCACTAGTCCGGTTGTACTAATGCATAAAAAAGTTAGTGTTGAACCCTGAATGCTCAATTTGAATTATGACTATGAAATCATCCAGTTACAAAAGGGGCTCAATGTTTAGCATAAGAATATCTGGAGAAAATTTTGAAAATCTTTTTATACAGGATCTATTGTACTAAAGTGTTCAGATATTTTGTATATGACTCCATAAAGCTGATTTTATCATGGCTGTCATTGCTCAGGTGAGAGATGTGGTCCATGGGCCTCTTGTTAGTACGTTGATCAAAGGGTTGATTTTACGACCATCCACCTCCTTAAATTTATTGATGTCATCATACATGTAGTATAATTACTTAAACAATAAAATGCTTTCTTTGGTGATTAATGCGGGATATGAAGGTTGCAACATTGCAGAAAAAATACATTTTGTAAACTTTTTCTGCAATGATCACTACCTTCATAAACCGCATGAATCATCAAAAAAAGCATTTATTGTTTATATTTTCATCATTCTATTAACAAATTAATGAATTGATTGTAAAAAGTAAGTAAAATTAACTGAATTACTGTTAATGTACATCAGTACATTAGCTAAAAGAAAGAGCCAAATTGTCTCCTATGGGAATTTGAGTCTGACATCATTATGATTTTTTCGTGTAGTATGTGATTTTTCTTAGGCCGATGAAGGTTTCGATCAATCGATATACAGGGTGTGAAGATTTCTGATTCAGTCCTGTCAGTTTCTACAGAGCTTGATTTTTGTAAGAAAGTGGAATCATACTTGGTAGATATAAAAAAATAAATGTAAATATATCAAAATGCATGAGTGATATTACCTGGATATCGAGGCAAGCTTGTTTCAGAGCACAATTAAATCCCCCAAATTTCATTGACAAAATTTTAACATACAAAAAGGTAAATGTATATATTATCTCATGTTTTATTTTTTTAAGGACCAAAATACATTAGGTTAGGTTATAATTAGTGAAACGTAAAAAGACTCACTACACATGTAATTGAAAATTATTGAAAATGAAAAATATTGGAAATAAAAAAAAAGATTATTGTATGCATTATAGGTTAATAAGTGTAATATAAAATCATTGTTTTAAGGTAACTGTATTTTATTGCAAAGAAGATGAGGAATTAAAACTGGGGATTTGTTTAAATTTTAAAATAAATGATGTTTCAAAATGTATAAAATTTCAAAATTGTTCTGTCATTGCATGTTTTCTGTTTGAAAATAATCCTTATTATTTTTATATGTTGAAAATTATGAATATTAACACACACACACACACACACACACACACACACACATATGTATATAAAGCACTAAAAATGGCTAACGACACGAACAATTGGTATTGTCAAATTTTCGGGACAACCAGTCCCTTCTTCAGGACAAAAGAAATAAAGTACGTGGGTAAAAACAAAGAAAATAAAATCTAGCACTACAACTAACACTACTAAAGAAACTATATACAGAACAATAACTACATTTTAAACATTTTTAGATTACAATCTTAGAACAGGTGTTGGCAATACGGCCGATCGCTATAAAGTAATCAATCGACTGCCAACTTCACGCCTGATTGAGTTAATTAGCTAATTAATTTGATGTCCGAGTTAATAAAGGAAAATTTGAACCCCCGTTGTTTCGTACGGCGCTTATGATTTAGATCCGAATTATTTAGTTTAGTTTGTAATGGGTAAGAGTGTGATTAAAAAGAGAAAAAAAAAGATAATAAATTAAAATTAAGAAATTATAAAAATAATTTTCAACAAATAAAAGGTAGTAAAGGAAACTAATAACTGAAAGAGGTGCAGTTGACAGATTTGATAAAATTACTTTATTGGTATTAGGTGATGTTAGGCTATGAGACATTCATTTTAATGAAGTCCATTTGCTTGTTCATGCCATCAGGTCTGAATGATTTGAGTCTGTGCATCCAGAATCTGGATGCACAATTAATTAGCTAATTAACTCAATCAGGCGTGAAGTTGGCAGTCGATTGATAACTCTATAGCGATCGGCCGTATTGCCAACACCTGTTCTAAGATTGTAATCTAAAAATGTTTAAAATGTAGTTATTGTTCTGTATATAGTTTCTTTAGTAGTGTTAGTTGTAGTGCTAGATTTTATTTTCTTTGTTTTTACCCATGTAATTTATTTCTTTTGTCCTGAAGAAGGGACTGGTTGTCCCGAAAATTTGACAATACCAATTGCGAATCATTTGACAATACCAATTGTTCGTGTCGTTAGCCATTTTTAGTGCTTTATATATTCAGTTTACTGGCTTGGTATCTATATATTAGATCCAACACTTTAAAGTGTTGATTATGTTCTGTGCTTTTATATATATATTATATATATATATATATATATATATATATATATATATATATATATATATATATATATATATATATCACATTTCCTGTTTTTTTTGTATATATATATCACATTTCCTGTTTTTTTGTTTTTTTTTTAGATGACTTTGAAATGTACGTTTGGGGTAAGAACCAGAAAGGTTGTCTTGGTATTTATGTAGCACAGCAGTTGGACCAATCATATCCATTCAGGGTAAATTGCTACTACCATTGGTTTTGTTAAGGAAAGAGAGGATTAGCAGATCAGAGTTTGTGATAATTAATTGCAATTTGCCATTTGACTTAGGAGTATAAGGGCACTGCTAATATCTGGTATAAAGAAAAGGTTATTCCAAGTTTTCAGACCCATAATCATCAACAATTAAAATATGTTCAAAACAATTAAACATTTTACTGGATAATTTCTTTGAGTGGGGGTGGAGGAGGGGGGATCCTGAGCTAGGTAAGCTCAGTGTCAGAGTGCATGTAGAAATTATCACCCCAAGGTAAAGTTCTTTCTGAACGCATATGTTTGGAAGAAATCTACATGTATACTCTAAGTAGACCCGTGTTTTAGTGATGATGTGTTTTTGGGTTCCATTGTACCCGTTCGGTGTCAGTCGCTGCATTTTCAACCAATAGCTCCTAGATAAACTTTTTCAACTACACAGACTGGAATTGAATAAATAGTTGAATGTTTAATCATCATAAGTTATTCAAGGATATGCACATACAATTAAGAAAATATTTCAATCAATACCTAAACGTGTTATTGAGAATGGCTTCTTATAATATTAGTATGTCCTGTGTATATGCGAGTGTGATGTCTACACAACAAATGTGTACTAGCACACACACTAAGCCATGTGGTTTTATCTACAAACGTGCACATTTTATTTCTTGTATATCATAAGTCTCGATCATTTCCTGTGTATAGAGATGAGTAAACGAAGGGCAGAGAATGTCCTCTCTTGGGGGTTATCACACCTTTTCATTGTTTCCGTCAGCGTCACTTTTGTCTAGTATCTATATATAGCCACTTAGCACATCAACACACAGTTCTGGGTGACAACAGGTTCAAGTCATTCCTGTAGAAAGTCCCTATATGTAGGAATCTTATATAAAAGTTGTGTTGATTGCACCAACAAGTATATCAGGGTAATTTGGGTCATACCAAGGGCCTTTAAAAGTGGAAATAATTAGGAAAGAATAAAAAAATTAAAGGATGGAAGGGCTTAGAATTCCATTCAGTCCATCTAGCTTGCAGTTTCCTACCTTTCAATTAATACAAGCTTCCTAATTTATGATATATTTAAGTTTATTCATACCATGACCCCCTGCAATCAGGAAGGGGTCTTAACAGGGGTTCATAGTTGATCATTATAAAAAAAAACCCATAAAATACCACTTAATTAAATTATTCTTCAAGAGAACATAAAGGCTATAGTTTTTGAAAATGATATAAAAAGAAGCTTTTATGCAGAATTTCAAGATTTAGTCATGCCATTACCCCTGTCAACCTTTGTCATGATCCTTTGGGGGAAGGGATTTGTTCTAATTCCAGTTATACATTGATATACATATATTGAAACCACAGAGGCATCTTATCCGCTCTGCTCTCTATGACAAATATATAAATAATACACAAGGGAAGAATTGAAAGTAGGACACGATTTGTAAACAATGTCAAAAAACAACTTACTTAACAAAAGTTACGGAAATCCTCCTATGCAATGTTGCAAATGTTATCAAAAAACACATTCACACGGAAATATTGATATATTATATATGTAGAAAATTGTTTTCAAGAAAATTTAAGCTCGTAATTTAAATTAATGTCAAAGGTCTTGGGGGGTAGGAATGAATCTTTCTGAAGAAATTGAAGGCTTTAGCTTGTAAAATTAATTATAAAAGCAAGCTCCAACCACAGGGGCATCTTATCTGCTCTGCTCTCTATGACATATTTATAAATAATACACAAGGGAAGAATCGAAAGTAGGACACGATTTGTAAACAATGTCAATAAACAACTTGCTTAACAAAAGTTACGCAATGTTGCAAATGTTATCAAAAAACACATTTACACTGAAATATTCCTAATAAACTTGATTCTTCCCTTATGTATTATTTATATGTATAGGTAAATATCGATATCTTGAAGTTTGGGGGACCACGGAAAAACTTCGAGATATCTGGGTGTTCGAGATATCCAAAGTCGAAATTCTTAGGCTCCATTAGCGTTTCTGTCCTGACATATTAACACAGGAATTCCTATATGCACTATAAGTTGAGAACCGGTATAGCCAGAAATAAAATGATGGAATATTGAAACGCTGTTTTATTTATAGACATTCCACATATATACTTAAAAAAATTAATTAAATGAAACGTTGCATTAAAATTTTATGTATGCAGTATGATAACGTTTTATTTAAACAAATTACAGCATAAGACTGTGACAGTCATCAATTCACATCACGATCACTGTCACCGTCACTGAGGAGCGCGTGAGGGAACTCTGTAGTAAATCCGCTGTACGGACTTGTGCACTCGTCGATGTATCTTCTGATGATCTTCTTGAATGATGTACAGATATCTGTACCTTCATTTATACCTTGAGACTAATTTCTTAATTGTTTGATTTTTGTTCACATTAAAGATTTGAATCAGCGCTTGATAATTTAACATGATTTAGTGTGTATAATGAAATAGATTTTCGGTTTATTAATTGTTTGGTAGAAGTTCACGTTGATCATGCATTGATACCGATTATACGGTTCGTGTTATTAAACATGATAATGGTAATTTACGCTGTGCTTATTTAGGTGGTTGTGAACTTGTTCATTTTATGAGTAGCGTGCGTCATTAATCATATTATCTGTAATGTTAGGGGTGCTTACTTTTGAGAGCTGTGAACTTGTTTGTTTTATCAATCACTGGAGTATATACCCAAGCTGTTATAACAATTGCTGTGTCATCGATACCTGCACTGGCTAAGCGTGGAGGGTTTCGACTAACAGTTTTAAAAATGGTGTGAATTGCCACGGGCAGGAATAAAAAGGAAACGACATGCGAGGTGTGATTAGCAGACCGGAAAATTGACTTCACTTCGAGATAACCCAGGTAAAATATGTTATTGGGACCGTAAAACTACTTCGACATAAGCGAGGTGTTCGAGATAACCGTATTCGAGATATCAGGAGTTTTTTAAATCATATATATAGAGAAAACGGCCGGGACCGGCGGCCGACTTCGACATAAGTGGGGTATTCGAGATATCCCATGTTCAAGATACCGATATTTACCTGTATGTCATAGAGAGCAGAGCGGATAAGATGCCCCTGTGCTCCAACACAACATTTTCACATAGTTATACCATATATTAACTCACTGAGATCAGAGAGGGTTCATTATTGAAGGGTCTATTTTTAATGGTTTTAAATATGAAATGGAAGAAAAATCCGGAAAATAAGAGAGAGAGAGAGAGAGAGAGAGGAGAGAGAGAGAGAGAGGAGAGAGAGAGAGAGTTTACAATGGAAGTTCAGGGACAGGGGTTTCCAGTTTTCTTTGGAATATGAAATTTAAAAACCCTGATGAAAATAGGATATATAAGTTTATTTAATCAAGAGGGCTAGATGGTTGTAGTCAGTTTTGGACTACATTGATCTTTTCATGAAGAAAAGCTCTGTATAAAGATATCAAAAAAATTATTAAAATTATTATATATGACACTTTTCTTTACTATAGTCTGTCCCAAGTTATTGCTTCCATCACTTTTTGATGACTTTTAATAAAAACACACATACCTGTGAAAGAAATAGTGTAGAAATCGATAAAAGGAAAAATATCCAAGATATCTTCATTGACACTTTTCAATTTTTCACGCATAAAAAGGAACAGGAACGAAAACAAATTTCTTTCGGAGATTTATAATGGGAAATGTTTACATCTTTTCTCCATTCTGAATTACTTGGAATACCATGCACAATTTTTCAACGTTATCATCCGGGCTATTTCATGGCAGATGCAATGCAAAATCCCTGTAGACTTTCTATTTTGGGTTGTGTATTGAAATATGAAGCGGTAGAGGGGACGTTTCAAAACAGATAATCTGGACATTTTTCATATTAGTGGATGAACGTACTTTGGGCACAAAGGTATTTATGATTATCGAATATCAAGTGAAAAGTGGTGGAACCAAAAACTCAGGACAGAGAATAAATAATAATTTTTGCTGTTTATATACACTGTAGCTTAAAGTGTTTTCCAATTTAATATAAAGAAAAGTATAGTTTAAAATTCTGAGACAAAGAGTACACAATTTTTTAACTGATGTAAATGCATAAACTAGATAATAAAAGTTGTTGAATTTTAGAAACATACTTGTGTCAAAAAGGGGTAAGCCATTTGGCCAAAGGGCATACTGTAATATAATGTAGAGAATTTGATAATGTTCAAAGAAGAGTAAATAAATTTTGCAGATTCTGATAAATTTCAATAGTTTAGACCATTTTTATTGTTAACAATTGATGCATCTGACTTCAATCAGTTTAAACCCAATATGGGAATGTACAAAACAAGTATTTTTAAAACCATTTGAACATGTACAAAATTTAAAAATTTACAATGAGGGCAGTGAGGTTTAGATAGAAGTTCTCAACCTCATCATTTAAAAGATAGGTCATGACCTTGATACTGTATACAGGGAAATATTTGCCTCCATTTTATTTTCGCCCCTTTTGCCCTCATTTTCAGCGGACAAAATTAGGATTAAGCAAATTCAGAACAACTTTTATATTACTGTGTTAGTTAGTTAGACTGTCAATTACAAAACTGTGCCTGGGCAAATTCAAGACAGGGCCTATCTGTTTGCAAGTGAAGAAGGGTGAAAAAAACATGGAGTGAAAATAACCCTGTATACAGTACATACATATTGCCGTCTAGAATTACAGTGATGGAAAAGGCTACATGGATCAAAATAGTGAGGGCTTATATATCTGTTGTACCACAAGTCGAAACGTTTTTTTTTGCAAGAACAAAAATGAAATTACTGTAAACCCACTTTTATTCCCGACGACTTTATTTCGCGATTTACCAGAGATAAATGGGTTTGTGACAACTACTTTTTGTACATAAAAATGTTCTTATATAGATTGGTGTTCATATAACAACCATATTACAAGGACTGGTTCGTGACGAGAAATTGAATTACACTGTCTAGTTAATATCCCTCCTGCCAATCAGAAGGAATGTGTTTGTCTGCTTGGCTTGTGACAGTTTTGTGAGAATTAATTTAAAATGTTTATTAAAGATGTGCTTGAAAAAATTAAGAAGTTTCACAGTATAGTTAATAATAAGTTAGCTGCAATAATGTAGACCTCTCCCGATTTTTTTTTTTTTTTTAAGAGGGAGAGGTTTACTCTCCAGTAAACATCAGATATAAAAAATTGCAGCTAAATAATAAGTGTATACAAAAGTTTTTGCAGTCACCCATATAAACAGATCTTATTTTCAGAGTGTAGTGTTTTAACTATCAGATACATGGAAACCTTTCTAGACTACATACTTTTTATATCCAGTTGTTTAGTTGTCTATCAAAAACTGTTATGTAACGTATACACTTTGGTTACACCAGAGACCTGTTCAGCAGATTGGCGCTTGTGAGCGCTCTCCAAATTTTGTGTTGTAGGGTTGATAAATTTTAGCAAGAGAATGCCTCTGGATTTCATAAGTGATTTTTGCAATGTGAAAATTGCTCTTGTTTCATTATTTTGTGTAAAAACTTTTAGCAATTTTAATCAAATGTTCAATCTACCATAACACCTGTTTTGTAGGTCTCTGTTCCGGCTGAAGTGATGCGCATATCCTGCGGAGTAGATCACACAGTGGCCATGTGTAGAGCATTCTCTTAACAGAGGAGAATGCTTTAAATCAAGTACAAGCCAAGAACTTGTATAGCCAAGTTCTTGTTCCATTTTTTGCAACAGCTGAGTGTTTTCAAAATCAATTTGAATTTGTTTGTTTAATTGTCTTACTGATTTTACATATTTATAACGACTTCCAAAGTATGAGTGCTAAAATACTGCAGATTCCTTATTATTTAGATATTGTGTGTGTCACATATTTTGTGAAATTGGGGTAAAATATAACCTAGCTTTTTATTTGTGCAATTCATTTTTAATTTGTGACTTGAAAAGTTTCTGTGTGTATACAAAACGGACTTGATCTCTGCTTAGGTATTTTTTTTTTTTATGTCAAAATACCTTATAAAAATTGCAAGAAAAGCAAAAATTGGAATCATTGTAAAAATAACTGGATACACATGTAGGGTATGTTAATTTGAACTTCTATGGTTAAAACACAAGAATTTTGATTTTTGAAAATAAATTATTCTAGTAAATAAGGAATCTACAGTATTAAAATATTTCTTATTTTATTAACTTTGTTTCATGATTATCGGTATTATCCATGTCAAGTTGTCAGCAATAATTCAAATGATCATTTTGAAAATGTATTTGATCTATCTATCTTGCATTGTTTAAATGCAGCTGAATTGAAAGTTAGTTTTTGTTTTATTTTGAAGATTTCATGAATATATTCTGCATGTTTTTATTGTTAAATTACTAATGATAACATCTTTATAATTTTTTCAAATATATTGAATGAACAATGTTTGAATACAAAAGAAACAAGATTAATTGTAGTTGTTTTATCAATGCATATTACATATTACAATATTAATCTGTTACATCTACGATAATACTACAGTCTGTCCCAGGTTTACTGTGTCCGTCACTTTTTCAGGATTTTAAATGAAAATACACAAAGAGGTACAATTGAAATCGATGAAAGGGATAAAATTTAAGATTTCTTCATGTAATCTCTTTTTACTCTGAAAAATTCACAGGAAAAAAAAAGATTTCTGATAAAGATTTATAATGGGAAATGTTGACATCAATTAACATTCGTAAGTCATTCAGGACACCTCACGCAATTTTTCAACATCATCATATGGGTACTTTCATGTCGATTGCAATGCAAAATCCCTGTAGACTTTTTATTTTTAGCTGTGTATTTTTTACAAACTAAAGGGGGAGTTTCTAAAGAGAAATCTTGGGATTTTTTCATAGTATTGAATAAACATGAAGTTGAACCCTGAGGAAATTGTGAATATGGAATAATTTAAGAAAATGAGCTGCATTAATATCTTGGAACAGAGTACATGTATAGTACATGTACATATGTGACAAATTTTTAAACAGTTTGTCTAGATTTTTAAATGAACCTTTCTTTATAATGGAAAGGCTTTTGCATACAGACATTAAATCAAAGTACTGAAAGAACTGAAAAGTGGTTAGCAAACTTGTTATTAAGTTGTTGGGGATGTTTGCATTAAGATTGCATACAGCTTCTGTACAAGCTCAGAAAAAATCAACATTTTAGTGAAAGACATTTTCATTGCAAACCTTATTCTAATGCATACAGAGGGACGATGTTCTTGTATGACGCAACGTACAACATACCTTTTTCTTGGAAATGAGTATTCTTTCAAACTTGGTCCTTATCCAGTTAATTGTTTTCATTAAATATGTCATTTCATTGCTTAACTCTGGATGAAAACTTAATAAATGATTGCTTCATTTAAGGTCAGATGTGACCTAGCTATCTTCCATTTTTTCTATTTTTTCCTATTTCCACAATGTGAAGATTTCCACTAAGTAATTCCATAATTATATTTTTATGTTATATGATACATTTTTTATTTAAATATAAAGTGTTCAATTGAAAATATATTCTATGACTTTATTTTTAAGCATTCAAATGCATTTTGCATGCTATTTTAAGAAAAATTCTAAATATTCTAGCTCCAAAATTAGCCTGGTAATGTACCCTGAATTTTTGGGAATTAACAGGTTTAAATATAAATGAATAATGAATAATATATTAAGGAAAATTATATAAAATCAAGGAAAATCTCGTGTGTCCTTAAAAATACAATCACTTTTTCAGTTTAAAATAGATAATTTGTCATTCTTGTTAACAAAATGTGATATACACACATCAATCTGGCCCAGTTTTCAGTACTCTCAATACTTTGATCAATCATAGGTAGGCTTTGACTAAGCATCCTGTTGCTGAATAGTTTTGGTTACATGATATTGTAACGTGTTCACCTTAACACCAAGTTTTGTGGGATCCCTCAGTTACTAAACTGAGTTTGAGATATTAATAAAAGAACTTAATTACAAACTACCAAGAAGAAATGAACTACACAAAAATAATAATTCCAGCTGAATATGTACAAGATCGGCGTATTTGATCAATTATTTCCTGATTTGTTTGAGCAACAAAAATCACTAAAATAAAATCACTTACAATATGAAAACTATAAACTACAAATCTAAAATTCTAACTCAACTTATTACGGTAACTATATTATAAAATAAGTAAAATAAACTATTTTCAACTTATGAGTATCAATGAGTACTCAAAAAATGAGTATCAACACACCAAGTAATGCTCAACTAATTAGTTATCAAAAATCAATGAGTACTCAACAAATGAGTACTCAGTTACTCAATCTCTGTAGCTATAAAAGTGTAGTATGCTCGGCACACCCCACGAGAGTAAAGAAAGTTCCACATTCTCTTATGGGAATATATCAGGATACAAACCTAATGTGACAAGTCTGTTCTCTTCTGAAGTCAGAACTATTCTGATCTCGTGTTGATGATACGACGCTTTTAAACCCTTTTAAAGCAGACGTCCGAGAAAACATTCCTTTATCAGAAGCGGGAAATTCAAATAACCAAATCTATTTACATTACAACATTAAGCGTTTAATGTATATGCTAACCACTTAAAAAGATCGAGGGGAAAAAAATAGATAAAAAACTTATTCTTTAATGTTAAAAGTTAAATTCTGTTTATAGATTCACCATACACTAATAGTGCATGATAAATGCAGCTATCTTTAAAATAATTTATGCATTTTATGGAGCAAGTTTGGGTTTCATTTTCAAATTTGTTTCTATATAATATCTCAAGCTTTAAGAGCATTACCCCTGCTTTGCAAATCATGCAAAACTGCTTGATGTGTGGAAATCGATCAAACAAACATTCGGAGAGTATTGCATAAGCAATACATGTCTCCAACTGGCACCCCCAATTTAAAAGAAATATCATACCGGTATTTTGTGCTTAATAGGTTTCAAGTAAATTAGTGAAAGATATTTTTTTAAAGATAAATCTGATTAGAGATAACAAGTCATTAAAATTTACTTCGTCATCTGGTGATCAGTCTACAGAAAATCTATTGTATCTCATTGTAAAGTCTTCACACAGCAAGTTTAAAATCAATTCTCCAAACTATAACAAAAGAGTTTTGAAAACGAAGTTTGGACAGAATCATTATGTTAATATATTAAGCAATTTCAAACTGATGACAGTTAAATTCATTAAAGATTTAATAAGCTGGGTGGTCAAAATATCCATCAGATTTACCTAAAAATTTTGATTATGTTACTTTTAACCATGCATAAACTGTCATTTAGTAAAGATAGTAAATAACCAGGGGGGCAATTTCTAAGCGGTTTCTCGGTTGGAACAATGGTAATTGGTTACAAAATCAGTAATCAGTCATATTAAATATAAAAAGAAGTCTATTTTATCGCGATTTTATTGCAAATTTTACTTTGTATGTTTTGAGATTTTGATATCTTATAAAGTTAAACTAGAGACAATTAATTAAGGCCACGGGGCTGAGATATCGTGAAGAGAAATTGGTCAGTAGGTGGCAATCATAAATTTTGTATGTATCATGTAGTGTAGATGATAATTAGATTATGTTCATTAAAAATTTGAGCTTTATAGGAATGTTAAGTTTTATTTAATTCCTATGATATCAGTATGTGAAGCTTTAAACATCTCACATGATACCCACGTGACTTGGTTATGAAGGAGAATTAGAAAATTAAATTAGAGGAGGCTTACCTGTAAGGTAAACTTTAATTGGAATTCTCTGAAGCACCATGGAATGTTGGGTATTACCGTACATGCCCAACCTTGAATCCCTCTCATGGGAATAAGGGTGATATTTATGAATTATTTATATTATTAGTATTATCATTACTTTGTTTTTGCATATTCACATATTGAGTTAAAAACTGATCT
The DNA here is from genome assembly GCA_033439105.1 of Magallana nippona. Classification (NCBI taxonomy): domain Eukaryota; kingdom Metazoa; phylum Mollusca; class Bivalvia; order Ostreida; family Ostreidae; genus Magallana; species Magallana nippona. The sequence goes on along the minus strand of CM065926.1, from coordinate 55,024,417 downwards.
GAGAGTAGGCTTGCATATCTCATGTAATACCCAACGTTACTTGGTGCTTCGGAGAATTCCAATTTAAGTTTACCTTAAAGGCAAGCCCCCCTTAGTTTTCTAATTATCATGGCAGACTTTAATTGACCTTTGCTGATCACCTTTTATTTGATAAGTAAATGAACTAACTGCGATGTTGTGGGTGGGAAATTTTTTCCAATGGTTTGCGCATTGATTTTAGATTTCTTGAAAATTATTATAAAATTTTATATCATATTATGACCAACATATTTAGAGAATATTCTCATTGTGCTTACTTTGAAACTTATTTTGACTAAACTAAATTAAAAAAAAAAATATGCACATATTTGTGTATTTTGAGATGAGCTATTAACCAATCAATTGCCATCATAATAAATAACATATAATTTCTCTTAACAATCAAGAACTTTCAAATGATGTTTGTGATCCAACCAATCCTTGTGTTGTGATGTAAGACTTCACTTGTTGGATGTACATGTAAATATAATTATATATAACACATTAATAAGACCTAAAAAAAAAAATTGTGTGTTTAGGGTAACACTGATGAAAAAATTAGGTTATAGGTAGGTAGGGATTTTTTTTCTATTTTATCATATTTTTTTCTGCATGTGGGCATGTTTAAAAACAGGTTTTTAATGGAAATAATATGAAAATCATAGTCAGATGAAAAAAGACATCTAAAAATAGTAGGATCGGGGCATTTTTGTAGTTTAGGTCGGGTTACCCTAAACACACAATATTTTTTTTTTTAGGCCTAACCTGATGATGAACACTTGGCTAGCAAGTTTATGACAGACAAGTACAAAAGTACTGATTGGATTAGTTTTATTGATACCACTTAATTAATACACAAAATCACGGACAAGTAAATGATACAAGAAAAAGGCTTGTCTTTAACATAAATCAATGAGAACAAACATATAAAAAAACATTGAACAGTGTTCGTATTGTTTTTCATAAGGAAATGTTTAGGAGAGGCATTCAGTTAAAACTTTTAATATACCTGTAATTGAATTTTTTGAGTTAGTTTTCATTGATGGCAAGATTTCCTAGTCTGGAATGTGGAACATTTGACAAAGACTGAGCAATATGATAGTAAGAAATGTCAAATATGAAATTTACATCATTAGGCTTCATGTGCAAATCTTTAACTTTAACTCTTAGTGACATTTCAGAATCTGTATCTACCCTCTGTTCTTTGTCTTTACTGTAATCAAAGTCTTTAGAATTCAAGCATTTCTTTGTCAAGATTTGTAAACTTCTTTTTTTTTCCACTGCTGGTACATTTTAAGTTCCATTTGCAAACATCTTGAATGTTAATCAAATTTGTGACTGTTCGAAGACTTGTAATAGTTTAAGATGATTGGTCCAAGTAGGAGAAATGTTATTCAATTGGAAAGATTATATGACAAAAAAAAATTAAATAAGTAAATGACGTACAATAAAAAGAAGATTATAAGAATGGCCTTGCAGATAGAATGGAATAAATAATATCAAATGAATAGGGATATAATAAAACATGATACAAATACATGTAAATATATTCTACCACAAAAAATTACAAATGTTTCATGTACCAAGAAGTTGTATCTCTACCTGATAAACATGACAACTGTTAAATCTTTCTAAATTTATGTTTAAATATTCAAGATTTTAAAACAGAACATCCTCCCCATCTGTTATTGCAAACGGAAAAGGTCTTTTATTATATAAAATCATCAACTTCAAAACAACAGATATAAAACAGTTCAATTTTTTTCAACTGAACATACATAAAATGCTGTTTTCTGGCAATGTCTAAAGTCAGGAGGTAGTTTTGGGAAAGGGGGGGGGGGGGAGGAGAGAGAGGAACTAAATTCAGGGGAGATGAATCTTTGTCCTGAAATTCCTAGACTATAAATCTATTTCCTGGATAGAAACTTGATGTAGAGAAATTTGTCCCAAAGATAAACTAGATGTATATCTACGGTATGTAACGCTAATCAAATTTAATCTACAGTGGCTAGGCTGAACCATAGCTTTTGAGGTAGACGATGGGTAACAATTACAAAATATATATACATGTGTGAGATTTGCCTCTCAATGCCCACTACTATACACTATATGTACTAATATTTACAAAGTTATTGCTGTTTTACACAAAAAAATCCTTCATGTGTCAAGGACCGATGTACATGTCTGACAATTTAAATATACACAATACACGCACTACAAATATGACGCTAAAATGGATTTCAAAAATATCTCAATTCTAGACACAATAAGTATATTGCTGGTCAGAAATATATAAAGAAAACTACATGTGTATGTACAATTTTTAAGGAATAAAATACAATTAAATGGTACACATTATATATATAAATTAAAAACATATAATCAAAAATTTTAACTGACTATGACTTTACACTGAATAACTCGATCTTATTTATGTTAACAAAAAGAACTAATTGTGAACATATTTCTAAAGTTGATGGCTAATGGCAACTTTCATACAGAGATAATAGATTATTGATACAAATTAATGACTTTGGAAATTCCAAAAAAAAACAACTGTTAAAGAAAGTGGGAGCAGATGTGCCTTAAATACCACTAACATATTGATGATGGGATTTCCAAAGAAAAAAATGTTCAAAGAAGTGATAGCAGGGGGTACCTTACATACAACATGGCAAGAGCATAATTAAACTTGGTACATTTGCACTACACAAAGTGAATCCCTGAGTTACATTTAGAAAAAAAACCTTTAAACTGAACAAATATTGGATAAACACATACATGTACATTAAATGATTACATTCATTAACTCAGAGGTCCATGGCGATAATTTTTTTTGAGTTATGCTATTATCTTGTATTTGTCCTCTGTTTGACTAAAGATATTGTTATGAAATATGTACTAAAGGTTACAAATATTCACAAAAATATTTTATTGCACAAAGAAGTGGCGATTTCAGTTATATTTTAAAATGGGTGATGATTTTTTTTTTCACTGTATAAAAATGGCCTTTACAGAGCCATGTAAAAAATATCAAGGGTATCAAAACAGGCTGATTTTAATAATCAGTCCTCAATATTTAAAAAAATAAATATGGAAACAAAACTCATTGACTAAAATTTTATAACAAGATGGAGCACATTTTGTGCAGGAGTGTTGTATGTAGCACATTTTGCACTAAGCACATTTCTGATTAAAACAAATGGAAACAAAATGATATAACACATACACTTGCAAACTTGAACAAGAGAATATTGTAAAATTCTAACACATTTTAGGTGCTATAAAGCTATCAACAAGTTTTCCTACATTTAATCAAGGAATGTAATTTTTCTTAAAAACAGCATATGTATGTTAGATTAAACTTCTCATACATTGACAAGCCAAAAAAATTGGTAAAGGAATACATTTTGCTTTGTTGCTGTACATTATCAGTACTTAGAAGGAAAAAAAATGACTAGTCTTAAAATGCTTGAAACCGGGATCAAATCATTTTCTTTTTAATAAAAAAAGATAAACTAATGAAAGCACTACATTAATAATTCAGCACCTCTTCAACTCTTTTCTCCAAAAGAGTGCTTTGGTCCCAAAACCAAGTTCAGAATTCAAATTTTAGCCAATAAAAATAAGTAGCATCATTAAAATGCAACACCAAAAAATTAAAGAAATAGCACTAAAAGAAACTCCGCTATTTCCCAATCATAAGGTACCTTTTTGACATTTACATGTTTTTTTTTTTTTCTAAGGTTGAAAATTTGTTTTTTTTTAATTGTGAGCTTCCCTTGCAATGTGGAGAAAAAACTCTACTTTATCATGTCCATGGTAACCACACATATTACATTTGAATGGGTCTTTGTAACCATGGTAACCCATATGCATTGTGTACATGACACAGTCTCTGAATGCAATCTCACAATAAGGACATTCATACTTTGCACTTTTGTGTCCATTCTTGTCCTTAGGTGTACTAGTTGTGAAAAGATTCCCATCATGTGAGACAGGGAATTGCTTGCCATCTTCGTTTTTGTGGAGGCCGTTAGAGGTCCCATTGTTGATGGGTGGAGGTCCCCCTGTGGTGTCTTGGATGATCTTCCAGGCCAGCTCTGTTCCTCGTCTAACTGCCTGAGGAACATCCTCAGACAAATTGTTCATCTCCTCGATGAACTCCTTGGGATCAATCTGTTCTTCACTGGGATCCACTTTCTCCTTTGTTTCATTCTCAGAAATTGATTCATTTGGTGGGGATAATGAATTTCTCTCAAAATGATGTGGTGGACTTGCAGCTTCAGCAAATTTTCTCATTTGTTCAAACCTTTGGAGATCTGTCAGTGGCTTGCTGTTTCCATAAACTGGTTCTCCTTCGTTTCCCTGTTTGTCATCATTGGTTTCCATGTTTTCATAATCATCCATTTCATCAATTTGCAATTCATCATCCATGTCTTCCATGCCAGAGTTATTTCCCTCTTCTCCCTCTGTGTTATCTGTTTGCTTCTCTTGCAGTTTCAGACATAGCGTGTCCAATTTGAAAGCTTTACCTTTGCGAGATCGTTTTCTGTTTATGACATTTTCAGTTGTGGTGGAGTTCTCCCCACTAGACAAGTTCCCTCCATCTATGCAAGCATCATCAATGTCATCTGAAGGAGATCTTGGTTTTGTGAGATCAAGTGGAATTTCACGGAATGGTCTTTCTAGCTGCAGTTTTGGAGTAGACTGGGACTTTTCAATAGGGACACCTGATCCAAACTTATTCATCATTTGTTTGATAATATCCTCTCCTTCTGGTGCATCTGCCTCTTTGGGACTAGTATTGCCATTAAGATAAGAACTGATGCTCATTTCTGGCATGCTATAGTGACTAGTGGGTCTGCCTTCTGGGTTGTGCTTGCTATGAGGTGGCGAAAGATGAGGCCATGAATTGGGACTTGATTTGGAACTCTCTGAAGTGGGTTGTTCTGTTTTAACATGAAGATAAGCTGAGGTTGGAATGGATTTCTCAGGAGTGGTTAATTCTCGAAGTGGTGTTTGTTGTTGTTGAGAAAGAAAATTCATCTTTCTGTTTTGTTCCTCCAGCAAGGCTTCTGAAGAAATTCCGAAAATAGAAAAGAGGTCTGAGTTTTCTGATGCATGGACTTTCATGACATGGCGCAGCAAATCTTGTTGCATGTCTGTTGCAAATGTGCAGAGGCTGCACTTGAATGGTGCCCCCATGTTTCCTGGCATGAGAGGCCTAAAGCCAAATGGTGATGAAGGCATCATTTTATTTTGATTAAGATGAGGAGGTAGCTTAGCACTGAGAGATGTTGGAATCATGGGGTGAGGAGGAGGCAAACCGTTAGGTACTTGGTTCAGGAGGGGCCAGAAGGGGGACATCATCCCTGGACTCATGGTAGGGGCCATTCCGGGCAGTGAGTGAGGCAACATAAACTGACCCACAAATGGATCAAACTTTTCCTTTCTTGGTCCCCTTGGTCCCCTTGGTGGACCTCTCTTCTGTAACAGGGACAATCCTGAGGACTCTGCATCAATTCCTTGAGGAAGACTTCCGTCACTATTTAGGACCGTTGCTGGTTTGTGATTGTATTTCCGCAGGTGGAGCTTCAGGCTGTGGCAGTATTTGGTAGCGTAGGTACAGTCAGCACAGCGGTATTGGTAAACATTAGTGTGGGACTTCATGTGTGAATTCAGCATGGATTTGTTCACGCAGGAGTAATTGCACTTGTTGCATTTGAAGGGCTTGGATCCAAAATGATTGCGGAGATGGTATTCGAGGTGATGCTTGTACTCTGTGACAAACTCGCAACGAGGACATTGCAAAAGTTTCTCGTCTTTAATATGAGATCGGGCATGCTGCCAAAAATCATTCTGCAAATAGACCAATGTAAAACACCTTTCAATGAAGTTCAAATTAATCTCTCATGTCTTTTTCCATATTTTGAAAATTGAAAAAAAATTAAATTTTTAAATAAAATTCATATTCCAAAATAAGTGATTTTTAAATACATTTAATATATACAGGATAAGGTATTACCTTCTCAGTAGCAACAAAATCGCACTGCTTGCATCGAAAGACTTTAGGTCTTCCCATGTTGCGCTTGGAACCAAAACCGTCTGCCGGTTCCTCCGTGTGGAAATCTTTGATGTGTCGTTTGAGGCGACCTTCTGTTCGAGACTTGTAATCACAGTGAGGACAAATGTGTTCAAAGTGACATGTCATATGATCCTCAAACTCGGAGCGAGTTGTTCCTGAAAACAGACATTGTTGTGAATTGTTATTAAAGGTGCTTAAGGAGGCTGGGGAAGGGGGTGGGGGGGGGGGGGGGGGGGGGCAACAAATTACCCATCAGATCTACCTTAAAGTTTTGGATATGATTTGTTTAGCTATATAAACTATTATTTAGTAAAGAAAAATTTTGTACATTTAAGCTTTTAAATCTGAGTATTTTCTTGTATCTTTTTACAGAGCTCTTCTAAAGGAAATCAACATAGTCTAATAATGGCCACAAGTATCCTGCCCTCTTAAAGACTCTTGTATAGATCAGCAAACTGAACTTCTTGGAAATCCTTACCTCGGTGAAGTGAATTTTTTTCAACTTTTTTTTTTTTCTCAACTTAATTTAGGGAATAATTAACTTAGAAACAATTTTCATTTATTGGTAAAGATGTATGCTACTAATTTAGTATTATTTATATATAACATTAGAAATGTTGTGATTAGGTTACAAAATATTATATATATATATTTAAAAAATGTTTAAAAAATATATCCACTACTATTTTACTTTATCTGGAATTGACAGGTTGTTTAATAGTTCTGCTGATTATCATAACATTAGTTCAACAATGCTCTAGATCTTTTTCACATGCTCCTTGAACCTTCCTATATTCATGTGCTGATATGATATTGTTTTTAGAGAAGTAACTTTGAACCTCTGATCTAGATTAATCTCAGGTGTACAAGTAGATCGTAAATAAAGCAAGTTATTCAGGTTCGTAACCTCTGTCTTATATTCTGGAGAAAAAAAAAGGTTTCTCTTATAAAACCCTGATGTCATTTTTAATAACTTTACAATTGTAAAATTAGACAGTTTTCTTGCATCAAAAATTCACTGTATTTAAATATTTTGGTATGTATATTAAACATATACTCTCTTTTTATATAAAGTAAGAACATCATTAATAATTACAAATTTGATAAATATGGGTCAGCGTTGGGCACAACTTATCTTAAATATTTGATTTTAGATAAAGTGTGTCTAAAGTCAACATGAGTGAAGTTTTGTACAGACAGGTTTTTATAGTAACAAAACACTTGATAAAGGCTGTGGCCACAAAACAACACGGTCGTAAAAGGTTACTCCAGCATATATACACCCCTTTTTTAAGTCAACAAAGAACTATGGGTCAACAGAGATATGTGGCTTTTCGTTAACCGTTTCTGGCCCTTCTCAAACATTAAACCTATAAATCATGCCGTCATCAGAAAAAGGTTAGGCTCAATAAAAAGCAAATCTGTTTTATCTGGGCTGCTTAAAACCCATTTTATAAACTTTTCGTAAATGGATTTTTTTTTTTATAAAGGTTTTTAGATTATATGGCACTTCCAGAATATTTGAATAACTGAGAAACTGGACATAGAAATAAAGGAATATTGGAACCTTGGGCTATTTGTTAAGATTGTTAAATCCATCATAAAGTCATCAATAATCATTTTTTTCTTTTCATATGTTGTATGCATACATCTTTACATTTCCATTTAAGATGAAAATTGGAGTCATTATCATTATATTTTTTACTTCCAGAGAACCTTTACTTTTTCTCAAATAACTTTTAAATTAATAAGATATGTTTGTATCATCAATGATATTGAAAGGTATTTACAGTAAGATATTAAAGAATTAACATTAAAAAACTTACTTTTTCGGGAAAAAAAACTTGTACTATATATTTAATTGTATACAAGTGAATGATTTTAAATTTCTAGAACAACATAGCAATTCATTTTTCATCTTGTTCCTCGCTCCAATATGTTTGTATTGCATGGTAGACAACCGTTTTAAACACATTTACTACAAACCTGAGAAGCTGCAGAGATGACAGAAGTATATTCCCTCCTTGTTGGGTTGGTATGTGATTTGACCAGTGTTCGGGTCTCTAATATAACTTGGCTGGCCAGTATGGGGATTCAGGAACGATGACTCGGAAGAATTGGAATCATCATCATGGAAACTGTCTGATAGGCTAAAGCTCCTCTGGAGAGGAGGGTTACTTCTGGGTCCCTCCTCTTCTTGGCTGTTGGGGGTCTTAGGAAACCCTAGACCAGGACTTGGGTAGCTCCCTCCAAAGGTTGACTTAAAATCCTGAAGGTTAGGAGGGTAGTTTGGATAAAATGACTGCTTAAATTCTGAGGGGCTTGGATTTCTCTTTGGCTGCTGGTTCCCTTGTCCCGAAAAAGGCGGGCTGGATCGTTCCGATTTTTCCGGAGTATGAGGCTCAGATTTGGAGGATGAGCTGTGAGATTTTGGGAGGAAGATGTCAGATCCGACAGGCCCGGGACTGTTACTCCTGCTTGGAACTTTCTCTCCTGTATCAGCCTCTTGGGGAGACACAATGTCTTTCCTGTTAAAGATCAAATGAAAGTCTTTTTTATACATCTTTTCTAAATCATTCATTAAGCTCTTCCTACACATTTTTCTTTGAATACATTTCTCTCACTGTGATTGGTTAGGCAGGGATAGTTAAGTCTGCGAATTAGATTATTGAGAACATAATGCTAACAAAGTAATTTATGGAAAACTTCTATTATTAATTACGCTAAGAGTGAAACAGCAAGGTGTGAAAAGAGAAATATCAGCTGAAGGTACAGTGTAAATTTGAAACTTCATTCAATATTGTGATTGAAGCAAATATTGACGATTCTGGAAATAAGAAATCTACCCAATAAAATTAAAAATTTAAAAAACATTTTCTTTTTGTGTTTCAAAATTTTTGTCATTATACCCTCAACAAATCTCAAAATTTCTTTTGCTTATCTCATGCAAATTTGGAAAATCAGATTTTGAAAGATTTTTTTTTGTTTTATTAAACAAGTAAAAAAAAATTGGGTGGATTGGGTTACTTACACATATTTAATCAATTAACTACCACCTGTTGTATTCACAATTATCTGAATGTATCTATGAGTTAAATTGCAAACATAAGAAGTAAATGATACTTTTTAGTGAACATGACATATAAACTGCATTTTGCTCCACTGGCTTGTTGTGCTAATTAGTGCTCATCATGAAATAAGCTAGCGGACCAATTGCTGTTCATAACACTATAACACTGAATTAGGCTGATAATTATCCAACTGACAGAAAATAGTCAGGATTAAATTTTAATATTCCAATTTGCAAAACCAAAGGGAGACTGAGAGTATTTCAAATTTATTGAAGAGCAAAAAACCTTGATATTTAATTGCAGTTAATTTAAAAGTGATTTTTTATCTGATGAATATTGATTTTTGTGTTTAAATCAAAATAACCTGGACATACTGATCTCCCCTACCTGAGTGTGTCCATTTCAACCGTCCACTACTATTACTATAAAGGCTGGTCTTAAAGTCATTTTTAAGACGGTTAGTATTGTCTCTCATACTAAACAAAGATATAGATAATGCATGAACACAGTCATATGTTGTCAACTTTGAACCTATGGCTGCCGTTTTTGCCCTTATGACCATTTTTATCAGGTATTATCAACTATATTTTTTTCTGTCGTGCAGAAAGGGCACTCCTTCAATGAAATGTGGCATTTTTCACAGGGTGTCCTTTTGTACCTCCAAAGTTTTTATCTCAATGTTTCTATCTCTCAAGTGTTCTAACTCTGCAATGTTGATAAACATCTTTAAAAAGTCGAGTTTGAAGAAGCAAAAAATATTTTTTCTTATAAATGACCATAATAAACACATAAGCGGTGCTTACCTATGATAAATATATAATATATATATATATCTATACATTGTGTTATTTTTTTAATTACTTTTTTCAAAAAGTGATTGTTTTCTTGTTGAATTTTTTAAAAAATTGCAAGACAGGCTGTTGTAAATTGGCGAATATTATTAAAAAATTGCAGTAGGGGGAACTGCCTACTAAGTATTGTCTACATATTTTATAACACATGTACTCGGCATCTTAACAAAGCAATCAAGATACTAGAAAATTAAATAATTTTTTGTTGGTTAATATAACTGACTAGTTTCATTGGATACATAAAAGTGCCAATATTGGATTCAAATACCAATTGTTTGATATTCATTTTTTAAATTACATGCTGAGCAATAACATCCGGCTTACCTTTATCTATTATTATCTAAGGCGTGCTATTTTCAAACAAAACAGTTTATAAAAACAAACTTCCATCAGGAATAAAACAATTCATCTTCTAAAGTGAAAGTAATAGTCAGTTCAACACACAATATCCTTAAGAATGTCACATTGTTGCAACAAAAAAAAAAAAGTGATGATGATGATGATTTCCTCCAGTCCATATCACTTTCACTTATTTCTTCATTATTGGTTTGTGTCACTCAGGTGAATTATTTGGAGCAGGTACTAGAGGTCAGCTCAAATGGCCGTCCAGAGTGCTTGTCACAGCGTGAAACTTATCTTCCGTAGACCTCACCTTTTTTTATGACATTTCACCTCTTACAAAATAACTTGACTGATCGAGGCAGTCACAAAACCCTACGTTAAATTTAAAAAAAAAAAAATCTCCATTCTATTTTCTCTATATCAATACATTATTGAAACTGTTTTTTCAATTGACAAATCTTTTTTCAATATTTGGGGAACAGATTTCACTTGGGACATTCAGAAATTAATGATGTATTTATATTCAATCAAGTTTTTTAATCAATGTATCACAACTGAAAAGCAACTTCAACAAAAAACCCTGATATAACACACTTTTGTTATAAAAACATTTAGATTGGATAAATTGAATACAGTCTTTTGTCACTGGCAACTTTTTAAGGGTTTTGCGGAGGGATGAATTATATTGTAAACTTAAACCCTATTTCTTTTATAATTGAATCAGAGATCGGAAATAAAGTGCATTGATACCCATATTGAATATGGGCTGAATGGAAACTCGTACTTTCAATATATGCCATTAACAGACAGCAAAAGATTTTTTTGCGTTGACCTTTCCAATACAATGCATGAAAAAGATAGTTTACAAACAGTGTTTACATCTGCGGATTTTCTTATTTAAAACCTCTAGATTTATGGCCGTCAATTTAAACTTGTAGAACTCTTGAATTAATGTTTTTGCTTTTCTGAGCCATTTTTGTATGACTATAATGTCGGTTAAGGGATTATATACCAAGGAAACATATTTTGCTTTTACTTTGGGCTGGTTTGATCACCCCACCCACCCTACAAATCTCTTCACACATCTCTCCTACCTAGAGAAAAGAAGCAAACATGCTCATTTATGGTCATATTATTGAGCTGTTTGTGGTATGATGAATTATTAATTAACGATTAATCAATAGTTTAATCATGGCCTTGACTTTTAATTTACAATCACATCCATTTTGGGCAAGGTTGTTAAAAAAAAAAAACTATAATCTATGTCAAAGTAAATATTAAAATAGAGTTTTTGACTAGCACTATTAAAAGCTAATGATATATTCAAGTATACACAGATACACTATTAAACATTAGAAGAAATTAAATCTTAAAAAGAATGTTGACAAAAAGGAATGAAAAAAAGTTTAAAATACAGTCCCTATGTTTTTCAAAAAAACAAAAACACTTAAATTTCTTGACCTAACCTCATAGCCACAAGTCTTGGTGCAACAACAAAACAAAGTGTAAAATAACACAGAGTCAAGTGGACAGTCAAGAGATTTGACTTTTTCATCTCGCAAAAATTTCCGTTTCAATTTTTTTTTGTCAGGAAAATGACTGACTCTCACTCCTACTCTGTGACCTGCATCTACTAAAAAAAAAAATGTCTCCCCCCCCCATCCCCATTCACAGTACTCAACAAATCAAGGATAAGAAAAATTCTCCCACTTCCTGTCCGGGATAAAAGCACTTAAGAAAAACATCCTAGCTGGATAAAGAAACAGTTGTGTGAGCTAACGAATGTTACGTGCTGTGTGTGTTTTAAGGATCAAATAAAGATCATTGGGATTGTCTGTAAATTAGGCATTGTTGCAGAAAATATCCGTTAATAAAGGAGTCTGTGTCCTTACAACACTATAGTCGCTCTTTGGTTGAAAAAAAAAACCAACAAATGAATTTTTCACCCATATTGATGATGAAAATTTATGAAATTAAAACGTTGAAGTGAAAAGATGTAGATACATATACCCATGTTATATCTGCAAATATATGTTTGACCTTCTCCCTATCCCACCAATGTTTTATCTGCAAATATTATTTACACACTTACTCTCCCTTTCTCTCTCAAGTTATATATACAATCTTTTTTATATAAAATTGATAAATCAATTTTAATGCATAAGACACAATTCTAAAGCTATCAGAACCATTATGTAATATTGAATCCTATCTAAAAAAAAAATATAAAAAGAATCCAAATTCACCAAATATTAAACATGGTTAATTTTTACCAGTAAATGATGAAATAAGAAATCTGTGATTTTATTGACTTACCAAATTGATAATACACTGTACCAATATTCTATTCAGGCCTGAATATATGAATTCATACTATTTATAAAAAAGTTATTTGCAAAATACCTAAAATATATTTCAGAGAGTAAAGTTCAAATGTTCAAAGTACACATAGAAATTGCTGTTGTTTTTCTTTCTCACGCTTCATGTGTCGGAAAAATGATTGAAATATTGTACAATTATGGAAGAGAGGTGCTAGTGAAAATAAGCCTTTTTTTTTAATTTGAAAAGCTACTTCCTGGAGAACCGATGTCAAAATCGTAATATTTTTTGATCCCACCCATTTGTGTGAAAAATATGATGCTAGTATCTGATAGAGATCCTGTTTCCTGCTAGAGTTCTAAAAGAATGGATGTTTTCAATCTGTGAGAAAAAAATCACCATTAAAAAGCAGGAAACAAAATGAAATTGATAATAGTGTTAAAATTCGAATACTTGATAATCTTTGTACTTTCCGCTGGGCTATGCTCTTCAATGTGAACGATAGACCAATCTAATTCTGATTAATTGTACAGTTTTATATACCTCTCAGCTGAAAAAACCTTAACAATTTTATTCATCAATATTAAAAAAAAAAAACCTACAAAATACATACAAGACTTTCAGATTTTGAATTGCCTCCCTTTTATCATCATCCAAGTGCAACTTTTAGTAATTAATGGAAATTAGTACTGCAAAATTTACGATCAGTTATAGAAATTGCAAAATCTATCAATGGATTAGATAAAATGCATACCCAGTACATTTACTTGGAAAATGATTTTGTAACTTGCAGTTTGTAAAACGAAAGAGCTAGGGAACAATTCTACAGTGTCTGATGTAAGCAGGAAACTGCTAACATCGTAACAAAACAGGATACACATTTAATTACTGCAATTTACTCTTATTAATAAAATAATTTTACTGGTACGCAAGATTAAAAAATGCATGGCGGGCATCTGGCATTTGGACTGTTAATTGTTGCGTCATATGGTGTTGTGATGTGGATTTTTTCAAAGATCAACTCCATCCTTAAAAGTAATGATTGTTTGTATATTGAACTTTACAGCTATTACTGTTAACATATTATTGCTAAAGTTATGAAAACTCATTTATTAATGGCTTTCCCCCCACCCACTCATACATACGCAAACATCAAAACAAATATAAAAACCCAATGTTGAGAACAAATGTGAAAACTGATGAAATGTCAATGCCCGTATCTGTTTTGTTGATAGACATCCCATAGAGAATCTTTCATGACATCCCATAGAGAATATTTCATGACATCCCATAGAGAATATTTCATGACATCCCATAGAGAATCTTTCATGACATCCCATAGAGAATATTTCATGACATCGAGAATATTTCATGACATCCCATAGAGAATATTTCATGATCAACATCACCAGTGCTTGCTTTTGAAGGACTTGAATATTAATCAGAACAAAATCATACAGAAGACTGTACACATAATGTAAGTGAGACCTAAGACTGGACTGTTACAATCAATGATCAGTCCTTACTTATTCCTAATGCAACATGCTTAAAACCTGCAAAGCAGAAAGCTGAATTTTGGTTTAAATTGACAATCATTAATTCATATCAAATATACTGATACATTTGATAATGAGAACGTAAAATAGCTGCATTTAGGAAGTGCCTATATTGTGTCATTCCACCTGAAATGAGATCTTACTTTTTCTACGTGTAAAAAAAGAAAGAGGTGGGGGGGGGGGGGGGGGGGAGACTTAGGTTTTTAAGGAATTTTTTAAAATAATGTTTTCTTAAAATTATCAGTATTGCATTATTTTAGTAATTATATTTTCAATAAGAATAAACTGAAAGTAAAAAATATGACTTTTGAATGCATATGCAAAAAAAAAAAAAAAATGCATCATTTTGAACACATACATGTATACAATTGCCCCTTTTTGTATAGCCATGTAAAAGATTTCCATGGAGAAATTATTTCTCAATATTTTCTGCATTGATGCAATAGGCTAAATATCTTGACCAATAATTTTGTACTTGCATTTATGGAGAAATTATTTCTCAATGAATATTTTCTGCATTGATGCAATGGGCTAAATAATCGTCTACATGCATTTATTTACTAAAAACACAATTAATAAAAAAAAAATATTAATATTTTCTTATCCAGAATTGAGAATTGAAATTTGTTCATAATGATTTACGTATATTTCTATAAAATGAATTTTTTGGGGATACAGAGTGACTAACATTGACTTACATTTTTTCTTCCTGCATTATTGGACAGTTTGTGTACTTTATACAGCTAGGTCAGATCCATCATTGGTCAGGGTTTTTTTTTTCATATAAAGTATGTGTCACTGTGACTGATAGTGTTTGTTTGAGGGAGGAAATGGTCATTTAGCAGGAAAAGAGAATTGACGTGCTTCATTCTAATCCATATGAAGTATATCCGAAATATTTGAAATTTTACCATACTCATTATAAAAACATAAACTTGACTGAAATTATCTCAATATGCTTAACTCTAATTTTTTATTATGTAGAAAAGTTAAGGGAAATCAAATTCTACCTACCAAACAGATGGAGGAGTTCTAGATAAAGGGGAATTACTCAAGCTATTTTGATAGCAGTACTTCAAACTTCTTTAGCAAAAATATGATGAAATAAAGTTGAAAAGAATACCATTTATTTTCAAAATTGACCAAAATTAAGCTCCTTCCTTTCCCTTTCTGCAATTTTGGGAAAATTTAAAACTGAATTACTTTTATAACAATTTTACTGCTGATATATCTTCCCCAATCTAATTAAAATAGAACTTCCATCTACTCCCCAGTTTTCGATATCTTGCTACAGAACTTCCATCCACTCCTTGGAATATCAATGCGACACGATATGTGCCATATTGAAAACCAGGGAGTGGAATGGAAGTTTTAATTTTAATGGAATTTTATCTTCGCCTTGTAAAAATGGATTAATTGTTTTCAATTGAAAGACTTTACAATGTAGAATTAACTGTTAATATCAATGCAAATTATAAATATCTGTTGAAAAACATAACAAAAAGACTCATGTAGTTATTTTATTTTTTTTAATATGATAATAAATATTTCTTGTTATAATTTTTTATAAAGTTATGAATTTTTTTTTCATACATGTCACTAAGAGATAGGAAATATGAGATAATGTTAAATAAAAATCAAATTACTTCATTTTAATCTAAACTGATTCCTCTTAAAATAAGAAGTATACAGTAAGCAATCTAATTAAGTTATGATTATGTAACCAAATAATGGATATTGAGAGTTGACAGTCTTCCTGCAGTTGCTATATTCGTGACTGTTGCATCAAATGATAGCTGAAGTTTTTGTCAGGTTAGGTGATTCAATTCAATCTTAACAATCTGTGGTCATCTTACGGAGAAATAGTTATCAACAGGAAGCACAATCTGTTCAATGAAGGATCCTGCGGTGAAAAAGGAATAGATCCTGTTTTCACTCACTCAGCTATCTGTTCAAGAGGGGGGGGGGGGGGGGGGGGGGGGGTGTTTAGAATTCAAGGTTAAATGTGGCAGAGGGAGGGGAGTTATGGGGTGGGGGTGGGTAAAATGTTATTTTGTAATGAAAGAAATATGTGGTCACTATCAATTTCATCTGTACAACTTCCTACAAATTGATTTGAGAAATGATAGTAGAAGCGATTTAGATACAGTATCATATCAAATGCAATGACAAAAAGATTCGATTCTTTAGCAAAATATTTTCTCTTTGAATTTTTGCTAAAGTACCTGTAAAAAATATTATCTTTCCTTTTTTCACTTTAATATCTTTTTCATAATGAAATTTACAAAGAACTATCAATTAATGATGAATTTAAAACTCAAACCTGACAGGGGAATCACAGAATGCATTCATATTGACTGCGAATTCGAAAGTAGGAGTCAACTCCTCATGGGCCTGAGGGAGTTATAGTGAAAATCCACCATCCAATGCCCTCCTCATTCAGAAAAACACATTCCACAAACAACAACGATTATGGGTCAGTCTTGGCTGTACTTTATAACACTAAGTTTTATCTTATCTTAAAACTGACCACTGAGGGAATTGTAGCTCAGGACTTTGAGAAAAAACCATCATGTTGATTCTCATTTCCTCAACTGACCCAATTAAAGCAAGCGTTTTTGATCTTATATATTTATCTACTGGGTATAGGAAAGCCATTATGTAGAAGATACTTATAAAAAAAAAACACTCTCAATTAAAGTACTGTCATTTTAAAGTTCAATTATAATTGAGGAAAACCGAGGGTAATTTTTAGTTCTATTTTGTAATATTTTAGTTATATTTTATTTTTTAGTTATTACTTAGTATCAAATGATGTTCTGTAAGAATTGTAAATGCGTGTTCATTTTATCTACAGATATTAATAATCTCCCTTTTTTTCGATTAAGATCCACTTGTTTCAGTCATAATTTTATTAAAAGCAACTCAACCCTGGCTTATAAAAAACCCAGAACTCCTTCCTTTTTCTTGAACATCAGATCTGTCTCTAAGTTATAGTGTCAGCATGGCTACATGTTAATGTATAACAATTTAGCATGGACTAGCTGGTTAAGGACCGTCCCCGATAGATCAGTGAAGTGTTAAGCTGTTTGTGGGGACTGATAATTTGTATGGGGGGTACAGTGCAAAAGCTGAAGATTACAGCTTATCGGGTTTATTGTTTCAGAATATCAAATAAATGTTATTTAACAATTGTTGGTTCCGAGGAGGGCTGTAGGCCCCTAATCTTGTGTGCTTTATGACCCAATGTTAGTTGTTTTAGACTAGACCTAGGTTTATAGCTTTTGACCACTCTTCTAGCTTCATTTTATTGGTACATTAAGTGTATTTGTTAGTATTCTACTGTAAGCTTATTAGTGTGTAGAGATTCATGATCAAATCATACCAACCATCTTGACAAAATCGGGGTATCGTATATGCTTTGCATTTTGTTCATGTTGATAAGACCAAAGTCATAAGCCCAAAAAGTAAAGAAAATAGTTCAGACAGAACAAGCTAATAGTTCCGAGGCAGGGAGTCTAATAAGATTTTATTGTCTGAATTTATATAAATTGTACCCCCAAAACTAATCCTTGGCTGTCAAAATTTCGCTAGATTTTGTTTTTCAATTTATTTTCTCACACCCATTAATTGTACAATGCATCAAAGACAAGATTTGTACTCCATAGGAGCAGCTATATGTTGTTTATTAGTTGCATTCAAATTTAAGATTTAATGAGTTTTTGATTACATCTTTGCTAATTTGTCTATCACGTTCTTTTTTCTCCCTCCCTACAATATCCTGTTATTTCATGTGATTGAGATCCCTACCAATAGGAACCTTTGGCAGTTAAAGGCCACTGTTTACTATGATATATTGTAACAATGATGAAAATGTCATTTTCAATGAAAAATAATTTTATATACGGTACACAAATGAAATACACCCAGAATGCCTTAGTCTCTCTAAAAATGATATCTGAAATGTTCTAGATTCATGTCTTCTTTAAACAAAAACCAAATTGATAATAGATATCAGGATTACTTTTTACATACATATAAATTTCAACTGAAATGTCAAGAAAATGTTTCATTTTCTACAAAACTCCCTTCAGTTGTAAAGGATGGGGATATTAAATAACAAAGCAAGTATGATGTCATAATGAATTAGCACCAAAAAGACATTCTAAAATCATTTACAAATCTTGCATGACTATAGTGCATAATTCATTGTTATTTGAATAATTTCATTCAGAAATTTATTAATAATTGAATCAGTTGAATTGTTCTTTGAAAATTAAGATTAGCAAATACGTTTTTAGTAACTGTGTTCTCTTTTGTTTTCATTAAAGATGAATACCTTAACCATACCGATTTTTGGTAAAGGTATTTAGGGGGCCTGGTGTCATTGACCTTGGAAAAGTAAAACTGACCATCGGCAGGGCAATGGCCAGAGCAGTGTTTACTCAAGAAAATCCCACTCTTGTTGTTACCTGAACATCTGAGAAATAAAAAGTGTACTGGATAAATCAGATAAATGCTCCAGGGTGTAGTGTTCCCACACACACTCTCCTCATGCTCACAGCAGGCTCAAAATCAGACTCAAAACTTGGACAGGAAATGTAATGCTGCCCGGTTTCTACCATTTAAAAACCCTTATTTTAAACAAGGTTATATTATTTCATAAAATTTCATTTCATTTCTTTTTTGGGGTGTTAATCAGTATTAATCCTCAGAAGAAGAATTTTTATACAGTACAGTTAATTCAATTTGAAAATATCCTCTTAAATTTTTCATATTTTAATTAACATTTGAATATCAAAGTGGGTTTTATCTTTTTTGCTAGAATTGTTGACTCCTCTTGGTAAAAATCATAGGAACAAAGTTCATTTAAAACCTGTGATTATGAAGTATATTACCCAACTCCACTATATTTAAGTTTATTCAATGGCCATTTTATTTCCTCTTTTGGGCCAGGGAAGTGAAGTTTATTTGAAATCCCCCTCCCATAAAAACATTTGTTTAGTCAGTCATGAGAAGAAAATCTCCCTCAGAGCTGTGGGGTCAAATTAACTTTTGAGGGAGATTACAACATGGCGAACTGTTTGAGCATGTGACTCATGACCAAACACTCCCAGCGCTGGACAAGTTAAAACAGCATTATTTGTGAGAGATAAGACAGACCCTAAAATATTATGACCCTCTACCTTATGTAATTTTCCAGATAAAGTTCACAAAACTTATTAATTAAACAAATCCTTTCAAAACCACCAGAAATCATGACCAAAAGCTGCCGTAATCTTGGGGGATTTTTGCCACCCAATTATACAGTGTTATATACGTAATGTTGGAAATTAATTTCCAAAATGATAGATTTAGGGGGAATCAAATCTAGTAACATTTTGTTAATTAAATAATTAAATCCTCGGGGAAAACCAGATATATCTAGTGCTATTCAGAAATGTTGAAATCTTTTAGGTTTCAAATCAATTTTTCATTTGATCAGTAGTCTAGAGCAACAAATTACTAGATTTGTGATATTTCATAGGAAAATATTTTTTTTAAAAGGTTGTAAACTACATGTATATACATTTGGTATATCTTTTAATTGAAATTGTGGGAAAGGTCTTCAATTACCATATTACAGTCTGTCACCATGGTAATAGAATATTCCTTATCATGTATAAATGTTCATTCAAAAACCTAACAAGTTATAATATAATCATTTTTCTTGTAAATATACTAAATGCATGTTCATGAATTGACATAGAATTTAAAGTGACGTCATAGAGTGTCAACTTACGGTTTGATTTATTTTTCTTGATTTTAAAGGTTTCTTGTGACCTAACTTGTTAAGTCTAGTAATATTAAAATTTTGCAATTCATGGTAACTACATGTAGCTATAGCAAGCATTAGAATTACAGTTCAACCAGTGCTTCTCCATATAGTTACATTTATTTTCAACAGAAATTACATAAGATAATATCATTAAATATCAATTCATGTAAATTTATTTCAGTCCAATGTATAGGGGAGGAAATATTTTGGGGGGTTATTATATCAGTATGATGTATAAATTTTATGATTACATATAAAAATTATTGGGTTTCTTTCAGCATTTGATTATTAAGAAGGTTGGATGGTCATGACCATTTTTAAGCTTTATTTACCTCCTTTAGATGAAAAGTTTTACATACAGATTTAGGAAAATGTTTATAAATTTTAAAGACAAAATATTTGGATTTTTTAAACCAAATAAAAGTTTATGGCCTAATGTATCATATTTAAAAGTTTGAGGGCTAACTTGTTGACCATCTCAGCCTCCTAAAGTTTACAAAACAAAGAAGTATTATATCTGTACATGTATTATGATAATAGTTTACTATTTCTGACATGTTTGGTCTCATATATTTAAACTATATGTAATTTTTCCTTACAAGTTGATAATCTACTTATAAGGCAATCAAATTACTTACATCCTGTTATTAATTTTAGGAGCTTCATATTTCTCTATCACCATTTCTGTATTTCAGACTTACCTAAAACAAATAGAAAAACAGAGATAATTCCTGGCTTTCACCCCATTCAAAAACATTCAAATGCTGATAGATTATTCAATATATAATGATTTTATTAATTACTCTAATAAAACAAACAGCTGAAAAATGACCTACAACACCCATAGAGTAATTACAATCAATTGGAGTTAAATATTTCCTAAAATTTACCTTCTACGAGATTTATTTGCTTTTAAGAGATTTTAAAATCCAAAGGGGACAATTAAGTGGCAATATGTAATGTACTTATTAATACATCTACGTTAATGGTGAAATAAATTTCCAAATTTTTCAGAAAAGGGACAAATGCCCAAATGTTAAATATGGAGTTTATTAAGAGATATGATACAACAAAAAAATAGTACAATATATACTTATAATTAATTAATATCACCTTTTATGAGCATTTCATACAGGTATGTAAATCTTTATGATGTAATGTGAAGAGGAATAAATTATGTCATATAATTTTCCAAAAAATAAAGGTATGTAACACAAGTCTCTCTCTCTCTCTCTCTCTCTCTCTCTCCTCTCTCTCTCTCTCTCTCTCTCTCTCTCTCTCTCTCTCTCTCTCAATTAATTCTGTAGGTACATTTGCACCTATTACATCAAGTGGGTCATTCAAACAATAACAAGTAGACAATACATTCATATCTATATCGTTTTAATGCCTGTATATCAACCAATTTTATCAGCAGATTACCCATGACATTTACTGACTGTCTAAAATTTTACCTACATGTAATATCTATATTTAAAAGCCAAAACTTTTTTTTATCTTCTTTAACAAATGAATTACATATAAAATAAAAGTGTTTTTTTTTTTATCTTTAAAAACCATAGTTCAACAACTCATTTTACCTCAAAGACATATTTTAAAAACCCATATAATATAACCACCATCCTTCTATAATTTTTTTTACACCCACCCCTTTCTAGGAATTAAAAAAAGGTCCCAAATAAAGATTCCTCTTTAGCTTAGAAGTTCATGGTTTGATTACTTTACCTTGTACAAGAGAAAACACTGACAACAACTCCCCGAGTGTCCATGTTGACACCCCCTCACATGTAAAATGCTCACAACTAACACTGGTCTTTTATTTTAATGACAATTCCTGCGTCCTGACCATGCATATATTGGACAAGGGTCAACTGATGGTCCAAAGGACCTCGCAAAAACAGTTTGCATCTCATTTCTTTGAAACCCCTACAGTTTTACAATAAATCATCATAATTTATTGAAAGTTATGCGTCCAGATTTCTTATTTTAAGTCTTCTCTTGACCACACTTAGATAACAACTCCGAAAGATATAGTGACCACGAATAGTAATCAATTACTCACTGAATACAAATTAGGATTACATTGTCCAATAAAAAAAAATCAAAAGGTGGAAAGTTTAAAAAAAAGAGAATGCTAAAACTGATAACGATTTACAACTGGGATAATTTTACCTGAACGAAATCAAATTGACACTTACGTACATCCCATGAAAGAGTCCTACAGAAGAATGACCATTTACATTTTTTATCGGCGATGAACTTATTGATCTTTTGGACACCAAACAACAACCTGTATTGTTTACTCAGTTTTTCAAGAGGAGCGGTCAAAACATCCCATGAAGTACAATCATTTTTACTCCGATAACCTAATAGATAAAAATGGGTATAGTCCCCACCTTAGTTCAATTAAATGTCACTGTTACAGTAATGGACCAAAAACTACTAAGATTCTTGAGTACATGAGTGAAAAGAATTGGAAATTCACTCGTTAACAAACATTCAAAAACATATCTTAATTACAGTTCCCAGCCTGTTTAGATCTTAGTCTAATTAGAGGATCTACCAACAAAAACTTATCTTACATATGAATATTCATCAGGAATCATAAAATGGCTTTTAATCTCCATAATTTATCAGTTTGGTTTTGCTATCGGGCCCATCTTTTTATCATGGATGTCCATTTTTGTATTAAATGACCATACAACACGGAAATCAATAGCCAGGTCATTCTGACCTGGACCAACCAAAATGCATATCACATACTATTTTACCCAATATATTGACCAGAGCCCAAAAATCCATTTCTTGTTCAGTCACTCATTCAAAGCGTTAGCCCTTTAGTCATATAATGGAAGTAGATCAAATAGGGAAAAAGATATTAAGATTATTCGTTTGGCCCCAACTCATAAAATGCCCATCCCAAGGCCAAAGCACTAAAGCATTGAATGTTTTTTGTATTGTTGAATGACATATTTCTGTTGTTTAAAGTGACCAAGTTGCCTGTGTTTGAACTTTGCGTTTCCTATATATCCACTTTTCAGATTTGTCATCTCTCAAAACATATTTCCTCTCTTATCAATAAAACAGTCACAAAATTCTATTGGATTGCTAAGTAGCTGAATGCTCTTCGTCACAATGGTCAGCCTTCTTGCTCTTAACAAGCCTCTTTCTCCTTGACTTCTTTGCCGATATTTGTATTTTTTTATTTTTAAGCTGTTAGCTGCTTGATTTCTTATTAATTTCTTACGGCTATAATTGACTATCTGATTTAGCTGTCCTGACTTTTCTTTACCCTAATTTTTGATACTGTGGTAAGAATTAACCTGCTATATCAATCTTTAAATACCTACAGTATTCTTTGCTACAATTTTTGGAGGCTGTCAGTCTGCTTTATTCTAAAGCTGAGTATCTAAATTCATGGAAATGTCACATCTACATGTTTTTGCAATGCAACCTGGCCAAAACAAAATTAAGGCACCTGTCCATGGTTTTCTATGGGTCTATAGCAAGAATGGCAAGTGCCTGTATCAAAATGACAGATTTCAATTTCCAGCAGTGGAATTTGATCCCCGAGTCTATTTGTCAGCTGTTTACATAATATGCATTGAGTTTAGACTTGTACTCTATCACTAAACTATTGAGCACAGGAAAGGAAGAACTTGTCTGCATGAAATTAGCAACCATTTTTTTTAAACAAACTCTTCATCTATAGCAATTTGCCTGCATTATTTTCAAATTAAAAAAGGAGGAAGTAATTTATGCATGCTTTTGTAAATGCATATCCCATTCCAATAGAAGTGTTTCCTCCTTCCATCCGACTGCTCAGGGTCTCTACTGGGTTTGTACTTTTACAGTGTACTAATGGAGGAGTCATCAGAGGGATGTTGGGAGAGATGGTCAGCCAAGTTGACCAGTGTCCTGCCCTGAGCCTGAACCGCAAGGTCAGAAAAAATTATCCTCCACATTTGTTTGTGTGACAGTTAATCAATATCTGTTTTGACAGATTTTCCTGCAGATACATTTTTAACCCAATAAGCAAAGACTGACCATTTGTAAGAAGTGGTCAGTTGGATGCTGGACCAGCCTCATTGTCATTCACAAAAGGCAAGGCTGTCATAAATCAATCCCAGCATTCTATTTATCCTTTGCTCTACGTGATAATCATTTCAAGGCTACATGCCAAGTCTACAAGTAACCTACTATCTCCTTAAAAATATTGGAACAAAGCCTCATCTAAAAACAAAACATCTTGTTCATGTATGCACTTTTTGTAACCTTCCCCATATACAATATCCAAGTACCAATATCCAAGTACCGTATACAATATCCAAGTACCGCTTCATGTGTTGCATAAGAACACATGGGTTATGTTCTCTAGACAAAAGCATATACGGTTATTCCTTATTGAATCATCATTCACAATGGGATAAATTTTTCTATCATATATGATAATATCTTTGATTAAGCGATAAAACGATCATGTAATGATACGCCATGCTCTCGATTCAACACTAAAAACAGAATTAGGGAGTCCCTGATGTGCCTTTGAACTAATGTAACCAGCCAAACTGGCTTTTTGATTTATCCTTGCCCTGTCTTCTCTCCTTCATCAAATGTAATTTTGGATTCACGGAACATTTTTCCACTTACTAATGAAATATATTTTTCCATCAAGAGAATATATTTGACTATCAACTTATGAACTCTCACCAGCCGCCTTCGACTTGGGAACACTTTTCACTTTCAACAAAATAAAGAAAGGAAATTCAAGGGTCTTCTGGGGAATAAAGACTAGTAACTGACCAGGTTAAAGGGCAACAGAAAATCATAAGACACAGGCCATTGTTAAAACTATATACATCATAATTTTATCATATATCTGACTTGTGAAAAGTTGAAAACATCCTTACTCTTTCTCTCATCATGATAAACTTAATTATCTTGAAATGGCTGACATAAATTGATTTTTACTTACATTAAAATGACCCTCACGTTTTTCCTGAGAAAAGATTGTTTATCTTGATTTACCCACAGTAAATAACTAAGGTTAAACTTAAAAACCAAATTCTTTCATGTCAATAAAAAAAATAATGACCTGTTTTACCTATTCTTCAAAAACTTTAAAATACATGTATAGTGGAAAATCGGTATCTTCCCACACATGAATTTTTTTTTTCCATTGGTCATCTGGAATGAAAGTACCCCTAGGGCAGGCCTCCATTTTGTTATTTGCCATTTTCTCGTTATCATTTTACCAGATAAGAAAAATATATCATTACTTCATTTTCTGTTTGGCTAAGGGTCAGTTTGACCCAGTTTGGCATTCAGTGTGTGGTTCTGAAGGTTACTGACCAAGGGATTGAATAACCATTGCTGCTGAGGTTATTTTAATATCAACCAAATGTGCTTTCGATCTCTTCCTGCCAAGACAGATTCACAGGATGATATCATGTTGGCCATTCCATCCCAAGCCAGTGGTCCTTAGAGAAAAATTAATGGCTTTTATGCCATTCTCAACACAAGATCAAGAATATAACTTTTGTCCAAGAGAGATATTTCATAAAAAAAAAGTTCAACCAAAATAAAAAAAAGTTTGAATGTCAACAGTACACAGTGAAAGGAATTTTAATGATTGGGTTATGTTTTCTTTTTTTCACTGGACAAACATGAACATATGTCGATATTTCTGTTGCCATCACCCCTTGTTTGCATATCAGGCAGTAAAAAGGACAAAAAACACTACTTAGGGTTTAATAATCCAAACACGTGTCCGCAACAAAGGGAAAAAGCCTCAGAACAATTATGGCAATTCTATATAGCATGTTAGGGTACTCGTTACTTGTTCTTGCTTTTCAAATTGTCGTATCAGCGTTACAAATTGGTTTGAAATGAGCTTGCTCAAGTATTTATCCATCAAATCAACATTGCTCCTTTTTTAGACACTTGTAAATTTGTTGTCCAAACTGACCGGAAAAAATTCATTGGCTTGTAAACCTTTCTCTAGCTTGTCAACTCCAGAAGTTTGCAAAGAGGGTTGTCATTTATCAACAAATTAATTAAAAGAGAATAATTCTGTTTTCTTTTCAAAGTGGAATTCATTTAAATATTCCAAAACATACAAACTAAACACAAGGCTTAAAATTTCAATTTTTTTTTTTTTTTTTTGGGGGGGGGGGGGTTACAGAAGGTATTACATGTTTAAAATATTGTTTGACAATTTTATATACATGTATATAAATTTGTTCCTTCAATTGAGAAGTTTCCTTGGCAGGTTCTGAAAAAGGAATAGTATAAATGTTTGTTTTTAAAAGATGATCAAAATCCAAGGTGAAAGGTATATGTTTGCTTACATATGGAGCTGATCAGGGGAGTAAGTGGTTGTACGTACATATATACGCATGTATACGCTACTACCCAACAACGTGCCTTGTGTGTTTAATGTTCTTTTAGGTTAGGTCAAGAGGCAAACAAACAAAATATTTATAATTGCGAGGGTACAGGCATAAAGTGCTTCATTACAATTGTTCATGGAGTGACATCACAGCCAGTCTTGACACCAAGTGATTTTTTCCTGAGAGGAGGCGATACGGACAAAACATGTTAATCCGTATGTGTGGACGGTAACTCGGAACAAACTTGGCTCGAGATACAAGGACACTGGTCAGAGAGAGATGGAGAGTGGCACTTGATACCAAACAAGATGTTGGTGGTTGCACTAGTTTCAGCGAGAAAAAGCTTGGTCCGGGTATGCAGGAAAAGGCTATTGAGATCGATTGCTGGATGCACTCTCTCGCAAGTTCTGCTCTCTGCATCATATTTAGAGAGTAACGCATTTACAAACTCAATAAACAACAACTTCCTATCTCCTGTTTGGAATCCTGGTCAACTTATACAATACGTATCACTACAGGACTCCGTAGATAGTTTTAAATAATCCAACGAAATTTTAATCACGTTTTTACATTAAATTTTTGTTTTAATTTCTGTATTACCTTATCTCATTAAATTGGCATTTTTAGAATGCAAAATATCTTAATTATTTCAAAGTTTAAAAACTTTGGTCTTTAATATTATTTTCATTATAAAAGAGGAAAAATTATATAATTTACTACAATTAAAAGTCCCAAGAAAAAAATTAAAATAGAATTATCTTAACACATATTTTTAAGCAAAATGAATTTAAGACAAATCTCAAACTATTTAAGAGAGATCTAAATTTTGATTAAACATTAATAAAACATAATATTTCCAAGAAATCCCTCTGACAATTAAACAACAGAATTTTTTTTTTAAAATGATTCATGTTTTATAAAAAAAATAATAAACATAATTTAAAAACACAGATTTTCCATTTTAAAATCAATAAATAGGTAATGGAAGTTGCAGATAAGTATATCGGTAATATGTTATTCTAAATCTAAATCTCTTGTACGAATGCCTCAAATAAATTATTCAATAAAGTTTTTAAGACTATTTTGCAAGAAGATACAACTATTGACAGATTGCAATACCAAAAAGGTATAAAACTATACATGATAATTTGATCTACTTCGGGTCTATTTGATTTTTCAAAAATTTTGGAATTTTAAAATCATTGTGCCCCTTGCTTTGTTTTTTAAGAATTTTGGAATATATAGCAATCTTTGTGCCCCTGCCTCTTTGCTCCTAAACCCCCACCCATTTCCATTAATTTGCTGCCTGTCCTGATCACCGATTACACCTCCACCTACCTGGATTCTGTATACAGACCAGGAACCTCTTCCACCTTTGTGTGCATCTTCAAAAACTTTGGGATTCCAAAAAAAGTCAAAGAACTTTTTTCATGACAGATACCCAATCGTCAACATAAGTTTTTTTGGTATTTCAAGGTCTTCTGAATTCTTGTGGCCTTAGGTCTTGTCAAACGAAGATACAATGTGAAATGGCAACATGGACAGCATGTATGTATGTATGTCCACCACAAAACTTTAGTACTTAGTTCCTGTTACATACAGCACATGTTTGCCACTTGCATGTCAACTTGCTATTTCCTAGAAGTTTGTCAAAATAGTTCTTCTATTTTCACTCTTCTTTTTCTTGAAGTATAAAACTTTCTTGTTGTTGTTTCTATTTTTGATCCTCAGTCAAGGGGTATTTGTTTCAAAGGTTCTTTTCACCAATTAACTGAATTCGAAGAAGCATGAGCAATCAGAGAAAAAAAGAAATCCTCTCTGGTCAGAACCTGGTGATAAACCCCTTCTGAATTGACTAACTGCCCACACTGCAGTGGTCATCAGAGATTAAAAAAAATTCTGCACAAGGATGGCCAGAGCTGACCAATGCACGAGTGGTCATTTTTACAACAAAAGATATGGGAAAAGGTCGACCCAGGGGCTATTCAATCTACTTTTATTTTTATTTCATCAATGTTGAGCCACCTGCCCTTTAACCTAGCCTGTTCAAACCATCTGACCCTTGGTGACACGGTCTTTTGTCCAGCCTGACATATGTTACAAAAATTAAATGGTCAGTTTCACTGATACTAACAACAGGCCCTGCACTGCCTATCATCCTTCCAAATTACCCAACATTCCTCCATTCTGATTCATATGTTATCAAATTCATTCAAGGCTCATTGAATATATGAGGGCCACTTATTTTTTTATTCATTTTGTACATGTATTTTTCTGTTGCTTTGATCATTTTTTCCTCTAAATTTCTTAAATTATATTCATTTTTAGAGCATGTTAAATTTCAAATTATATTATACAAAGTTTCAGTGCACTGATTTTTTTTTCTAACGCAAAAGAACATTGATTATCACCATGAGGAAAATGTCTTTTGATCCCCTTCAGGAGAAAGAGAAAAAAAAACCCACTTCACAACAACCAATAAAAGAGATATTGAATTGCATTTACAGGGCGGGCGAACAATCCCCCTTTTTGATGAAGCCATGCATTGGCGTACAATTATTTCTCCTTCAACCAATCGAAAGCAGCACTAATACCTTTTTATGATGGGCATCATGGGGCTTCGGTGACTGACAGGATCATTTAAACGTTTTTGATGCTGGTCATCTTCTCTTTGTGGAGGGTGACTCTTGCCCTCGAAAAAAGCTCTGTCTTGCACCTGATTATCTTGTCCTGGGTCACCATGACCCCTAGAGGTCAGTGCATCCTCTGAAAATAAAAATGATGTGCTACAATTAGAAGATGTAGCTTTTAAGATTTGGGGCACACTGAAGGGGGTTTTCAAAATCTTGAGAGTTTTCACTTTTCAATGCTTTCTGATTCTGAATATTTAATATTTCCCATGAAGATCAAAATGAGTACCTATATATAAAACAAAAGATCTTCACAAATGAAAATTATATTTCTTTTATTTATAATAGAATTTAAATTTAAACATCTGAACATTCATTTCTCCATATATTTATTTCTATCAATTTATATTGATTTCTATCAATTTGTATTGATCAAATATTTAGTTCAATTTCTAAAATTTTCATTCCCATCATAATTAATTAATTGCTGATCATGCCTTAAATTTCTATTAAGTCATAAAAAAGGGATTCTGAAGAGAATAAAAAGGGGAAAAAAAGGTTGACAAATCACTTAAATTCTTTGAAAATCTCTTTTTAAAATGGAAACCTAAATATAGATATTTTCTGTAAAATAATTCTTAAGTTGTTTTTAGCTCCAGTGTTATAAAAATCAGTACTTGAAATTTAATGGCTTAAGTTTAGATTTCAAGCACTTATTAAAAAAGGACTTTAATGACCACCTTCAATAAATATTTACAAGGAAATTCAAAACTTGTACCAGGCATTACATTAAAAAAAAATTGAAGTATTTTTTAAGTGCCCTTTTTCTCCAAAGTTTTTTTTTTCTCCAGCTAATTTGATAAGTAACAGATTGAGACAAACTGACCTGAAAAAAAAGTTTGATGGTTGTCAAAAATAGGCCTGAGGGGGAAATCATTTCCGCACATTGATTTTGTTGATGGTATTGATGAGGCCTCAGATTGGGACAACACAGTTTAATGGTTTTAGTTTCCTTTGTGTTACAGAAACTATTTTATTTCCATTATCTATGCTTAAAAATCCCATTTGGGTCTAATGAAGGTTGACAGTTTCCCCAATGCCGCACATGTTTTTGTATCATTAAGTCCCCATCAGAAGGGTGACGTAACACAAATACCACCCCTAGGGACGGCAAACAAATACCGACAGACCAGCAGAGTGATAAAAATCAAATGTTCATTGAAAAAGGAAACAGCAAATGGATATTGTTGGACAAAAACACTTTGGACAATGGGTGACCATGTCTGTGACACAATGCGGCAAGCATTTACTTGACTAACCAAGTTATAAAGGTTTTCACACCTCACTTCTAGAAAAGACCTTCATTCAATACATCTAATAGACTCTTACAGACAATTAATGTCTTTTTTATGACATCTAATTTTTAGAATTGAACTTGATTCATTCTCTTTTAAATGAAGGTAATTAGATTATCTAAAACATGAAAATAAGATAGGATGTACACATCAATAAAACTGTCTATTGGTCAATTTTTTTCTTGAAATGAAAGATATTTAGCGATATGTTTTTAGCTTTGTTTCGTGTATTTATTTTTGTTTTTTTTAAAATTAGTTTCTTTCTTCATTTTTTGTTGTTGCTTTTTTGGTTACCTTCTTTTTACTCTTGTGTATTTTAATAATGAGTTGGGGAAAGATTTACATCATTATCAAAATCTCCTTCCCTCCCTAATTAGAATCATTATTCTCAGGGGAGTAGGACAGAACAGAAATTCCCCCCAAATTATCAATGCTTTCTGACCTTGATATCACTTGAAATGATTAAAATAGCAGATATCACTCCAAACAAGAACAGTGAGAAAAGCAATATTTCTGCATCATCCCTGGGGGACAGAGAAAGTTGATTAAAACTGACCATGGGCTCAGCACTAGGGCCCTGTCATAGGGGCATTGCTTTATTGATGTCACTCTGCCTCAGACCTAGCAATACGTACACTAATGTTTTCAATGAATCCAATTATACCCCCATTTATCCAATTCACATTTCCTGTTCCTCTATACCTCTGACAGATACCATGGAAACACATTTAATTGTTACACATCTTTAGGAAAGGAGACAGTTTTAAAGAAAAAAAATTAAGTTCAATATTTTTTGTTGAATTTTTCCCTCTATACTTTTAAATATTCCCTTGTTCAATTCATATATTAAGCATGCAGAGGTTCTTTAATAATGACCTTCATTCTACTATACAAGCTCTCTTATAATTCCAAAGGAGGAGATATACATACACTAATTAATTCTTATTTCTAAATTTAACAGAATTAACAAATCATTAATTTACAGTTTTCCCAAATTATTAGTTGCAATGAATTTCAATAAAAATAAAATGTCAAATATATATTAAATCTTATACAAAAGCTAAATTTACAAAAGCACACAAAATGATATAACATTACTTTAAAACCTCTAAAAACAATTAATTATTGGTAAATGTGTGAAATGTGTGAATCAAAGACCCACATGTAGCTTCTTTGTTAATTTTTGTTCATTAATTAGACCAACTTGATCAAGCTTAACCTTGAATGGATTTATTAATACTTTAGGAAAGGAGTAAATTGCAAAATAGCCTTCATTGCCTTCAATCAGTGTCATTATTTGATATTACAAGTAATTTTCTGTTTCTGTGTGTGGGCTAAATGAAAGGTCAGTTGAAAGCTGGTCATTAATAATAAAATACCCATTTTATTCCGTTGACCATTCAATTCCAAGTACTGTTCTGTGTACCCTATTAATTATGCAACATATTTTCCTCCAAACGAGAAAGCCCAAAAGCATTGAAAATGAAATATAGAGATAAATTTATCCATTATGGGACGGTGACTAAATGACAGTTCTAGCTGGTGGTCCCCGTGAAGGAGAAATAAATGAGATGTTGTGCAACAGTGCACAGATGGGCTGATTTCACTGTTATGTAGGACAGTCCACTCATCACTGACCAATGATGGCTACTCATATCTGTATTGATTTTCTTTTTCTTTTCGGATGAGGAGATATTGTTTTCTTTCCTTTTTTACCGGGTGAGGGGGGATTATTTTCTTTTAAATATATATGTCTTTTACCCCAAAAAACCCCAAACAACAACGAAAAATTACATGCATTGAAAAAATCTTTTATAATTTCATTTTTTTTAAATTAAGGTTTCTAAAAAATACATTTCACCAACTTTATTTTTTCTTTTCAAAACTGTTTTGAGAATATTTGTAATATCCCCTCTTGATAAATCACATGTACATTAAATGTTTAAAGTACAAACTTTTATTTATAAAATGATGAGGTTAAATTGGAGGAAATGTTTTTAAGAAAATAATATAAACTATATATATAAAAAGAATTTCAATAGTGAAGTGTTAGAGAAATCTGAAGAAAAGATAAATGTTGTCTTCTGATTTAACTTGCTTAATGGATGAAAGAGGCAGGTGCTTTTACTCTGCCCAAGCAAGAGAAGGCGGTTCCTTGATCCTTTGATAGAGTGTGTGTTTGTTGGGCAGAAAAATACTTTGGTAACTGGTTTCTATCTTTCCAATATGTCAAAAATTGCATAAGAGAGCACTGGTAGCCATTAGGAGGCCAGCTCTTTTAACCTGGCCTAAGTTACTTTATCAGGGGGGTTATGTAACCTGGTTTCTGTTTGATTATATTTTTCCTCCCAGAGGAGATCAACATTTTTGTATTGCTATCAGGGGTTTCCAATATAGTCAATGAAAGGGGGTCACCAAGGGAGGTAATTAACTACCTGGTATATCAATCATTTTTCATATTCTGAGATTTTTTTCTTTCAAAAAATACATTTCTATTTCTACAACTCTATCCATCCATTTAATTTTCTTTTTTGCTGTCAAAAACTTGTTTGGAATGATTTTTTTTCTTTAGGAAAAACATTGAACATTTGTTTTCTCTGTATTACTGCATTTGTAATGTTATCAATTTATTGAAAATTAATTAAAGTGTATTAAGTGCAACATTGTAAAAAACCACATATTTTTTTTAAAGAGGATATGACTAAATGAAGTAAATTTATATAATGGCAGGTATCTATATACATGTATAATATTTTTTTCAAGTTTTCTTACAATGCTCCTGTTTTAAAAATTCTTTATGACATACAGCTTTAGTCAGCTGCCTTCCTGTGTATTACATTTGATTCAGTGTATATACATGTAATGAACACAGCTTAGTAAATGCAGAAGCACAAATAAAATTGTGTCCTTGTCCTAAAGAATGTAAAAGAGAATATTTTCAAACATATCAACCAAATATGAATTTGAAGCTTTGGAATATTCACAAAAAAGAATTATCACTTAAAAAATTATTCATAATGACTCAAAATATTCTCATATATTTAATAACAAAAGTAGTAATAATTTTGAGTTTGGAATTATACTCTAAAGATAGTAATTTTGATTATTTTTTGATTTTCAAACTGGTGTACACTTGCCCCTGTAATCTAGCCCATTATATGTGTACAAGACATCATTCTCTGCCTGAGTTGTACAGAGGAGAGCAGTAGGACTGATTGGATTACAGCCTGGAGCACCTGATCTCCTCACACCTTCTCAATATGTTTTTTTTCTTGGAGTGGATAATCAGATCAGTACCCAGCTGGGTCCAATAATGGTCACCCCCAGAAAGTTATTCTACCACCTCCCCGTAATCCCCTTAACAGGCCTCGGACACACCACACTAAGCAAGTGCTTGCCAATGTTTAAAGTGGAGGTAAAAAAGAAACTAAAAGTTTTCTTTTTTTTTTCTCTTTGTTTTTCGAGAAGAATAGGCAATGCTAAATCCACGAAAATTTAGCCTTCATACAAATAAGCCCAAAAACTAAAGCGCACATTCAAAACAAATACCTTTAAGTAAATTTTAAAAAACTTAAGATTAACTAAAAAACTTTTTTTTCCGCTGGACAATGAAAGTTTTGTCACCTACCGATCATGTTTCCTTGTTGCGTCCAAACCTCTTCACTCATACTTCTGAAACCATGTCAGATTATCCTCGCAATGGTGTTGGGTGTTTTTGAGAAAATAAATAAATATTTAAACTTTTTTGTTCATTTCAATTTTTTTTCGGTCCGAAAAGTCAAAGTGTCCTAGTTTAGACGGCGGCTAATTGACTTATGTACTGGTCAATCTCTGAAAGAAAACCTTCTCAACGGTCCATAAAATTATGCAACCGGTCACTTCACTCCGTGTGTTCAAGAGCTCATTTTTTATGGCTGGGACAAGTTGGCGATAAAACTTCAAAACGATTACACCATAGTTGTTTACACTTTGGCCGAAATAAACTAAGTAAACATTGAGGCAGAGTGCAGGGCAGCAAAAATTAGATGACCAGTACTATTACGTAATGGCTCGGAGGCAAGTCCATTTTTATCCAATAAGAGGGAGGTGCTTAAGAGAAGCGTATTACTGGGTTATCATCAAAAGGGGGGGGGGGGGTGGGATTTTTCGCTTTTAAACGATATTTTGACTTGTCCAGTACACATACTTATTTATCTATACACTTGCTTCGGTCAAAGGTTTTAAAACTTGCATATCGTAATTATGATTTTTTCGATAATTGACCTGGTTATGTTGGATGCAACAGCACTGACGTCTAGTTATATCGCAACGACGTTACGTAAAGATGTAAAACCGGCGGAAATGACCGGGGGTTTTTGATATAAGAGAAACGAGATATATTTAAGAAGCTTGTTTTTCTTTAAATGCATAAATGAATTTAATGAAAGGAGAAACGATCAGATTTCTGTGAGAATACACTTAAGAGTAAATGCCGCAGGGGGTGGATTGTCAAAAACGTAATATTACATCAAACAAAATCATTGAAAAGTCATCGTTTATAATTTAATTCTTTTTTCTTAAATTGGGTACTTTTTGTTGTCTTTTTACTCGTAGAATTAAAACCACCCTCTTTCTCCTTTCGTACGTGGTCAACTTTTTTCGCCGCTTTTGTTGGAGGTTAAAACATTTCGGACAGATTGATCAATAGATTATGTCAAAAACGATGTGGACATTCTCTCCCAGAACAAACATTAGGCCTGAATGACCATACTTGTTTTTTCCCTCTAATGACACGGGTCCCAGAATTCAATAGCTTCGTCAATAACTATGTCAATATCTGGCCCATTGATTGCCAGCCCCCAAAATTGCGTCATTTTATTTTTCAATACATTTTGATTGTATTTTACCAAAAACAAGCCCAGATTTCAAAAGACTAGTCGACCCAGATTGACAAATATTTGACTATTGATTGGCTTGCTTTGTACGAGTATGTAGAGTTGTTAAATAGTGCAATGGGAGGGTTACGAACACTTACACCATCTTCTATATATTTTAGGTGAAAAATACAAATATATAAGGCGCAAAATGGGCCCGTGACATAGCACCGAGGAAGATAAACATGATCAAAGTACAAAGCTAAACAAAAAATTGGGTAATCGCAAAAACAGACTGCGAGGTTTTTGATGGCCGGATTGAAAGCGGCAGTTGAGATTTTTTCCCCCAAACTTTTATTTAAATGGTGAAGAAAACTCAAATATATGAGTCGAAGAACTTTGTCCGAAAGACGTAAACTAGGAACCTATTTTGAGCCTCTGATTAAAATTATTTTGGAGTTGCTGTCCGGCCTTTGATGTTATTACCCGTGGCCAATATTTTCTATCTAGGTTATTTAGATAAAAACTGACCATGTCCTCCTATCGGACCGTTATGCAATGCTAAGCACTTCCCCACACAAGCCAGGACTCAAGTACACTTAAAATGCCAAAATTGAGTTTTATTACCGGGGAAATATATTTATGATTGGCTTTCTCTCGTTTTATAGATTCATTGTAATGATGTAATGCCGAACCATCCAGGGCTGCACGAGTTGACCAAAGTCCATCGGCAATATCTAGTGGAAGAATTTTAATTGTTCTTTTGTTGTTCGAATTTTTGTTGATTACATAGACCTGGATGGCTTTAACAGTTCATAATTAATACAAGTTTATTTAAGATTAAAAAAAATCATTGTCTTGGTAGAATGCGTTCCTACGTCAAAATATGCAATCACATATTAAATTGTTCAAAAATGTACTCTCAGTTGAAAGACAATTTTATTATTAATAATTGTACAATCCCATTGTTAGTCGTCCCCCCCCCCTTTTTTTTTTTTTTAGAAATTTTATCATTATTAACGTTTTCTTTCAAAACATAACTAAGATTAGTAGAAAACATTAAATGATATATATATATTTTTTGATGTGGTTGCACAGGTCATCACGGCAAATGTGATGGACAGCGCCATTTTGACTTTGACCTACTTTCTGCCTGCTCATCTCTGAATAATTTATCAGTAAAATACAACAGCTGGCCGATGACCAGTGACGCCGTGATCATTATAATAATCCCCTCTGCGGGTTTCCCTCCAAAACAACTCTTCGTCAATAAAATGCACTGTTTTATAGACACCGAGCGCTCTGGCGCACTTGTTATGTCACAGTGTGATAAGAACAGAGGCACCCGAAAGGTGTCCGAACTCAAGAGAGAGAGAGTGAGAGAGAGAGTAAGAGAGAGAGAGAGAGAGAGAGAGAGAGAGAACGAATCAAGATTTTTTTCTTATCCCCTTTTTATCTACATCTTTATGAATATTTTGGGAACCACGGTGTATAATGTGAGTTTGAACGACGTTATATCTCGATTGATTTGTTTGAACAATTTTCCGACGATTTGAATGTACATAAATATTAACGGCATTACAAGGTCTTAATCTGCAAAATACATCCGGGATGTATATATCTACTCATTTCCCTACTTGAATTAAAGAAACAGGCATAAATTGTTACACAGACGAGTACAAAATTCCTGTCCAGAGATCTTCTTAAAACGCGACTCATACGCTTTACACAGTCAATATCTACCACGTTATTTTTTCCAAGGCTTTTGTAAGCCTACAAGATCCTACGGAATATTAACCTTAATTTCCTTCTTTAAAACAACAACCTATTAAAAAATGTTTGACCAACTTGAAGAAAAAAATCACACAAATAAAGTATTTATTTATAATTCATTTAGGAGAAAATGTATATATCTGCACTGATTATGAATTTTAAGATGTATGATACAGAGCGCATTTCTTGCTTTCTTCGTATCAGTACCACTTGCTTTTGAAGCGATTAGCGACATCCCTGTTCACCCAGCCTTCTGTTTTTGTTCCGTTATTGACTATTGCGCAGGCTTCCCCCGTTATGACATTCATATATGACGCCAGTGGTCACTTCCCCCCGGGGACTACTTTCACGCTTACCCATTTTCATAAAATGATTAAGGCATCACTTTTCAAACCTATTCATCACATTTGATCTCTCATTTAATAATTGATATTTTTGTCCAGCAGAAAATTGCCCGTAGCAAACATTCATCCAATTTTGGAATTCTCAGAGGCTGGTGATTAGAAAGTAGATAGGAAACAATTTAAAGGCAGGCATACAATATGCATGATTGCTGCTTTCGATACGACTTTGAAACTGTTTACCAATAAAAATAATGACCAGAGGTTTGGCCAGAGATCGGGTGACACAAGTCCATAATTAATGAGATCCAAAGTAGTTTACCATGTTTTATAGAGTTTCCATTGATTTTCAAACATGAATACTGGCCATTGTTTTTGCAAGGTAACATGGACAGCAGTGGACATTACTCGTGTTCAATACATATGTAATTATTTATTTGACATGTCCACGTGTGGCCCTATTCAATTTTTTACACGTACATTAATATAATTGATGAATAGGGAAAAGTGGATAGAAAATTCTATTGAAGCGGCTTGACCATTCGCAATAAACCAATAAAATTAAAAAAAGAAATGTCCTCTTGCATATCAAATGCTAATGAAAATTTCAAAGCTGTTAAATTTTGTTAGCACGTTGTAACTTTATACATTATATTGGTAAAAAAAAAATATAGTAGAAGTGTATACATTAATGTATAAGAAAAGGATGCCAATGAACATAAATTGGTGGCCGCCAACCTGTTGCGTAAGATCCAGGAATTGGTCTGTCCTTTGAAGACCAAGGCACTGGCAATCAACAGATCGGGATCGGCCTGACGGTAACTAGTATCTTTTCTGGACGCAGGATATTATTTGGCAGTAAGGCCATTAGTGTCCATTATTTATTTGTAATGACATATGATACATTTTCCCGAACCATTATGGATGGAGTCAGGAGTTCAGTACTAGTAATTCAGAAATTATTTATACTGATTGTCGAGCTACAATGAATTACACCACGATATTGTTTTAATGAAACATCCTGTCGACCAAGGCTTCTTGAGGAGAAAAAGAAGTGTTCGAAAAGTCTTCACCTGAAAGCTATACTGGAGAAGCAGGGCATGAAGACTCCTATACACCATTTGGTTAAATCTTGATATAAGTTATTTTCTTGCATTTGCATTAATTAAAAAACCACACATTTTTTTAAAAAGCAGTTTTGGAAACACTCCCCAAAACAATAGATATAGATAGCCATTAAAATAAAAGAGAGATAGAGAGAGATCAGTAATTACATGTATGTAAACAAAGGTTGCCATCTTTCCCATGTTATTAAATTCATTCATTTTGTTTTTCACATTTGTAGTATTTTATCGATCGATTTTTCTTTATGTTTTATTCGGGTACATGCTGTTTAATCGAGTCGTAGAATTACAACTGTAGCTATAGCTCATGACGTTTCTTATTTCAAGATTGATACATTACCGATCAAAACGACTTTTCATTTAGAAATCGTGGAACTCGAATAATGTATTTATAGATTTTTTTCATTCAGTCGAAAATATACATGTAGGATCTTCACATTCTATTCACTGTATCCAAAATATGCATTCTTATAGTATATAATCAACATGGCCTGCAACTGATTGTCTATTTCTGCTCCTTATCCTAGCCGGAAGGGGCTGAAGTTTAAAACTACGCTTCTTTGAAATTATTATTTTGTTTTCAAAAACAGTTGACATTCCTAGATAAACGATTACGATGTGTATAAATATGCCAAACATTTATAAAAAGACTTTGACAACTTACGACCTTGTTGTTTAAAAAAACCCACTGTAAACCGATTTAGATGGAATACGCATTTGTGTCGATTTTCGATACCTTTCTACAGAATGTTGTCTTATTCGTTAATAATGTTAATTCGGCTTAAAAAGGTTTCACTTTGCAAGGTATGCATTTGAATACAGTAACAAAATTATACGAAATTTTCTTTGTCATTTATTAAACGTGTAATGTGACACATCTCATCGAAAGAACATTCCCGAGTGCACCGTAAACACAGAGGGTATCATATCAGATAAATAATTTGGTACAAGCACGTAAATACCTTGCAATTTATTTCCTGTTTTGGGTTAATTAATATAGTGTTTCTTGTCCATGTATTTTGGCCATGGTTAAGAAGATTACCCACCAGGTGGTGTTCCAAAAGACTAATTCAGTCAGCGAGATCTGTACTATTAATTATACAACGAGGGATATACATGGATGTAAATAATACTGCCTAATTCATCCGCCAGACAACCCATCGCCTTTTTTATGTCTCGTCCCCTTTTTGCTTTATTTAGCACGATCTGTGATATACAATGTATATCGAGATGTTTGCTCTTTAAGTTATCTATTAAGATAATTTTCAGATTTTAAGTTTAATAATTTTACGAATTAAAAATGTATTTTTTAGAATAGAACTTATAAGTAATTAAAACCAACTTCCTTGAATGTGCTTTCAATTGTCAGTCAATTTTGTTTGATCAATTTAGAAAAAAAAATTGGATGTCGACAATACTGGTATATGATAACCGAAGTTTTTATAAAAAGGAATCAATCGAAAAGGTTCAGATTCTATACAATGAAAAATAAAACCCACCCTATCGAGTGATCACTCGGTCAGCGTATTGCCTTTCTCCTTACATAATTCTATCCCCCAATCTCATTCCGAGTTGATATTGAACATTCATTTTTCATTCCCATTTTAATAATAGATCTGGTAATTTGATAGAAGAAATGATTACTGCAAAGTCCATTTAAAAGGATATGATCCATTATTGATGAGGGTCGTTTAGCCTTTAGCCAAGGCTGCAAGTGAAAAGTTTAGTGGGTCTTGTTTTAATTTGTTGTATATTATTGTATATTATGATATATGTACTGTCATCACAAAGATCTTGCAAGCCATTTTCCACGTGACTTTTAACATTTACATTTCGAACAAATACATGTACTGCTGTTAGTATTGGGTGATTGCAAGTATTTTTTTTACCTGCTTTTATTGCCAAAGACGCACGATAAATCGGCGATTTTCACTTCCGTTTCATAGAATTCTTGTAAATTGGGGAGATGGTCTCTGTTAAAATGTTCAAACCCAGTGCGATACAACGCAACAACCGTTAGTAAAAAAAAAAGAGATCATATTTTGCATCGAGTCGTTTCATTATACGGTATCTAGTCTAAAAGCCTGACATAACAACTTATCTTGCTGGGGTTAAAACAACAAACAAAATTGTATGACTTAAGAACCTTTACAATAACTGAATGAGTGACTTCAATATTATTAGACCTCGCTTTAAAGAATTTTGTGATCAGCAACTATGTGCATACAAATACCCTACTACATTGGATTTGTTTGGGAGTTAGTGAATTTTCTTTGAAGTAAATATTAGTATGATCTATAGGACTGAGCAGCATTTGTTTTAAAGACGGGTACATGTATATTGTAATTCTTAGTTGATTACTGATTTTTAAAAAAAAAAATACTTCATTATGACCATATTGTACGGTAAATTAATTTACATATGCCCAGTATATTTTCCAAAATACTTATATTTTAGAAAGTATGGTTGCATTTTCTATTCTATTCTAGAATCTACTACACTTGCTTATACAATGCTTCAAAAGATTAGTCAACGAACTGATTATACTCATGAAATTAAAATTTTCAAATTAATTCTTGATGTATGAAGAAAAATAGTTTTCGTTAAGCTAAATTCAGTTATTGCACAAAGACATTAGCTAATATCTTCCACCCGGTTTTTTTTTTCGTCATTTTTAATTAGGAGAATTTGCCCCAATCGAACGCGAACTCGGTTGACCATTAAATAATAATTAGCAGACTATAAGCGTGTGTGAGATGGCTTTTCCAGATATAAAATACTAATTGGTGGTCGTGATACGCGGATCCTCGGGCTGTGAAATGTACATCGTTCTGTTGGAAACAAGGCGCTTGACACCTGGGCAAGCCATCCTCGACAGAACAGGTGTGTTATAACGAGAAAAAGTAAGAATAGGGCAATAAATTACTAGTTGGGGAATCTTTTAAGCACCATGTTTCAGTAAAGAGGAATTTGGTCCATGGTTTTGGCTATTCTAAAGGTACGCATGCAACCTTTGTCACGGGGAAGAATTGCACACGTATACATTATATAGGGAACGGCCTCGATGCAACAATGACATACAAATTTATTTGTATTTTCTTCAAATGTTTGAAAGAAAACGAGAGAGAGAAAGAGAGAGAGAGAGAGATGTATATGTGTCTTCAAGTGAGTCCTATTTGATTGGTATTTTACATGTAATACCGTCACTACCCTTACTATTTACAAGGCACACGGTGACCAAACGTGGGGTATATCTACATAATAACTCTCCCTGACCCTTCACTGACATTTTTTTTCTCTTACAACGATGTCATCGGTAATGCTTGTTCCTTGGTTACGTATAAAGTTTTTAGATATGTCAACAACCAAGAGAACATTAAATCAATCATCTCCATGTTATGAACATTCGACATATAGAACTGATGTAAAGACTTGTTTTACCAGGATGTCTTATACTTTCGTTATACAAAATAAGATATAATGTTCCCGACCATATCAATCACAAAATGCCAATGACCGCATTGACTGGGTGTCCCTGTCCGCGACCTGCTTTGCACTACATGTATAACATAGATACAGTTTAAGAACATACCAAGCAAATTGCACTTTGAAATTTAAAAACCATTTTCTGCGTCAATTAAATAAGAATTTACCTTCTCTCTCTCTCTCTCTCTCTCTCTCTCTCTCTCTCTCTCTCTCTATTATTGCATGATTATTTGCATGCTCTGGCAGCAGATATATACGTTTGAACATTGAAGAATTTGTTGCGATTCGGAAAGATCTAGACGAGCAGATTTTTATAAAGACGAGGGGTTTCCATTCATGTCATATTACTTTTTTATGCTGATAATGTCTTTAGTGTACTAATGACTACATATTTCTGATTTTTTAGATATAAATTCCTAAACTGGTTTATTATAATTTAGTGGAATCAAATAATGCGTGTCTGGACAAAATACCGTTTATAGGAATGAAAAGGAATGTTTTATACACTGTCCAGTTTAATAAGAAAGAAGAATTTTTTTCGATTTCAGACAGATGTATCCTTGCTTTTGCCTTTGTATCTTCTGTTGATTTACTATATGTATGTTCACTTTCGAACGTACTGCTATTTTTTTCATAATTTTTTGTTCACAAAGACATTGTTCACAGATACACACATTGGGTTTATTTATCATCAGATGTATCAGAAAGGTAAGACGTAATGTAAGACTTAGAATTGGAATTGTGGCATTTATCTTAATGAAGTAACGTTGACAAATCATCATCTCCCAATTGATATTGGTAGGTGGAAAGAGACCTTATTTGCTGCCTTTGTCACCCAATCAGATCGGCGATGACTTTTTGCCATTAGAAAAAAGTTATTAAAACATTTGCTGCAAAACCCCCAAAACATTGAGATTCTGTCTACTTTTGTCATCTAAAGTACTGAAACCCTCCTAAAATCTGTACATTTATCAGTAAAATATTTGACGGTTGGCTTACATATGTAAACATAGTACTTAACCAACTTGAATTCTGCTTTTCCCTTTATTATTATTATTTTTTTCATATATGTACTACCAGCCTCATACATGTAATTGTAATATGATTTGTGGTTATTAATATATTCGATCAGTGCTTACTATCTATTCAAGATATATTACTAAAGTCAGATACTCTTTACACGATTGAGCTTAAAAATATAGTTCCATTTATGATCAGCAGATACAACATTACAACAAATGTTTAGAATATCGATGTATGTGTAATATGTGAAAGAAAACAAAATTAACGTAAAATTATTTTTAAAAATCACATTTCCCCAAGAAATGTAAATGTGAAGTATTCATATTCCTACGCTAGCTGCATCCTCAGTCTTTTTCACGATCATGTTGGTCATTCTTCGATTAACAATTTTTTCACTAATGAATATTGCTTAAATTATTACAATAATTATGTTACTTTCGTGCTTATTGTTCGTTAGCTATCACAC
The DNA here is from genome assembly GCA_033439105.1 of Magallana nippona. Lineage (NCBI taxonomy): Eukaryota > Metazoa > Mollusca > Bivalvia > Ostreida > Ostreidae > Magallana > Magallana nippona. The sequence continues at coordinate 54,980,911 of CM065926.1, read as the reverse complement.
AATCTCTTTTAATTATTTATTGTGCATGAGTATGTGTTTTTCTTTTCTTTTCTTTTAATGACGGAATGGTTATGCAATACCTGCACCATATTTCTGATCGCACTCGTGTAGACTCTGTTTAAGCACAGATGTGTGTACTGTTTGCTGGTGACATTATTTGCTACGGACATGAAGAACTATATATGCCAATTTCTTAACAAGTTCAGTTAATTTAACTTAGAGATCGGCTGAGCACAGTGAAAATTCGAAGTAATTTGAAAGTCGAATATCTTGGATATGGGGTAACCCATCTCTATTCTTGTTTTTAAAATTGAACTTCAAATCCTGCAGACGTTTTTATATATATTAAGTCAAATTTAATCCCAAATGCATGGATTTAACTTTTATTCAATTAGCTATTGAATAGGGCTGTCACGGGTCACCGAAATAACCGAAAACCGCGGAACAATTTGTTCGGTTCGGTTTCGGTTCCAATTTGCCGGATTTCGGTTCGGTTCCGATTTGTGTAATAGAGTCCGTATTCAATGAAAAATGGCGTCGAAATTGAAAGGTTCATTAGTGTGGACCTGTTGTTTGTAATAAACATGGATTGTATACAACTGGCCTTGTATACCGATGATTGTTCACTCATCCTAAATAAAATACCATGCGACTTATGTATCTGTGTATAAAGGAGAAACACTAGTTCAATAAACAAAGATGGCGGCTGTGAAAATGTTTTCAATATTTGTTTGTAGAAATGTTTAGGGTAAGAATTTTCTGGATTTATTAGTAGTGAGATTGAATGAGGAAAGCTAGAAGTCAAATCCATACAAACTAATGTGGGGAAATCTGCGTGGTTGCAGAAAAGAACACACAGTGTGCATTATCTGTAACTCGAAAATACACGAACAAATCAGACTTTACTTGTTTCAAATCATAAATATACTTATTTTGTTAACATATTAGATTAATCAAATCTCCTGTAACCATTTATTAAAAGAAGGATCAAAATATATCTTAAAACGAAAGACATGAATTGAAAAATCGGCCAATGGTTAACCTATTTATAAACTATCAAGAGAGGAACTTCATAAAAAAAAAACGGAAGTTTACAATAAATTTTTTTCTAATAATCCTTTGTAGTACATATGGCTTTAAAATGTTCATTAAGTTATCTGTGGTGAAATTATTCTCTAAATTAATATATATATATTTTTAGATTTAACTTAAAAATTATAAATTGGAATTTGAATTTCTAGTCAGGAAACTAGTTATTGTGTTGAAATTTGTTATTAAAGAGTGAAGAAATAGAAAGGAAAAAAAATTTTGAAGTTAAAAAATTTTTTTTTTATTTGAAAGTAGACCCGAAGTGGAACAGAAAAATTTTGGAACCGTGACAGCCCTACTATTGAACTATTTACATCCGACGCGGCGAAGAAAGCAACAATTGATCATTGGTGACAAATATTTTCTTACCTGTATACCCATTGATTGACATTGATTGACAACAGCTTTTTACCGTAATTACCGTGTTTTACCCAAAGTCTTGCGCGATGTGACATGCGCTTCCTTTACCCAATGCCCATTACGATGGTCAGCATTATTTATGTTCTTTGAAATTCTGACAAAGTATATGACATAATGGACGGAATTTTCCTCCGTAAGAAATAATTTACCTTTGTATTAACGGGGTGAACGAGACTTGCACGAGAGAAGCTTTCTCCTGGACTTCCGGTCTTGTTGGCTTTGACGTGCTGCTTCCTATTTTTCAATCAAAACAAATACGATGGATGAACCTTCCACAAACTCGTGTTAAGTTTGTTACAACTGCAACCCTTGACTGTGTGAACAAGGTGGAATTAAAGTTGTTTGTGGTTAATAAAAACACTTAGTCTATTTGTTCTTAACCTATGCTGTTTAGAACATATTTGGCCAAATTCAATTATCATAGAAATACAAATTATAATACAATCAATTGCAAATGCATGAAAAGAATAATAAATAAATGAAAATGTATGCATTTACATTTCATGCACCCCTTTAGTTCATGTTCATGAAATAAAAAGTTTCTACAATTATTTGTTATTCAATCTGATCTATGCAATTAGAGAATCTTTGTACAAAACAATATTTATAAAAAAGCATTAATATAATCTTAAGATGTTACATTATATAACCATTTTAACTTGTACATCTGAATCATGATTTACCTTCGAGCTCGTGTTTCAGACTGTGTGTATACATAGCTCTGTGGGCAGAGATTTTCCCAGACCATTATCTTAAACTAGAATGAACACCCACAGCTTTTTGTATGGATTTATTTTGCTAAACAAAAGAAATTATCAAATTCATCAAACTTATGTCAACTTTTTTTCTCGTTTTTCAAATATCAAACTTATTGTGGGTAATCGCCGCTTATTAGTCCTCATTACTTGGCTTTGTGCAGTTTCAATAGACGAACGTGCATTTTTGTGTCCTCAAACAGCATTGCGAAATTCTGCATTTATATCCTTGATATGAAAAAATAATGTGTATAAATTGCATGATATAACAATGTCTTGCTTTGATTCACAATTTTGCAAGTTTCTGTTATTAACTTAACTGAGTCAGATGTTCATGCTCGTTTTAAAATATGCCATTATTGTTCTTACGTTTTAGGACCTCTTCTCCTAAACTACTGAACCAATTTTAACCAAAACTTGGCACTAAGCATCCTTTTAAAATTGAGATAATCAAGAAATATTAATAATAGGATTGATACTTTGAAAATTGATTCTTTCCCATTAAAATTGAAATCGCCATAAAAAAAACCGGACAAGGAAGCAGAGAAGTAATAAGTAATTAAAAAAATGACTTTAAATATACACAGTAAGATCAAACAATTTACGTAGATGATATTCTTAAAGATGACAAAACTTTTGAATTGTAATAATGTTATGATGATGATGAGTGAAGAGATGAACTTGTACAGTTATTCAGAGATAAATTATGCTAATGATAATATAATATTATATAATATGAATTGAAACCAATATACCTTTTATCTTATTTTATGTGGATTATTGTAATGTATTGTATCTCATACATAGCAACAGGAGCAAGTCACTGTGTGAAGTACATTAATTGTAGCTTTATAGGTAAGCGAGTTTCTTTTTTTCTAAACAATTTATCTGTATACAAATTAATGTGACGATTTAGATTGAAAATATAACCAAACTTCGTGTCCACAGCAAATTCTTTTTTAGGGTCGGGTTTTCTACGCTTGACACAAAAAGAAATGCTTATTTCCTTGCACTTTATCTACTAAATTAGCGGAAACCCCTCCATAACTAATGGTGCAGGATGCCCTATTAGCACAGGGACGTGTAAAATGCCTGGCCACCCCCTGCCTTTTTTGACACGCGCGGCGTTCTGCGCCTGACATGATCCATGTTAACGTTTTGTCCCGTTTCGTTATTCCGTCACTGTTCCTGACAACAACAAAATTTATTTTACACCTGAAAAAGGCCTGGATCTGAACTTCGCTTCATCTTTTCACATAAATCTCTCCTTCATTTAAAGAAGTTGTATGTACTGCAGAACAAGTGTTTCCATGACATGACAGCTCTGCTCTGAGACAATAGCATCCCTCTCACCGAGTTTGCGATTGCGCAATATTTTTTTCTCAGCTGAAATAAATCATTCTAATTTTATTCCTCGGACAGGGCTATGTATATTAATTAGTTTTTGGGAGATTTATATGTTAAGTAATGAGCAATAGAAGTACATGTTAAAATGTATGAACATTATCTTTACATCTATTGCTGACTAGTTTTTAGTTGTACAGCTGTCTGAAGAATGATCAAGTCATAATGTTTTGAGAAATAGAATGTCTGGATAATTCTCTTTTATATCAAATCAGAAAATTCCCAATTATTAAAATCATTAAAAACGAGAGAGAGGGAGAAGAAGAGAGAGAGAGCGAGAGAGAGAAAAGAAAAGCATTGCTATCCGTAAAATAAGATTCTGTACTACGACAAAATTATTTATTTGGGGGGCGGAGTGATTTTATTTATATTTCTGTGGATTTTTTAATTGTATTTGTTTTTGTGAAGCAAACAGCACGATTTCAGTGGAACCTTTTAACAATGGTTTTACATGTATGTGAACAACACGTGCTGTTCTAGTATTATGAATCACCAATTGTTGTTTTCTCAAAGCACATGTACATGAAATTTATAAAAACACCAGCTGTTGAATAGCCAGTGGTCATTTTATAACTTATGGAGATAAATCCCGTTTTATGCCAATTTCTCATATATAGTACACCAATTTGGAAAAAACGAATCATTTATTCGTGTTAAGACACACAATTTGTACATCTCTTGAAGCATGCATGCCACGTGACGATCGAATTGTATTACTGTTCCGCATGTTGTCATCCAAAAAGTTATAGATATATTAAAACTAAGAAATATTATATAGTGAACCGTATACATTAATTAAGCGTTTGTAATCAATTTTTCATTACAAATACAGAACTATTACAGAACATTGTTACATCAGTATTTGAACTACATTAACGTTATTTTTGTAGAAATGCATGCATACATATATGTAACATACACGAGCGCATGAAAAAGTCGGTCTCACGTGCATTTTCATGTGATTTGTATTTTGTGTCTATATACTGCATAATTCTACTCGGTAATCTGTTATTTATCTGAATAAATGATGCATACATGCGTCTCTATCTGAAATATGTTAGACTGTATACGTGTAGTAATTCATAGAAATCAAATAAATATTGGATTTATGGAATCAAGCTTATAATTACTCATTAAAAACTATGACTTTAGGAAAAACACTAGCAGACCAAATGAAAGTATTAAAAATTGATATAGATAAATTGGGAACTTTTTGTCGCCCACATCATAAAATGACATTATTGAAAGCATTTTTAATACTGAATGATATATTTAAAAAGCTAACTAATCCTGCAAGTAGCTACTGTTAATGCTGTATGGTCATTTCGCATTGTCTGACTGAAACAGATGTGGATTTATTCCATACAGCTGTTGTGGATAATGCTCAAAATACCATCCCATTGTTTACCTAAAGAAGATGGGACTCTGGGCTTATAAATCTAACTTTACTTTTGTTAAAAATGTCTCTCTCTCTCTAAAAAGGTCAAAACACAATCCTTTCACGGCCTAACAACGATAGCAAAGAAGCGGGCCTGGGTCGAAACGTCAGGTCATATGTCAACTGACCAATCGCCAAAGAGAAGTTTCATCTTGTCTGTTCATTGTTCACAAAATATCGACAGGCTTTTCAAATCTTTTGTGAGGTGTTATAAATTAGTGTTTAATTTTTCTTCCTCTTGTCAATGGCCACACTTGCGATAAAAATAGCCTTGTCCGGGGAGAGAGGGGATGACCAATGGCCAAAATGACCGGTGTCCGAGGCAGGCTAATTTCATTCCGTCTAATATCTCTTTTCTTTCAGAGGAGGACGAAAACCTGGTCTAAAACAGATGCGTATCCAGGGATAGTAATGAAATTAGAGGTGTTTTTAATGAAAATGGACAGGGACGCCGGTCCACCATTATTCTTTCGTTGCCCCCAACTACCTCGTACACGTGTCATTATGACTTTCAACGACAATTAAATCTCGACATTTTCACCTTTTATTGCAATTTTTAAAAAGGACCATCGGATGATTGCGACAGCTGAATCTTCCAATGTTTTGAAATTAAAAGCAAACTGAAGACATTAGATTGAAATCTTCAAGGTCAAAGAGGTTATAAAATAAAAGCTTGACAACTGAAACATGGCTAGCAATGTTAAACAACAATGCCCAATTCTGATTTTTACTATTTAAAGAAAAAATTACAAATGTGGTATTAAAAAGTACATTCTGTAGCTAAACAATACAACTCTCTCTGGCCCGGCTCTATACAAAGGAACACAAATTCGTAAAATGTATTAATATATCAATTCTTTTTTTTCAAATGTAACATATGTAAACATGTATAAAATATGTTCATAGGTTAGAAATTCTTTCGTACAATTTTAGAAAGGTACTTGTTCTAAATCCTAGAATTTCATGTTGAAAACTTGATTCTATGCCAATGTTACCACATTTAGTAATGAATATTTTCGATCTTTTTAATTCCAGATGAGCCATACTTTCTTAGCAACCTTTAGCCTGGCAAATGTTGCAATATTTAGTCAATTTCATTAAATTCTGATTTTCTAATATCGTGTAAAAATTCATCCAGATTTCTTTCTTCGTCTTATTATAGACGGGAAACATTTTCCACCTACACTTCGATGTTTCTGAGGTGTTTTTTTTTTGGTTTGAATTGTCATGAAGTTCGGGAGTGAAATGGGAAGGGGGAGTTGCGAGATAGTGGTTTAACAACAACAACAAAAATAATAATAAAATCCTGTATCCGCGCCTAGAATGAGTTATAAACATGAAAATATCTTTACAATACAAATGTTGGAGAATAATAAACGATTTATAAATTATTTACTTCTTATAGTTTTTATATAGGCTTTATTGTTTAATTTCTAATGGATTACAAGTATAACTATTTTCGAAATTTGCGTATTATTAGCCATTCATATAAATACAGGATGTCCCAGAATATCTGATACTATTTGAAATTCGTATAAATTAAATGATATTTAGCCAAAACTTGTAAATTGTGACTCAAATAAAAAGCGAAATCTTTTAATTTTTTCCACAATAAATGTCTGGGAGAAAAACGTCCTTTTATTTAAATTATGACGTCACAAAATTGCATCATATTTCTTTGGTTGAATTCAATTTCAATCAAGATAAATCGGACAAGAGAGCAGGCATCTTCCGTTTTAAAACTGTATTATGAAAAAGGAAGACCCTGGGGGAAAACAACTCAACAAGCAACAGATTCTTTGAATTGTGAGAAGATTTGAGAAAATGGGATCCGTACAGTGGCTGTTATGAGGAATTTTATTCATCGACTTGACGTCGTCATTGATAAAAAAAGGACGTCATTTGGAACATTCTCTTTAAATTTGTTGCGCACTTTAATTAACAACGCCCAGTTTGTCAAAAACTTATGAATGTTTGTGAAATATGTGGAGTGAAAATTTACATCAATTTGATTTTTTGTTAAATACATTTAATCAAAAGTTATTCAAAGAGTAAATTGTATCAGAAATTCTGGGACACCCTGTACATGTTCTTTAACTTACTAATTTAAGAAAGGAGTTATTCGAATTCAAATCCTTAGACGAGCTTATTTAAAAACAAAATTAAGACGACTTTTCATTCGATAAATTTAACAGTTAAATAAATCGGTCAGAGTTGCGATGATTACCAGACAAAGAAATTAATTTTTTGAAATACTTTTGTCATTATTACGTGCCAAAAGGGAGTGATATTGCATATATCAGATTTCCAAATACGGCAACGTCTGAATGTGCATGTACTCTACTTCGTCAATACAATGTATGTGCTTCACTACCAAGCAAAGTGATGCACTAGCATACCGAGGTGAAACATGTACTCCCCTTCCATATGAAACATGACTCACAATATTGACCAACGATGCATCTTCGCCACATGTGCTTCCGAATTTTCTCTGATATAAAGATATGATGATTGAAAAAAAAATTCTTGAGACAATTGCATGCATAAATATTTCTTTCTGGCCCAGTTCTAAATAAAGGAAAGAGGCGTTGTAAAACTGCAAACAGTTGTGTTCACTTTTTTTTTTTATATGCGACATGTATAAAATATGTGCATTTGAAAATACTCTTCTACAATTTCAGAAGTTACTAGTATTTGTCTTAAATCTAAGAATCTGATGTTGAAAATTTTGATTCTCATACAATGTTATTAATGGATTGTTAAAATCTCTTAGATTTATTTTAGATCAATTTCAGCCAAGTTCTTTCTAATTCCAAAATGAGCCATTCTTTTTTTTGCAACATTTAGCATTTCAATTCTTGCAATAATTAATTAATTATATTATGATTTTCTATTTGGAGAATTTGTTTCGTTACCAAAACCCCATTCGCGTCTTCACTGTGTTTATATGATCTATCATAAATTTAATTGTTTTAGACATATTGCCGATAACGTTTGATTTCTAATAAGTACACATATTTTACAAATTAAAAATCGCTGCGTAATTTAACTTACTAATTTATATACGAACTTTTCATGAACGAAATACAATCAAATTCAAATCCTAAAAAGCGCTTTTTTTTAAAATAAAGACAATACATCATTCAATAAATGCAATGGTCTAAAATTCGGTTAAAGTTGCAATATGTTTAACAAAGAAATTAATATTTTTACATTACATGCGAAAAAAGGAATGATATTGCAGAAACTGAATGGCTTATAATTCACAATTATGACGAGAATTTCAAAACGCTGCAACGTCTGCTTGTAAATATTTCACTGCACTGCACAAATATTGATGTCCTCTCTCTACTAATTCCACTGTGTGTATGATTTGAACATATTTTATTGTTTGCTGGTATGAACTAAAGGATTTGACACAATTTCTTAAAATTTAGAACGCCCTTTCCTACATAATTATTGCTAACACAAAGTGATGTTCAATATAAAACAAATGTGTCAAAGGTCAACATATACATATACATGTGTACACATTATAATGGTTGAAATTATAACAGTAGATATACAGGCAAAAAAATTATAAGTCAAAGTGTACGTAGCTTAATAAAGTTAATAGATATATTAATAAGTCAAAACCGCCCGGATCTCTTTAAGAATAACTGTACACAGAAAAAGTGATTTTCATTTTCTGTAATGCTAATGGAGTTATCTCCCCATAACAGAACATTGGTATCTACAATATGAAAATTATCTATTCTAAAAATAACATTAAACAATTCACTGTATTTCGGACATGAAAAAAAGAAATAGTAGTTATCTTCTACTTTTCCACAAGAGTATAGAGGACTATCAATAATATTGCATCTGAATAGATCTATATTTAAAACGCAGTTATGGTTGTAACTGTTTGTAATTAATACAGTACTGCTGTTAAACATGTAGTCCCTTTTCATGCAAGAAATGTTCACCCCTTTATTATCAGTACATAAAAAAACGAAAACTATGAAATTAACAAGAACTTCAACTTTCTCATATTTATCTATTTTGTTTCAACAAAAAGTAAATTGTTCACATGTTTTATATGTTTCGACTAAAAATGGATGCAAATACATGGATATAATGAAATGGTTCCTTTGTGATTCATACGGGTATAAAGACTGTAGACTTTGCATAAAACCTTACCTGTATCAGCAGGTTATGTAAGTTATCATGCATTGATCGCTACCTAACCTCAGAGAGAGCACTTTACTGTTTATATTTACATCTCTGAATATCTTAGATTAGAAGAGTATCACTACGATAAGTTAATCAGAAATATAATTGAATAGTACGGCACATAGATCGAAGAGCCAAAGAATTGAAATATGACGTCATTCCACACTTTCTGTGTTTTCATTGTTGCAAAAGGATGGGTCGATTACAAAATCGTACACGCATTGAAAACATTATTCGTTTTTGGTATTTGAATAAAAGAAAAGAAAACTTTTTTTTTTTACATGCATTCGAACATGTTTTAAAGAATTGTTGTGTGTTTTTGAACATGTTTTATGAAGTGTTTTGAGTCTTTGAACATGTTTTAAGCAGTTCTTTTATTACATGCTTTAAGAACTGTTTTGAAAAAGTCTTTTAACATGCTATAAGAAGTGTTTTGAGCAAGTTTCTCAACAATATTAATACACTCATGACTGAGGTTAGTGATGTCCTCTGATGGGCTATCAATTAAAAAATCGACAAAATATAATATATTAAATGAAAATTGATAAAAGCTCAACAAATAAAATAACTGATCATGAAACAGACATGAACAAAATAATGATCGAATATAAGTCAACGACTATGTACCGTTTGTATCAAGTACTACAATACCTAGTAACTCCACACAGCACACGGGAGATAACCCTTATTTTGAAATGATTCAATAGATAGGCACAAAGTGGTCTTTCTTTTTTTATGACATTATTGCTGATTTGAAGGAGTCTGGGTGGTCAATATCTCTACCTTAAATTTTTAGACATGATTTTTGAAGAAAAAATCATATTTTTTAGTTTAAAATTTGAACTTTTTCTGATATCCTCATTCAGAGCTCTTCTTCTCAAGGAGATAAACATACCCTAAAATCTGTCGATATTGATATGGATAAAACTACATTATAATCAACATTCTTTCAACGGTTAAGAATTTTTGAATTTTACAAAATTTGACCAAAAATTATGTTTTAAAATTTTGTTAAAAGGTAAAAATATAAAAGTCACAGAGGGATTCGAACTCATGACTTACAGATTCGCAGTGAACGCTCAAACTCATTGCAATACGTTCTTAGATAACTATTTTTGGAAAGAAAACATTTATAAAACTATACTTGATCATTTTATTGTTTATTTCGATAGGAAGTACGTCACGCTATGGAGGTGCCACACACCATCTTAAGGGTCACTTGGTGACTTTACTTTTTATGACAATACGTCACAACACGTCGATTTCAACCCATTGTTAAACTATATATTGCCGAAAGTGTCGTCTTTCTCTGTACCCGCTTTATACCGCAATGGATACAGAATTGGTCTAGTGACCCAGAGGTCTCGAGTTCGAATACAGCAGGGGCTTTTGTTTTTATGATTAGTGATAAATCTTCAACAGTTGATTTTTCATCCAAAAAAAATCAAGCTTTTTTCTGTCATTTTCAATTCGAACGCACACTAGAATTCCATATCTCTAAGGAATATAGACGTCTAGGCCTGTGTTAGAAACAAATGCGTGTTGGTTTTAATACACTGTATCTCCCTTCCTCTCACTCCTTCCCATAAAAAAAGAAGCAAAAACAAAAGTCTACAACAGGGGAGCGATTAGGAATTTGCTGGCAGGCAATCCCACATTCTCAATAAGAAAATGACAAATTCAAAAGCAGCTTCCAATTTATTTGATTTATCATTTATCAATAACAAAAATGAATAAAAAAATAAATTAAAGCAAAAACTCTAAGGCAGGGGTGTTTATTATTATTCGATGTGGAATTCAGACTAATAATGAATTCAATTAAATGCATGTAAATGTTAATATGGGATTAGAGTCAATCGTGGGAAGATGAAATACTAAGTACGTGGTAATTAGACATGGATTTACGTCCATGTTTTGAGTTGGGAAGGTATTTTGATGTTTACTTGGAGTCGTTAGACATTGGACCCTTATTGAGATAAAGTTATCGAGGAATAAATATAGTTAGCATGTTAACAATGATCATATCCAAAATATTGTTTTTTTATAATTATATAAGGTAGATGGAGATAAATGGAATAGAAAAATAGTATAAAAGAAAAGTACAATGATTATATAAGGTAAATTGAATAAAAAATGTCAAAGAAAAGTACAGTGAGATTGAAGAACACAACTTGATGATGTATTATTAAAAAAAATAGAAAAATACGGCGAGATTAAAAAAAAACACCACTATATGATATGTTATAACCGAAAAGCACAGCGAGATTTTAAGTACACCACTTTATATGTTATAACAGAAAAGTACAGCGAGATTTGAAGTACACCACTAGATGCTGGGTTTCCTCAGAGCGTTGATGGCCAGCAGGACGGAGGTGATGATGTCTAAAACTAGAGCCGCCACACACAGACCGAAGGACCAGGACGGGTCCTTCTCTGTCCTGTTCAGGAGTCGCAGATTCGGATTGTTGTAGTGTGTGCCGTAAATGGCGACGGCTACCAACACACCGACAGCTGTAAATATACCAAAAACAGCTGTAAAAAATACAACCACAAACAGCTGTATATATAACAACCACAAACAGCAGTAGATATAACAACCACAAACAGCTGTAAATATAACAACCTCTAAACAGCTGTAAATATAACAACCATAAACAGCTGTAGATATAACAACCACAAACAGCTGTAAATAAAACAACAAACAAACATCTGTAGAGACAACCACAAACAGCTGTAGTTATAACAACCCAGACAACTGTATATATAACAAAAACAAACAGCTGTAAATATAACAACCACAAACAGGTGTAGATATAACAACCACAAACAGCTGTAAATATAACAACCACAAACAGGTGTAGATATAACAACCACAAACAGCTGTAAATATAACAACCATAAACAGCTGTAGATATAACAACCTCAAACAGCTGTAAATATAAGAACAAGAGTCTTGTTGAATTTTCATCTATGATTGTACACAAAAAGGTGTACACATTGAGGCTATTTTAAAATGTATGTCCTGCTCAGTTGTCCGTATGAAACAATCTCTTAGAAGACTTGTTAGATATTTGTGAATATCTTAATGTTGACTCTCAAGACACTGAAATTCAAAGCTCAGCTGTTTTTACTCGCCTGAGTGTACTAGTTTGGATCAAATTACTTATAAACATGATAAAGGAACAAACCCCTTACATCTTAATTTCAGGGGTGTCTAAAAAAAAATTGGTTTGCATGCATCTGTTCTTGTTTCAAATCTTCCACTTATAATCGACAATCTGCTTGATATGCATTGTAGAATTTCAAAATTATATAGATATGTTGGTATTTCTGTTTTTAGTTGATTAGTTTGACACTTTCTTGTAGAGTTTACCTGTTGAAGCCGCAGCCACACACGTCAAAATGTGTAGGATCCGCCTCTGCGATAGCTGTGTCACAAACAGACAAACAAACACACCAACAGTGGTCACCACGAACCCGATCAGAGCAAGCGTGGCAAACAGCCTCGTCACGATTAGATAATCTAAAATGTAAAGAAATACTTTCTGTTTTATAAGGCTTTAAGGCGGATAAAACTATGAGATATATATATATATATATATATATATATATATATATATATATATATATATATATATATATATATATATATATATATATGAATCATAAATGAGCAATAATTACGCGGGTAGGTTGAGGCAACTCCGATTTGATGATCGTAGACATTGTGGTCATTTTTAAAATTGTTTATTATAATTATAATGAAAACAATGCTGAATGTTAATATCAAGTGAATGTGTTCACTAAGGAATTATATTTATGCTTCGGAATCGAGTCACTCTTAGAAGCTGTTGTGCCATGGTATCACGTGACAGTTAAAAATAGATCGCTATTATATCTTAACCCTGTTAACGAAAAATCAAAAGTGTAACACTACCCCAAAGTTCATTAGTACATGTACGTATGATACAATAATTCAATCGGCAATTAGTTCATGTTTCATAGTATTACTGCTAGAATCCTATTGTTAATCGTTTAAAATAAATTATTGTCAGTCTTTACCGCAAACCATCTCAACTTCTTCAATTTCATTGAAATACTACATAATTTTTCATTTATAACTACGAAGCAAAGTATTGTAGGTCACATTTTTTCTTATATTTGCCAAATTCATCTTTTAAAATAGTCAGGAAGGTCTTCATCTTTTGAAAAGAGTAGCAGAGCGGATCGTCACCTTTGGCTAGCGAAGATGACCAAGAAGGGACGTACGAATGTATTGCTCGTACACCACTGAAAGAAGCCAGGGCACAAGGCAGGCTGATTGTGTACGGTAAGTCGCCATCAGTTATCTTTCTTGATTCACTGTAGCAAGAAGATAGACTTGAGTTATGAAGAATATTTTAATTGTAAAAATATTCAGATATTAATAAGAAATTTATAAATTTCATAATTTTTTTTACATTTACCGCCAGGTCCCCCAGGCGATGTGGCTGGACTGTACGCAGATCCGGGCACACCCACAACTAATTCTATTGACATCTTCTTCATGGGCGCAGATCATAGATCAACAATTGAGTACTTAATTGTTGAATTTGAAATTCAGTCATATAAGGGAAAGTGGTATTTCAGTAATGAAACACACAGTAAGTGTCATTACATTTATTTGATATGATTACATGTAATAAGTAGGCGTATGATTTATTGTATAATAATTTCTTTTTTTTTTGTACATTTATATACATTGTCATAAATCATTGCATATTCATTCATCCCTTATATTAACATTATTATCCATTACTCCACACAGCCGTCTTTGCGCCCTCTACAGTTATACCTGGTAGCAACCGAGACATGCGCACAATTACTGTGCGCGGGCTTGATCCCGGAAATGGTTATAGCTTCCGGGTAAAAGCCGTGAACGCGCTCGGAGTGGGTCCTCCATGTACCCCGTCAAGTGAGTGTGCTTTATATAATGTGTCTTATTTATAATATAAATATAATATATGATATAATCGCGGAAATTGTTTTCATGAAATACGTTATTTGAAAGAAGAAAAACAAGAGGCCCATGAGCCACATCGCTCACATGAACAACAGTTCCTTGTAATATTCTATTTCGTAGCATATGCTATTTCTATTTTAAACTTTGAACCCCTTTTTGGGGCCCCAGTATTGGCACGGGGTTTATGGTTGGCTTTAACAATTAAGAATCTACACTATTTGAAGATCCTTGCATAGTAATCTTACAAACTGTAGTATTGTAGTTCTCGAGAAGAAATTTTTTAAACATTTTCCCTCTAAATTTCTATGTTAACTCTGAACCATTCTGGAGCCCCAGTATTACATCGAGGGTCACGGCTTTTCTAACTTAGAATCTACACTATTTGATAATGCTTACGTAGTAATCAGACATATTGAAGCATTGTAGTTCTCGAGCAAAATATTTTTAAATACTTTCCCTATATACTTCTATGTTAAACTTTGAACCCCTCTTGGGGCCCCAGTATTAGTCCAGGGGTCACGATTTTTAAAAAAAACTGAATATAAATTATCCAAAGATGCATGCATAGTAATCTCACAAATTGTAGCATTGTAGTTCTCGAGAAGAAGATTTTTAAACATTTTCCCTATATACTTCTATGTTAAACTTTGAGCCCCTCTTTGGGCCCCAGTTTTGGTCCGGGGTCACGATTTTACCAATTTAGAATCTACAATAGCCAAGGATGCTTGCATAGTAATCCCATAAACTGTTGCACTGTAGTTCTTTATTAGAAGATTTTTAAACATTTTCCCATTATATTTCTATTTTAAACTTTGAACCCCTTCTTATGCCCCGGTATTAGTCTGGACGACACGGCTTCCACAATTTAGAATCTTCATAATTTGAGGATACTTGCATAGTAATCTCATAAACTGAAGCATTGTAGTTCTTGAGGAGAAAATTTATAAACATTTTCCCTATATACTTCTATGTAAAACTTTGAACCCTTTCTGGGGCCCTAGAGCTGGTCCAGGGGTCACGGCTTTTACCAATTTAAAATCTTCACTATTTGAGGATCCTTGCATAGTAATCTCACAAACTGTAACATTGTAGTTCTCGAGAAGAAGATTTTTAAATGTTTTCTATATATTTCTATGTTAAACTTTGAACCCCTCTTTGTGCCCCAGTATTAGTCCGGGGGTCGAGATTTTCACAATTTAGAATTTTGCATTTTCCAAAGATGCATGCAAAGTAATAATCCCAAAACTCTTTTAACTTAGTTCTTTATTAGAAGATTTTTAAACATTTTCCCTACATATTTCTATGTTAAACTTTGAACCCCGCCTTGGGCCCCAGTTTTGGTCCGGGGGTCACGATTTTTAAAATTTAGAATTTTCACTTTATACACAAGCTTTTTTATAAATATTGGCATTTTAGGTGCAGTGGTTCTTGAGAAGAAGATTTTTATAGACGTATACCCTATTCTCACTGTTTCGCAATTATCTCCCTTTTAAAAAGGGTTAAGCCCTTTATCTAAGCAATTTAAAATTCCCTTCCCATACGGTTGCTTTGTACCAAGTTTGATAAAATTTGGCCCAGGGGTTTTAGAGAAGAAGTCAAAAATGTGAAAAGTTTACACAACAAGACAGACAGACAGACAGACAGACGGAGTACCAGGTTTTAACCACGTAGAAGACAGTATTGCATTAAACGTGTTGCATAATAACCTGTGAACAAGAAGAATAAAGAAAGCCAATATATTCATATGTGTGTTTACGTGATTATTACACTACATTTGTGGTAATAATTCTATTCATGGCAGATGTGTCTGTGTACTGCTAAATTTCTTTACACTAATTATGCATGTACATGAATTCATACAATGCCTATAAACCATGTAACCATGTGGTTTCAGCTAATAAACTAAACTAATCCAGACGAAATATAACTTCATCAAAATAAAATAGAAGTGTAGAATTTATTTGATTGATGCCGTGCATGATGCATTATCGACGTTTTGAGATGAACAACACAAAGTGGACTGGATAATCTATAAACTGAACCTTTATATACACAACCAGAAAATTTAACATTTATCCGTCATCTGTATTTGGTCAGCTTTGTTGGTCAATGGTCCAATTCCATGGCTAGCGAATATGCTAGTTGGAACACAAAATGAGTTTTGCGATGGCGCCAATCCCTAGCTGCAGATCTGTAACTCCCGGCCTGAAAAATTTTCTTCAAGTCTGATGTCAGTACTCTACGCCAGGTGTTCTTTGGTCTTCCTCGCTTTCGCTGTCCTTGTGGACTCCACTCCAAGGCTTGCCTTGTGATATCAGTATTTGGTTTCCTTAGAGTGTGTCCTAGCCAGTTCCACCTACGTGTTCTGATTGTTTTTTCTACTGGTTGTTGTTAGGTGATTCTCCACAAGTCTATGTTGCTGATTTTATCCGGCCACCTCATCCCCAGGATGTTTCTTAGGCACTTGTTTAAAAAGATTTGGAATGATTTCATGGCTGTTGATGTTTCTTTCCAGGTTTCAGATCCATACAGGTGTACTGAATTCACGTTGGTGTTAAATAATCTGAGCTTGGTGTTTGTTCTTAATGCCCTGTTTCTCCACACTGGCCCCAGGATCATGAGGCAATCTTAGACTTAAGTCGAAAATTGTACATTGTCTTATTGGGTCTAAATTGAAAACTCTGACAAAATTGAAATGCTATTTAAGATGTCTTGATATTATGTTGTTAATTACAAATTTCAATCGTCATTTTATGATAAACAATCATTTTCTGACTGACTAAAAATTTGACTTAAGTCTGAAATTGCTTCATGATCCTGAGGCCAGGTCTTAAAATGGCAAAAGCTTGCTGCGCCTTCCTTTTTCTTGCAGTGATGTCTTCACCTGTGCCTCCAGATGTGCTGACAATACTTCTTTAGTAGGTGAAGTCTTTAATGTCCTCTACTTCGGTGTTGCTGATCTTGATGTTGTCAGTTTCTTTTGGGTTAATTTTCATTAGTTTCGTCTTCTGGGCATTGATCATGATTGATGTAGAGACCAGTTCGCTTGGCTGATGTTTCCAGGTTTGTAGCCTGATGTTGGGAGTCCTGGGGACGATGAGAGAGAGTGCAGATGCATAAGTGTTAACTGTATGCCAGTTGGGCTGCTGTAGGCTGTTCTACTGACCCAGTCTATCAGGAGGAGAAAGAGAAGGGGAGAAAGTAGGCACCCTTGCCTCACTCCTGTTGTTACTGGGAATGGTTCAGACAGGGTTCGTCCATGGATGACTCGACGTGTGAATCCGTCGTACATTTTCTGAATGATGGTTATATAATTTTATGCGGGATTCCATAGTGTTTGAGGATTTCCCAAAGTACTTGGTGGTCTACACTATCAAATGCCTTTCGGAAGTCAACGAAATTCAGGTATAGGGATGTCTGCCACTCAATGGTCTGTTCGATGATAATTGTTCGTCTTGCATCTTTTTCTCCACTTTTTTCTTTATCCTCGACTGTAGAATGCTACATAGCACTTTACTGGGGATCGACAGCAGGGTAATTCCTCTCTAGTTGTTACACAGAGAAGTGTCTCCCTTAATTTTTGGTAGCTTTACGTGTAGTCCTTTGTGCCAGTCTTCTGGCAAACATTCCTCATTCCATATCCTGTTTAGGTGATGATGGAGATAGGATAATAAGATGTTGTCCATGCCCTTGTGAAATGCTTCTGGAGGTATGTTGTCGATTCCGCCAGCTTTTTCATTTATGATCCTAATAAAGTGGTTGTGCTGTTAATGATGCAAGCATTTCTTTAGTTTTGGCTCAGAGAGGGGTAAAAAAGAACCCGAAGTTTATCATGACAACAAAGAAATCGATCAATAGTTTCATTTTCGAGAAAAAGTAGTATCGTGATATTGCGTCTTACAGTGACATCATCTTCAGGTTCTGTATGAATAAAAGTAAGATTCGCAGTGAAAATATCTTTTGGGACGAATTTCTAATCAACGCATTTGTCATCACACCTTCACAGACGAATAGATCTAGTCCTCTTCTTTTCTATAACATACAATTACTCGTGTAAAAGGGAAGGCGATTCCCATGATTTTATGTATGCTTTACACTCGACCTCTTTTTTAATTGAACAATAAGTATTCGCTAGCCTTTTTTTTATTGAATTATTCATAGCTGGAGGGTCCCAATATTTATACTCAGTATTATGCAAGTTAAAACTTGAAACGGCCTTCTTGGCATTGTATCGTCATATTAAGAACATTTTAGAAAACACAAACACAGGTATTACAGGAAGTGAAAGATATTGGCGTCATACCGTAAAATGTAGATTTTTTCAGTATATGAAATTTATATGCAAATACATATATTCCAAACAAGCTTAAAAACGTATATTCCAATACTATCAGTACTTTGATTTATACTGACGTTGAGAGGCCATAAATTAGACCCATGTCCAAAATATTGGCGGAAATAGAATGTAAATATAATTATACATACACATTCAGTAAAATATCTTTGAATGAAAATGGGATCATTATAATTATGTACTGTACATTTACCATATGCATTTCATCAGTCAATACAATGTATTTGTAGTGATTGCATGTGAGACCACAAGCTTAAGTAAAAAAAAATCGCTAGTGTTGATCCTTTTCTAAATCTCTCCTAAGAGCAAGGGTCTTTTTCATCTCTTTACCAAATATACAGAATTAATTTTGAGAGAGAGAGAGAGAGAGAGAGAGAGAGAGAGAGAGAGAGAGAGAGAGAGAGAGAGAGAGAGAGAGAGAGAGAGTCTCATTGGATTGTTCTCCATACGTGAATGCTGCTTTGTTTTATTGATACTATTCTCATTCATTTTCCTGCATATAAAAACAGATGATCGATTGGTTGGCGGTGGAAATGAGTCTTCAACTTAACATATTTGTAATTTGGGACATCCCTTTGTCTTATAAATAAATCCATGGTGTAACAAATTCTATCTATTACATATAATTCCTGATCTGTGTTTATCGATTCTGTATTATAGTGAAATTAATTTTATTTATTAAAACTCATAAACTTAAAGCAAAACCCCCAGTTGACTTTTCCAATTGTTTATAATTGAACCACATAATGATATTTGACCATTTTATGAAGTATGTTGGAAAATACCGGTATGTATTACAGCGGTCCCATCTCCCCTCCACACCCTAAAAAACGCAAACTCCAATGCTATTCAAGGGCACCTGAAGTTATCTATTTTTCTCGTAATGAAAAAATATACACCCTTTGTCTAATGGAATAATTCGAAACCGGTGTATTTTAAAACTATTTCAAAAGTAACTTGTGGATGCAGTTTACTCTAAATATGTACTTTCTTAAGGAAAAAGTAATCATTCTTTTAGTATTATGAGGTGATCAGATACGGTCGGGATGATTTGATCACGCCCGAACCGTATTTGATAATATTCAAAGAATGACTACCGACAACTATGCAATTTTTTATTACCTGTCATCTCCTCTGTGTATGGTGTAGTGATAGTGATTGATTCCTTTATTTTTTTAATATTAAAATAGTAATTGATGAAATATATTGAATTATAAATTAAAAAATCGATTCGTAGTGTCATCACAGACAAAGACGCTGGAAAATGTAAATATATCCATTGTAGACATGTATATCCATATTCAGCGTTCTCTTACCTGGTATGGTACTGTATTCACTTGTCGAGCACTGGTTCAGCAGGCATATCTTAATTCCCCATAAACCTTCGTAGGTTTGGATTCCAAGCTGGTTTAACATCCCCGTTATTCTACCCCCACCCCCCAAGGAACCAGTGTTCACTGACGTAACTTTTGCTGCCACCCAATAGTTGGTTGAGTATCCAATGATATAAACTATAACCTGGAGCGGAGCCAGTGCCATGGACACTTTTAATGAAATGGACGAGGTTGAAAAAGTTTCTTGCCACGCCATTTTATCTCACTGTTTCATACGATCTACTCCCGATCCGTCGATTCTTGTAAATGCCTTAGGGAGTATACAGGCTAATCAAGGAAGAGTAAATTTATTCAAATATTTCAAACCCATCCTGTGACATGATTAATGATAAACAGATTTTACAGTGTGTGTTTAACCAACTGAACCTAGCAAATAATGGTACGCAAACGATACGCTTGGGTTAGTAATGATTTTAATTTTTGGAATTGCATAGGTTTTTGTAAACAATTATGTAACATGCATTTTTAGTGATGGGCATTGGACAGGCTACATTGTAAATTATTTCGCCATTCAATAGACAAGATAAGATAAGATATTTTTTATTCCTCCAAATTAATAGAGAGTATTAAGAAATCAAATTACAAACTTATGTACAGTTGATAACAAACTTAGAACAGAACATATTTATAAATTTACATTAAGAATGGACAGTTATTAATATAACATGATAATTGGGCAGTTATATATTACGACAGTCAACCACAAAATACCTTTGATTTTGGACAGTGTATATGCAACAGTTAACATGACAATTTTCCATTTTGTAAATGATATTTTTTCAAAGCTTGTTCCATTGATACACACCATTAGTGATAAAAAATTGTAACTCAGGATCCTGATTATCAAATAAAACATATTTATATACAAGGGTTAATCCAAAAGTAATGTCACACTATGCACTGCCTTCTAATGGGCGCTATATTGTATAAAATGATACATCAAAATTTGCCTAATCAAAATTTTAATTCAATTAAAAAAATTGATTAAATTTCATTTAAAAATAAAAATGATATTAATGTTTACAACATGATATATTAATACGTGACATCGCCGCGTTATGAATTAACGTCCTTATGATGGTTTAATTTAGATTCTACTACAGTTATTGCCGTGATCAAAGAGATGCCGCGGACATAATCTCCAATATACCACGAACGTCATCAATAAATTATCAGATCTTAAACACATATCAAACTCGAGTCGATCATGAGTTTATAATTTAAAAACTTGCTCTTTATAAAAAAAAACATTGATAACACGGGTTAGTGTCCTTTAGAGCGATGTGTATTCCTTTTAATGTTTATTTCAAAGAGCTAATCGCGGCTGTTCCAAGACCCTCCCCCAACACATTTTCACTGCTTGTTCGTCCAAATTAAAAAAAAACAAAAACAAATTAATACGTTAATTATCGAATTCATTAATCTAAATTTATAAAAAAAAATCATAAATAATTTAAGTGTGTATTTCATTCATCGAAAAATATATCGTCTGCATTCGATTCCGATCGATAGTCTGCGATCGATGTACTTGTAAACAAACATGCCGATGTACAAACAAGCCATTACTAACCTTTGGGGTTACGCGGAACAGCCGTCTCAACTAATCAGATTCATCTCATTTGAAAATATGACCTACTTCCTCTCTCTATAGATAAACCGATCAGCTGATTTATAAAATTTATGCACAGCTTGCTAAACTGTATTTTATCGCGATTTTACAATTGCGTCGGCAGCAAATTGCCAGGAGTCTACACGTGTGTGATTAGAAATCTGTGCAGGTGTTGCTACTGTTGCATAGCCATTCCGTAATTAAAAAAAGAAAACAAAAGAAAAACACATTCATACACAATGAGTAATTAACATTCTCTCTCAGAGGAATTTTTGTGATAATTAACGAACAATAATCATGAAAGAATAATTGTTGTAATGATATAGCAATATTCATTGGTGAATAAATGGTCAATCGAAGAATGACATATTTTCGTGAAAAAGACTAATGAGGCAGCTAACTTCTTATTTACATTTATTTGGGAAAAGTGATTTTTTTTTTTAAATCATTTTACGTTAGTTTTGTTTTCTTCTACGTAAAACATATTAATCGATATTCTAAACATTTATTGTAATGTTGTATTTGTGATCATGAATAGAAATTTTTTTTTTTTTCAGAGCAATTGACAGTGTGTGAAGAGTACCCGACTATAGTAAATCTTAAATAGATAATAAACAGTGATCGAATATAACAAAAAGAAATTATTTCTAAAAGCGTTGATAAGGTAAAAAAAAATCATTTACATGTAGTTCACATTAAAGATTTTATTCTTTACTGTACGTCATTTTTTAGCATTTTACAATGATATAGGAATGAAAGGTGACTATGTTATTATAATCTTTGAAGTGAATTCGAACGAATAACAGGGCAGTTTAGGGGACCTATCGGGCTATTTTTTCCCGGTTTCAAATTTGGGCTGTAGGGGGACCACTAGGTGGTCCCCAGGGGTTCGGGCTCATTTTAGGGGTTTATATCCCCTTGATTTTGATCACAAGACGTATTTATATTTCTTATCCAGGCGATCTTTACTGCCTTCGAAGTTGTCAATGCTCGTACAAATTATTGATCCATTAATCATCTTAATATTAATTTAAGTATGCCGATGATAAAGTGAAATATATCTTTTCTGTTCGAGTACTCTCATTACTCTGATGATTTTCCTTATTGGCCGTTAGCTTTTACTGGCTTAATGGCTGCTGTTTGTGGCTGCTAGCTTCAGCATGGTTATAATGCCTAACAATGGAGTAAACTTTTCATAATTTTGGTTTCATCATTAATTCTGGTTGATGCACTTGCATACCCAGTAGTTTGTAGTAGGGAAAAATCGTCAATACAAGTATTTTGTTTTATAGTGTCTTGTATGATTCTCTAAATAATTTTAATGTGTTGTCACTCGTAATAATGAGATACATGTAAATGTAACTCCGTTAAGATGAAAACTATACCCGTTTACAATACGTCAGTATCTTGTTATAACGGATGGATTTTTATTTTCTAAGATATACCCCTTCTTTCACTTCAAGTTTATTTGAATATGAATTATAATTTCTGTTACTTTCTGTAAACTGCAGTAAAAATTACAATATTGTGAAGACTATTTCAAAATTAATAAAAATTTGTACTGAAAAACTTAAATTTATAAGGGGGTCATTATTCTACAAGGGTCATTTTTCTTCATGTAAAGTGTGCTCATTCTTACGAAAATGACACTTATTCTTCAGGCAAAAGGGTCATTTTTATGCGTAAAATAATTACCAGGGGGTCATTATTCTACGTCGAAAAATGACTTCCGGTCATTATTCTACGGGGGTCGTTATTCTGCTTTACACCGGTGTAACGACGAAAAGTGACCCCCGTAGATTATTGACCAGGGGTCATTTTTCTACGTAGAAAAATGGCCCACTTGAGTAACATTGTAGAAATTATGGTCTATGGGTCATTTTTCTCCGTGTGGGTTGTAAAAAAATGACTTTGTAGAATATCGACTATCAATATATTATTATTGTTGTCTTTAGGGTGGATACAGGGGTGGTGTTGGTGCGGGGGGGGGGGGGGTTACATTACCTGCTTGATGCTTAGATTTTTCGAATAACCAGCATGAGTACGCTTTCCTGATCATCTGTTAGTGCTTATCATTATTGTCTTAGTCAGTTTCAAATTAAAAAATAAAAGATATAGTCATGTTTCGTTAATTAAAGTAGACTGAATATAAAATGTTCCCTTCACATTACATCTTGGCAACAGAAGAAAAAGACGTACCTTAGATAACAAATAAATTTTAAATAGATAGTAAAATAGGCGCGAATGTAGAAAAAAATTAAAAGGTTGGGGGAGTTGGCGGGGAGGGGGGAATGACGTATGTTTACACTGCCAAACCATAACTGAATAGGAATGATCCATTTGAATTAATAAAAACTCGCATTTATTGTTCCAGTTAATTTACAGGGGAAGAGAAAATTATTCATCACGGTCTTTATCGCCATGAGAGATTTATTCACCATGGATCTAAAATAGGCACATCTCATCCAGAAAATTTTACCGGGGGTGGGGAGGGGAATCCGAGGGATAATTATGTATGCCAAAGCGGGGGTCTAGGCCTATTATTGGTAAATTTGATAAGTGAATTTAAAAACTGTTACATTTAATTACCCCACTCCTTAAATCCGGGATTGCATGCATCATCCCATTTTGATATTTCTAACCACAATGATTTTTTGTTACAACAGGTTTAAGCGACTTTTAGCAAATTAAAATGGGCATACTCTAAAACCTGGCCTGGCCTGGCCTCAAAGTTGGCCTGGCCTCACTTTTGGCCTCAAATTTGGCTTGGTCCCAAATTTTGGCCTGGCCTCAAAAATTGGCCTGGCCTCAAAAATTGCCCTGGCCTCAAATTTGGCCTCTACTAAAATTTTTGGCCTCAATTTTATTTTTCTATTTTCTTTACACATATGTTTATTGTATTGATTTTTTATTGATTTATGTTTAATACACTTAAAACTTCACAATAAATGGCTTATAGTGTCTTATAGTGATAGTTCTTTTGAAACATGCATGTATATATGACTACAGGTATGAGTGATTGATTCTGATTTTTTTTCCAGATTTTGAAACAGTCTGTTTTTAAATTCCAAAGTACTTTAAGAATAAAATACTGCCATTGTATTCCACCATGGCATTTTTTTTCAATGTACTTTATTAATTTAAACTGCTATCAGGATCGGACAATACCTATATCAAATACTTGTGTGAGAAAAAAAAAATAATGACTGAGACCAATTTGTAAATTCTAACCAACATTAAATGTCACAACATGTTATGCTGGGTTCAAATTCTGATATCGAAGTTAACCTATAGGGGACAAAATTGTTTCCTAAATATACAAACAACACATGCATGAAACTACTCTAATATAGGGGTGATGATTACTGATCATCACTGAATCAAGTTATCGGAGGATGCAATGTTGCAGTCATTCACAAATGACATTAATTAAATTAGACCGTGTGAAATGTTGAACGACAGTGCAGGCAATTAATCTGACCCCAATGGCATACTCTAAAACCTGGCCTGGCCTGGCCCCATTGGCCTGGCCTGGCCTCAAAGTTGGCCTGGCCTCACTTTTGGCCTCGAATTTGGCTTGGCCCCAAATTTTGGCCTGGCCTCAAAAATTGGCCTGGCCTCAAATTTGGCCTCTACTAAAATTTTTGGCCTCAATTTTATTTTTTTATTTTCTTTACACACATGTTGATTGTATTGATTTTTTATTGATTTATGTTTAATACACTTAAAACTTCACACTAAATGGCTTTTAGTGTCTTATAGTGATAGTTTTTTTAAACATACATGTATATATGACTACAGGCATGAGTGATTGATTCTGAATTTTTTCTTCAGATTTTGAAACAATCTGTTTTTAAATTCCAAAGTACTTTAAGAATGTAATACTGCCATTTATTCCACCATGGCATGTTTTTTTTTTTTCAATGTACTTAATTAACTTAAACTGCTATCAGGATCGGACAATACCTATATCATATACTTGTGTGAGAAAAAAAAATAATGACAGAGACCAATTTGTTTATTCTAACCAACATTAAAGGTCACAACATGTTATGCTGTGTTCAAATTCTGATATCGAAGTTACCCTATAGGGGAAAAATTGTTTCCTAAATATACAAACAACACATGCATGAGACTGCTCTAATATAGGGGTGATGATTAATGGCCATCACTGAATCAAGTTATCGGAGGATACAATGTTGCAGTCATTCACAAATGACATTAATTAAATTAGACCGTTTAAAATGTTGAACGGCAGTGCAGGCAATTAATCTGACCCCAATAAAGTGACAGAGGAGGCTGATATCGAATTTCTACTGGGGAGGGAAATTTGGGTTTGATTGGTGTTGACAGGTAATGTAAGCGAACTCAGTCTGGCGTTTTTAAAGTGCATTGCATGTGGATAGAGATTTGATGTTATGAATCAGTTTACAAATGTTTGAGATATTTATTTATCCATCAAACAGGTCAGTCTCTTTTAAAACGATGTTTTACTTTATTATTCTGATATCTCTATTCTACTTTTTGAAGTGGGGAAGGGGGTTGCGTCTCTGAATTTTAATGCCAATAGCTTCAGTATTGGGCATAATCCATTCCTTGGCAATAAAAGAGCAGTGTTGCACATGCATATCCTATGTATTTTTGTGTGCAAACTTGAATAAAATCAATTAAAACTCAATCAGCCAGGTCACCTATTGTAAAAAAAATTCTCTTCAACATTTAAAAATCAATAACAATTCAATGAAAACTCTTTGAAAATGTGAGAAATTTTTTTTTTTAATATGAGGCCAAAAATTTTTGAAGAGGCCAAATTTGGGGCCAGGCCAAAATTTGAGGCCAGGCCAAAATTTGGGGCCAGGCCAAATTTGAGGCCAAAAGTGAGGCCAGGCCAACTTTGAGGCCAGGCCAGGCCAGGCCAGGCCAGGCCAGGTTTTAGAGTATGCCGACCCAAATAAAGCGACAGAGGTGGCTGATATCGAATTCCTACTGGGGAGGGAAATTTGGGTTTGATTGGTTTTGACAGGTAATGTAAGCGAACTGGCATTTTTAAAGTGCATTGCATGTGGATAGAGATTTGATGTTCTGAATCAGTTTACAAATGTTTGAGATATTTATTGATCCTTCAAACAGGTCATAATGTTTTACTTTATTATTCTGATGTCTCTATTCGACAATTTGTCTACTTTTTGAAGTGGTGAAGGGGGTTGCGTCTCTGAATTTTAATGCCGATAGCTTCAGTATTGGGCATAATCCATTCCTTGGCAATAAAAGAGCAATGTTGCACATGCATATCATATGTATTTGAGTGTGCAAACTTGAATAAAATCAATTAAAACTCAATCAGCCAGATGAGTTCACTTGTTATATATTTTTTCTCTTAAACATTTAAAAATCAATAAAAAAAATCAATGAAAACTCTTTGAAAATGTGAGAAAAATTTTTTTTTAATATGAGGCCAAAATTCTTTGAAGAGGCCAAATTTGAGGTCAGGCCAAAATTTGGGGCCAGGCCAAATTTGAGGCCAAAAGTGAGGCCAGGCCAACTTTGAGGCCAGGCCAGGCCAATGGGGCCAGGCCAGGCCAGGTTTTAGAGTATGCCATTAAAATGGCGTCCCAAGCTGACAAACATAGCAGTGCTTTGTTTTGATAACTAATTAGAGTATTTATCACTTTTCATAATGGTTTATTCCCCGAACGGCTACTCGCCAAAACAAACAGCTAATTATTTTAGGCAATTATGGGGTCCTCTAAAGGGGCACAGGTAGAATTTACCTGTGTTCACCTGGATTCCCTTGATGAGTTGAATTAGCACGAGTTCATTATAAATGAATGAATCAGAATGTTTCTATACATTGTGCTTTTAGTTTTTTTTTAAAGCACAGCAATAGTGCATTTTACAGTCATTTTTTAAATTCAAAAAGTCCTGTTTAAGATCATGCATTATTTAGTGCTATTTAGTACTATTTATATATAAGAAAAACAAGAAAAACAAGTATTTTATGGTTTATAATATATATTTTATTGCATGTATTTCCGTTACTTTGATTTACACATCAGAATCACCACTCTTTATCAACACTACCACCTCCACCCTTAAACCATGAACATAAAATATCTTACATTAATGTGATTGAGTGCTTGGCAATTTTGGGAGAATGTAATTTTATATCAGTTGAATTGCATTAATATCAATCTTTTCAGGAAATTTGTCCCATTTTGTAAACTATACATTTTAAAAAAATGTTCTGAATTATTCGCTCTGTGTCAGGAAATATCCCTCTCTATTGTTTTTTTTTTTTGTCGGTAAATACAAACGGTTGTATAAAATTCTTGAGAAAAATAATCTGTAATTTTGACTGTACAAGGATAAAATGCGTGATTTTACATATGTACAGAAAAAAGAATACTAACTAGTCAGTTTTTCGTTAAAAATCTTCATTAGCAGTGCTAACCTATTAACTTTCCAGAATTTCCCGGATATCCCGTAAATATTAATTATGAATTTGATATTGTCAATAATATTCAGAATGATGTTAAGATATATGAATAAGAAAAAAACATAGATAGTTCTTATACTAATATAAATTAATGTTAAAAGAAAAATCTTTCTTTCTCCATCTCAATTTGCAATTCTATCACTTATATTTTAAGATTTAAAAAAAATAAGTCAATTCAATTGTTATATATCTTTTTTATATTTTTTTTTATGGTGGTTAGATATATTTAATTTCATTATAAATTGATATAATCACAGATTTAAAAAAAAATTCTCTTAAGTTTATCAATTATAGATAAATTTCATATATGTATATATTCTTTCTTATACAGATTGTTTGTTTTTAATGCAAACATTTAAAACTGAGTTAGTTTTTGAATAGGCATCAATTCTACCTATTTTTATATATTTTATATTGATAAAAGTTTAAGAACTCTTTTCTATTTCTTTTGACTTGTTACAATTAAAATACATTAATTTAACATATGATGAAAGTAATAATAATAAATAATCAATTCTTGTACTATTCAGGTGAACACAAGTAAACTTTACCTGCACCCCTTAGAGGGCCCCATAATTGATTAATTGTCTAATTGGCGAGTAGCCGTTCGGGGAACACACCTTCATAATTACGGTTTTTATCATTAATCCCCATACGCGAGGTTTTTCAAGACTCACGACGCTATATCTCTAATAACGACTTTTGTCGCACCCTGTATAAACAAACATGGCGGCCCGTCAGTAATTGAACTTCTTTAAACATCGGTTCTTAACCTGTCCATTGTTACATGGTAGACAGGGCATACTCTAAAACCTGACATGGCCTGGCCTGGCCCCATTGGCCTCAAATTTTGCTTGGCCCCAAATTTTGGCCTGACCTCCAAAATTGCCTGGCTCAAATTTGGCCTCTACTAAAATTTTTGGCCTCAATTTTATTTTTTTATTTTCTTTACAGATTTGTAATTGTATTGATTATTTATTGATTAATAATGTTTAATACATTTAAAACATCACACTAAATGGCTTATAGTGTCTTATAGTAATAGTTCTATTGAAACATACATGTATATATGACTACAGGTATGAGTGATTGATTCTAGTAGATTTTGAAACAGTCTGGTTTTAAATTCCAAAGTACTTTAAGAATGTAATACTGTCATTGTATTACACCATGGCATGTTTTTTTTTCAATGTACTTAATTAACTTAAACTGTTCTCAGGATCGGATAACTTTATCAAATACTTGTGTGAGACAAAATAAATAATGACATAGACCAATTTGTTTATTCTAACCAACATTAAAGGTCATAACATGTTATGCTGTGTTCAACTTCTGATCTCGAAGTTACCCTATAGGGGCATACTCTAAAACCTGGCCTGGCCTGGCCTGGCCCCATTGGCCTGGCCTGGCCTCAAAGTTGGCCTGGCCTCACTTTTGGCCTCAAATTTGGCTTGGCCCCAAATTTTGGCCTGGCCTCAAAAATTGGCCTGGCCTCAAATTTGGCCTCTACTAAAATTTTTGGCCTCAATTTTATTTTTTTATTTTCTTTACACACATGTTGATTTTATTGATTTTTTATTGATTTATGTTTAATACACTTAAAACATCACACTAAATGGCTTTTAGTGTCTTATAGTGATAGTTTTTTTAAACATACATGTATATATGACTACAGGCATGAGTGATTGATTCTGAATTTTTTCTTCAGATTTTGAAACAATCTGTTTTTAAATTCCAAAGTACTTTAAGAATGTAATACTGCCATTCTATTCCACCATGGCATGTTTTTTTTTTCAATGTACTTAATTAACATAAACTGCTATCAGGATCGGACAATACCTATATCATATACTTGTGTGAGAAAAAAAAAAAAAGGACAGAGACCAATTTGTTTATTCTAACCAACATTAAAGGTCACAACATGTTATGCTGTGTTCAAATTCTGATATCGAAGTTACCCTATAGGGGAAAAATTGTTTCCTAAATATACAAACAACACATGCATGAGACTGCTCTAATATAGGGGTGATGATTAATGGCCATCACTGAATCAAGTTATCGGAGGATACAATGTTGCAGTCATTCACAAATGACATTAATTAAATTAGACCGTGTAAAATGTTGAACGGCAGTGCAGGCAATTAATCTGACCCCAATAAAGTGACAGAGGAGGCTGATATCGAATTTCTACTGGGGAGGGAAATTTGGGTTTGATTGGTGTTGACAGGTAATGTAGGCGAACTCAGTCTGGCGTTTTTAAAGTGCATTGCATGTGGATAGAGATTTGATGTTATGAATCAGTTTACAAATGTTTGAGATATTTATTTATCCATCAAACAGGTCAGTCTCTTTTAAAATGATGTTTTACTTTATTATTCTGATATCTCTATTCTACTTTTTGAAGTGGGGAAGGGGGTTGCGTCTCTGAATTTTAATGCCAATAGCTTCAGTATTGGGCATAATCCATTCCTTGGCAATAAAAGAGCAGTGTTGCACATGCATATCCTATGTATTTTTGTGTGCAAACTTGAATAAAATCAATTAAAACTCAATCAGCCAGGTCACCTATTATAAAAACAATTCTCTTAAACATTTAAAAATCAATAACAATTCAATGAAAACTCTTTGAAAATGTAAGAAATTTTTTTTTTAATATGAGGCCAAAATTTTTTGAAGAGGCCAAATTTGGGGCCAGGCCAAAATTTGAGGCCAGGCCAAAATTTGGGGCCAGGCCAAATTTGAGGCCAAAAGTGAGGCCAGGCCAACTTTGAGGCCAGGCCAGGCCAATGGGGCCAGGCCAGGCCAGGCCAGGTTTTAGAGTATGCCCCCTATAGGGGGAAATTGTTTCCTAAATAAACAAACAACACATGCATGAAACTACTCTAATATAGGGGTGATGATTAATGACCACCACTGAATCAAGTTATCTGAGGATGCAATGATGCAGTCATTCACAAATGACATTAATTAAATTAGACCGTGTGAAATGTTGAACGGCAGTGCATGCAATGAATCTGACCCCAATTTTTTTTAGTTTAGTTTAGTTTATTTTATTCATTAAGCCAAATGGCTCACCAGATACAAAGAATACATAATATATATACAATATAAGAAATAATGTGTAGCAATACACATATTAAATACATCAAAGTATTATCTATTTATCTATACAAACAAATTTCTGAGTGTTTCTGCTCTCTGTAGATATTTTCCTAAATTACTTAATTCAGTAGTATTTTCAGTTGACAATAATTGTAACAGTTTATACATACTTGGTTTATACCAATAGTATTTTTTGATGTACAGACCCCAATAAAGCGAGGTGGCTGATATCAAATTTCTGCTGGGGAGGGAAATTTGGGTTTGATTGGTGTTGACAGGTAATGTAAGCGAACTGGCATTTTTAAAGTGCTTAACATGTGGATAGAGATTTGATGTTATGAATCAGTTTACAAATGTTTGAGATATTTATTGATCCTTCAAACAGGTCAGTCTCTTAAAATGATGTTTTACTTTATTATTCTGATATCTCTATAGTACATTTTGTCTACTTTTTGAAGTGGGGAAGGGGGTTGCGTCTCTGAGTTTAAACGCCGATTGCTTCAGTATATATTGGGCATAATCCATTCCTTGGCAATAGAAAGGGCAGTGTTGCACATGCATATCATATGTATTTGTGTGTGTAAACTTGCATAAAATCAATTAAAACTCAATCAGCCAGATCACCTGTTATATATTTTTTTCCATAGGATTATCTCTTTAACATTAAAATAATGTAAGAAATTAATGAAAACTCTTTGAAAATGTGAGAAAATATTTTTTTTTGATTTGAGGCCACACATTTTTGAAGAGGCCAAATTTGCGGCCAGGCCAAAATATGAGGCCAGGACAAAATTTGGGGCCAGGCCAAATGTGAGGCCAGGCCAATTTTGAGGCCAGGCCAGGCCAATGGGGCCAGGCCAGGCCAGGTTTTAGAGTATGCCTATAGACAGACGCCTCGGCCAAACTCATTTGACATGAACATGTCATCGCCCTCTTTCTCGTCATCGCCATTGTTGTTGACAGACCGAGATGGATATCACGTGACCCATTCAAGGCGGGGTTATTGAAGTCTTTTGTATTTTTTTACGGCACGTAAAAAAAATAAAATATATTTTTTTTTTATTTCTCGTATCTTGTTATGCGATTGACTTGGACAGCGTAATTTATGTGAAAGTCCTATCTTTTAATAAAGAAATGAAGCAAATAATCCGATCTTATTATTGTTATTTACTAAAGATATTCCACATATACCTTAAGTTTAAAAACTAGTTTAAAGATAAAAGATATATAATTTAACTACATGTATTTGGTACCAAGTATTATTGATGGCTAAAAGATGGCTAAAAAGATTGTGATGTTAGTCTTGGGCTGTGTTATGTGACTCCCTGTCTTATGTGACTTTTTTTTTATAAATCTCTTGGATGGTCACATATAAGACAGTCTAGACTGTACTTGCAAACTTCGGTATATATAACCCTTAACAGAGATAGCAAATCGCAAAGTTATAATGACACTAAAAAGGGCTTTGCATGTAGCATTCAGTTGACTTTGACTCCAATTGAATACAACCGCGGTTCTTATAAACGACATTTGAATCTAACAGTTAATACAGGCATATTCTGACATAACTTTAAACTTTTCTTTGATTTAACATATACATGCGAGTGTCCCATAAGTAAAAAATGAAGTCATCATCAACGTGTTGTATACTGCATACAGAAAGTCGGGAAAGGAGGTCCTTAACAGTATTGTATTTGACGGATCTGATTAATTCTAAAGTGTATTTGAGACAAAATGCATCTGTCAGGTAAAAAGCATTCGGTCTAATACATATGTAAATATTACATGTACATTGAATGCTTATTTTTGGATGTAGTCGGTCCTATAGCACACCAATTATCATACCGCGCTAACGCGCATCTTCACAACGTCAAGGCATTGTGATAACATTACGGAACTCCACACAAACCCTTGACATAAGTCGATATTTAAAAGTCGGGCTCACGCTTAACAATACGTAATAATTCTAAAAATAAAATGTCCAATGAAATAACTCCATTTGAAACGTAGTTTGGGTTAAGCACATGTATGGCAAATCTCGTGACAATATACATTTATTGCATGATGGTGAGGGAAATATGAAGATTTATTCCCCCAAGAAAAATCATATTTCTCGAGGGATTTAGATAACCGGGACGTATTAATTGGAACTAAGCACGTTTGATGTATGGTGACTTTCCATCGTTTTCCAACGGAATGCAACGTATTTATAACTTCAGAAAGCTTATTTAACACAGTGAACGAATGTCGATTTAAAAAAAACATTAATCAGCAACATTTGTTTAGGTTATTATCCATACAAATACGACAACAAGATCGAAAACTTGCTATTTTCTGGGATCAACATGTGCGCAGCCACATTTGTTAACATCGTTTCTGATGTGAATGAGAACCGCAATCTGATTGGCTCCAAATTGAGACTTGGATCCAATGAAATACGACGGCCTGAGCTCGACTTTTAAATAGCGACTTATGTCAAGGGTTTGTGTGGAGTTCAGTAATCACAAAGCATTGACGTTGTGAAGATGGCTAACGCGCGGTATTCAGTTTGTCTGCATCGCTTAATGTGTTATAGGACCGACGACAATGCTTATATTTATATTCATGAAAAAATGACAATAACAAACCGTCAACCATCTCAAAAATCCATAAAACGAAATACAAATTCAAAGCAGAGCAACACGGACCTCCAAAAAGATAGAGGTAGGATCAGGTGCCTAAGAGGAGTGAGCATCCTCTGCTGACCGGTCGCACCCGCCGGTTCTCTTTGTCGTAATCGGGGGAAAAACCCGGAAAAGTCCGTAGACAATTAGGTGATAAATTATGGTCCAGCAATTAGTATGAAAAACGTCAGTCAGCATGCGACCCAGTGGATGATTGTATTTGCTGACAAGGTCGTTTTATCGACCATAGAACTTACGAAAAGATGACTTCAAACGAGCCTGTTGATAGCCTTTTATCAACTTGTTTGTCAGTAGCTTGCCTCGCCTTAGAAACTGTTCATACGAAGAGCATGCCCTTGCGTATCGAATTAACTGAGAGACAAAAACACCATATGCAGGTGATGAAGGTATATTGTACATAAGTAAGGAAAGTTGACTATAGAAAAATTGAAGTCATCGCGTTTATCATAAAGTTTTGTTGTTAGTTACCATTAATGTCCATTTCCAGTAAAATATCCAAATATGAAACAGATGACACAGACTCTGTGGTATCTTTTATTTCATACTAATGCCTATTTGTATGAAATATTTGTGCATCGTCGCTTTAAAGCCATTTTATACGCTCTTAGTCAGGGATATGAAACATACATGGAACAGCCATATTAAAATGGTATTTAATTCGTTTCCACATATAGTGCCAGATACTTTGTCGAAAAAAAAACCCTTTTTGTTGATGAATAGATTTGATTTAACGATTATTTTCCATTAGTACATATCAAATAGGTTATGTAAGTTTGAGTGTTTTATTTAATCTTACAATAATAAATATACTCAAAACACGTGGTGACGTTTATATCTTTGCTCATGGCCCATGCCAAAATTGGCTCCAGTACACTGAATGTAAAAATAGTCTAATATAATGTCATTTATGAATCACTGCAACATTGCATCCTCCAATAACTTGATTCAGCGATGCCGTTAATCGTTACCTTTTGATCAGAGTAGAGTTTCTTGCATGTATTGTTTGTTTATTTAGGAAACAATATTTCTCCAATGGGGGAACTTTGATATCAGAATTTGAACAAAGCAAACCATTTTGAGACCTTTCGTGTTGGTTGGAATAAACAAATTGGTCTCTGCAATTATTTTTTTTTTCTCAAACAAGTCTTTGATATAGGTATTGTCTGATCCTGAGAGCAGTTTGAGAAAAGTACATTAAAAACAAGCTAATTCAATGGGAGCATTACATTCTTAAATTACGTTGCAATCTAAACGTAGACTTGATCAAAAGCTACTAGAATCAATCACTCATATCTGTATAGTCATAAACATGTTCAATAGAACTATCTCTATAAGACACTAAAAGCCATCTAGTGTGATGTTTCATGTGTATTGAACTTAAAATCAATAAAATCATCAAATATGTAAAGAAATTATGAAAATAAAATTGAGGCCAAAAATTTTTGTAGAGACCAAGCCAAATTTGAGAGCAAAAGTCGTCACTCACAAAAAGTGACAGTGTACCTGTAACATAGGTCTGTCGGTGTATCGCTGTTTTGTTTGGATGTCAGACATTCGCTATAGCTAAATATAACAGATATTAATTTTAAAAATCTGCTTAATTCGTCGAAATTTCACATCTGTCTTCTGGGCTTTTTTTTCATCTAAAAATATGCAATACATGTTCATGCATAGGTCATTATTTAGGTTTTTCTATGAAATCATCTTCTATGATAGTGGGGCCTATTCAGCAGAACGAGCAGACGCGAGCTGTCGTATCATTACCGTTTTTATAGCTATGCAAAAAGGGAGCGCAAGCGAATGCATCATCAAGCATGTACCTTTATGGGGAGACACAACCCTAAAATGGCTTAGCGAAAGGGCACCATAAGGCAAGCTGACGAGTACTTTAAGGTTAAGCACAGGCATTGCTTTGTTCAAACTGATGTTATATATGTAACAGGGTAAAACGGGAGGCGCATCCATCTTTTATATGCTTTCGCTGACCCTTCCCCATCGCCAAACATGAATGCTACACGTATCACCTCTAATTTCTATAATTTCTATGTAGTTTATATGTGAGGTCAAAATTCTATGGGTCAGTTTTTAACGTGTGGGGGGTCGTAGATCTACAGGTCTGGAATGGTTTTCTACTGTAGAAAAAGGACCCTACTTGTCATAGAATACTGACCCTGGGTCAGTTTTCTCCGTAGAAATTTGACCCCCGGGTCAATATTCTACGGAGGTCACTTTTCGTCGTTACACCGGCATTTATCAATATAACCTTGAATTGTCCAATGTCCAATGTTTGAAAGAGACGGAGAAAACTTAAAAATCCTTGAATTATTCTGGAGAAATATCTTTGGGTATACTCTAGCATTTGGATGTCTAAGATTGTCAGTCACGGCCATATTTCACAGGAGCAGAAGGCAGAGGGTAACGCCACGCGTTTCCATATTTCTGAAGACACAACTGGATGGATTTCAAAGTTATTAACACCAATAGACTATAAGGAATGAATTTTGGATCTTGCAGTTTTACATACACGTTTGTTAATTTGTCACCCTTCATGTTTGATTGTAGAAGGCAGCCAACATACATGTATATAGTGCTGTCAGATTGAGGAATGTCACTTCCAAATAATTTTATACTGTGAGAAACAGAACATTTCTTGGTTTTGTCAAATACAATGAAAACACTTTTACTCAGATTGTAATGATATCTCCAAGTAAAATGCATATTTTTCTACATGATTGAGTAAACATTGTAAAGACTTTAGAGAGTTGCTCATTTGAGCAGTATCATTTGCTAGTAATATGCTAGGTATATGCAAATTACCCAAAACAAGACCGTGAGCACCTTCTTGACAAAGCTCAGATAACAAATCGTTCATATAAACAAGAAACATAAAAGCACTAAGAACTCTTCCTTGGCCAACACCTTGAAAAATTTTAAACAGATTGGAATTTACACCACAAAATGATGCAAAACATTTGCAGTCATCATACCAGTTTTTTTTATAATTTGCCAAAGTCGAGTATCAACATTAAGATTATACAATTTATACAAAAGACCATTGTGCCAAATTCTGTCAAATGCTCTTTCATGATCTTAAAATGCACAGTAAACAGGAGAACACTTATCTACATAAAAACTTATGGCTTCTTTTAAAACAAAGCAAGCTGGTAAAGCACCGTAGTCACTTCTAAGCCCAAACTGCAGATTGTGAGGAAACGATACATTATTATCTACAAAATCATTTTGGATTCTTGACAGAATTATTTTTTCAAATAGTTTACTCACTACAGATGTCAAGGTAATACCCCTGTAGTTTATAGGTTCACATTTTTCATATTTTAAACATTTCAGGTACATATTTGTTTCTTAAAATTGCATTAAATAGAGAACATAGCTTTTCAATAAGGGTATAACCACTGTGTATAAGGTGTTCATTTGTAAGGAAATCTGGTCCAGGAGCCTTGCCTTTATAGAGGTTTGATCTCTTCACACGTTATAGCGTTTTGTTCTGTAAACGGGATGTCATTACCCTTTAAGTTGTTTTCTACTGTTTTGTCAATAAACTGTTTTTAAAGTTGTCGTCGAAATTACTTTGTTTGTACTATTCACATGCAAGATCAGAATAATAATTCTGCCATAAATTACACATATCAGACACATTTTCGGCGGTGTGTTCCTTGTATTTCAATTTTGAAGGTATAGATGTGTTTGATCTTTTTTTTTATTTTTCCAAGCTGTTTTATAGAATGTCCCTTTAACGATTTCAGCGGCTTTGTCAATTTCGTCAAATATTTTCTGTTTCCAATTTTTTTGTGCTAGTCGATGAAGTTTTCTGAATACTCTTTCCGTTTTTGTAGTTTATGTTTGTTTCATTATCTTTATTCCTTGGTGATCCCTCTTGTTTCCATGTTCTTCTGGATTGTCGCATTTCATAGTGAGCGATGTGTAGATTAGACGATTTCCAATATGGTTTCAGGTTAGGGTTGAATTTTCCACATGGTACATGGATGTCAAAGGCTGACAAAAGCGAGGCGGTTATGTGTACAAGGAAATCATCTATGTCATCCGTAGATGCTATATTTGCTTCATATGCATTTAAAAATTCATTACATGTACTTTCAAATTCTGCTAATTTGGTAAAATCAGATAATTTCCATTTTGTAATGCTTCTAGAACAATCTGGTGGTAATTTAGAAAAGACATTTGCAAAGTCAATTTCACATAAAAGTGGGAAGTTGTCAGAAACATCATATGAAAACACCTGTCGCTATCCATTCAGGTACGAAGATGTAATCTATTAGCGATTCAAATTGTTTATCTTTTGTTTGAAACGTGTACTTGTTGTCCGCAAATATACTGCATAGATTTCTTTATTGTGTATTTTCCTTAAGAAGCTTTGATTTCTGGGAGTTGTGTTCATTTTTGATATCTGTATTAAAGTCACCACAAACTATCACAGGACCCACTTCACTTAGTTCGTCGAATACATCACACACATCACACACATCTTGCACGGCACGTTTATACTCATCAAAAGGAAGATTTGTTGAGGGTAGGAGGCATCCTCTAATGAACATTTTATTTGTGTCATGGTAAATTTCAATTACCAAGATTCGTTCACTTTCAAGTTTAATTTCTGTGACAGAAATATTCGATTTTCGAAAAAGAAACGCTATCCCACCACGTGTAATATTATATTTGGTTGTTCCAGGTCTTGCTATGTAAGAAACACTTGAATCATCTGAAAGTGTACATAGAACAGGTAAGCAGTTACTTGGCAGGCAATGTTCAGATATGAATAAGATGTCAGAAAACGCAAGAACGTCAGAAAGCTCCAATTAACAACTGAGTGCTCCATGAACATTCCAACTGGACAGGACCATAAGAGAAATTAAAAATGTTGAGATTACTGCCATTACGCTTCGTTGGATCGTTCTGTCTCAGTGTTTCTACCATTGCGGACAATCCACTCTCTCATACTGATATGGTTTCTGGCTAGAAGGCAGCCTTTTGTGTTTTTTCGTAATCGTCGAAGTCAATGTTTGCTCGTATGACAAATTTCTGAATGATGAAATAGGAAGATACCTGATACACTGACTGTAGAGTTCCTTTGAGATCCACACATTGTGGTCTGTATTTCTTTCAATATCTTCGTCGCTAGGGCTTTTTTCAGAGGATGTTAGGATGTTAGGATGCTTGCATAGGTTTTCTTGTTATTTTGGTTTTCTTTCTGTAGGATCCTGTCACATCCGTTGTCAGATGTTTCATTTCGTGTCTCGAGATAGGGGAGTGATTTTATATTCTAGCTTTGTAAGCATGACGTAATGGATGGTCGTCAGCGTCAGGATGAAGGGGGGGGGGGGGCGGTCAATTGTTTGTGATGGAGCACTTTCAGAGCTAGTCATACCCTACTTCTCTCTGAAAAATGGAAAGAATGTTAGAGTACCTGCTAGTGTTGTACTGTTTGGATTGCTCTGGTCTCTTATGACTTGTACTATGTTTTTCGGCCTATGTTGATTTGGTTATTTTTGGGGCATTTTGTTGTGGTCTTTGAATCTTCTTTAGTTCACCAAGAATTTCACTATTTGAGGTATTTGTGTCCTCGCATGATTTGAGTTTTTGCTCTTAAGTATTTTATATCAGACTTCAGCTGTGGTGTAGAGTCTACTAGCCTGTTTTTCTCCTCCATGCATGTTGAAATTTCTGTTTGAAGACGATTGTTTTCTGCTCGTAGTAGTCGAATTTCATTGTTTCTTGCTTTTATTTCACTTGTAAAATTTAAAGTTCTTTCAGTGTCTCTCTAATTGGAAGAATTTCCCTACTTAGCGGATTTTTAAGATTTTTATCCGGAAAAGTGGTCTCAAGTTCAGTTTCTTCCCTTTTGTCATTAATAGACATGTCTTGATTTGAAATGTTTTTCATTTTGTACTTGCTCATTACCTCTCTCTGGAAGTCAGTAGCTGATACGATTCCCTCATATATGAAGTATACATCAGTTGCATATTTTTCCGTTATGGACTTTCCAGAGCCTCTATGTCGACGTTCTGTCAAATACCCGGATGGGAATTCTTGAATGTCAGATTTCGCAAAGTCATATATACTTTGTCTTACTTCATTTAACTGTTCGGGGTTTTCTGCATATCTCTCAACTTAATTTACAATGAAGTTTTCTTTATCATATTAACCAAACTGACGTTTAATCTCTACAAATATTTCATTTTCAGCTTCTTCTGGATTTTGGGTACAGTAAATATTATCTTCACTGTAACCTTCATTCTCTTCACTATTTCCACAGTCTTCCCTGTCACTCATTTTTGTAAATAGCGAGTTGTTAACATGCTATCAGCACTTTTGGGAACACCCTGTACTTATCGAACTCGATCGTGACTCCTTTACAGGACGCAGTTTTGTTACACCTGAGTGATTTCTACAGGTAAACAAGCTAAACTGACTGGAAGTGTCCAAATCTTAAAAACTTAAAAATACTGCACTTTTTATAAAAGCTTTCGATAGATACACAATATTAAGTCCTTAATAAGCACTAACACCTATTCGCTTAGACATCATATCTAGTCTAGTCTAGTCTAGTCTAGTCTACATGTATTTTTTTTTAGCTCAAAACCACATGGTTTATAGGCATTTTATAAATACATGTAAATGCATAATCAGTGTAAACAAATTTACCAGTACATAGACACATCCGCCATGATAAGATATTACCACAAATGCACAATGTAATAATCACATAAACATGTATATATAATACATATATTATTAATATTGTATGAAAAATACCTTGAGCAGTATTTTATTGAAAAATTGAAAAATAAGAAATGACCAAACATTTTAAAAATATAACAATAAATGGAAGATTTAGTGTTCACCCCTTAAGTTATTGCAAATTCAATCTGACCTTTTTGCATATTAGAACAAAGTGGACATGTACACATAGTTAACATTAGCAAAGATAGACATATACATAAAGAATCAATCATTTGAATGACGATGGCCCCCAGATTAAGATTTTGAGAATTGGCGAAAATGCCCCCCTCCCCATCTTTCTTGTCAAGATTTCGGATAAGTCTGTCCCCCCCCCCCCCCCCCCCCCCCCCCCCCACTTTCAATTTGCTTCCGACGCCTATGTTTAATAACCAATTATTCTTTTTGATGTAGAAACTACATGTAGAATAAATATAAAAACAAAGAAATAAATTCTATTTATAAAAGTTGCCCATTTTTTCTTAAAACTATTTGCAATTAAAATTGGGTACTTTTGTTTTATTTACCGTATAAAATTTTGAATTGAAATTAAAACTTTTTGAATATAAAAAATATGATATCGACAGAAAGATGATCGCACAATTTGAGAGCTGAAGATAAATTTATAATTTCATATACATGTAGGCATTGTTTTGATAAGGGGTTACCGTCAAAACAATATAAATAAATAATCATGATGTCTAAGCGAATAAGTGTTTCGGTTTCCTTACCTCAATTAAGATGTTCTTGAAAACATTATTCAGAAGGTCCATTGACCATTTTTTATATATACTAGTAATACTAGTCATAGGAATTTGTGTTCTTTCTTCTCTCTGATACCGTATGGCGGATTTGTTTTTTTATAACGGGTGTAAAACTTGGCGTTTCGAAACGCGGGTTATGTATTTTTTCTGCAATGTCGCCACCTTCATATCCAGGATGAATCACCAAAGAAAGCATTTTATTGTCTAAATAGTAGCTAAAGAACATAAATGATATAATGATAGATACTAATAAAATACATCAGCTGTATGAGAGAAAAAAAACCCGTTGATTATTTTGATTATGGTGGTTGTCTCTTTTGTGATCATAGCCTGGGTTTCTTGACCACGTTCAGAACAAGCAAAATGGTGGTGATTATATCCAGAACAAGTGCAGCCACACACAGGCCAAATGACCAATCAAGATCCACGCTTACAGTTATTCGAGGCCGTTCATATGTGTTGTAGTGTGACCCGTATATCAACACTGCAATCAACACAGACAAACCTAGAACGAAAAATATTCATTTTGAAGTTCACATATTAGTAATCGAAACGAAGCCATAAATGTAAAGTACTGAATATTTTAAAAGAATTAAGATGTCCTATGATTTTTGGAATCGAATATTTTTAACATGAGAAAATCAGATAAATCAGTCTGTAAATTGCAACTTTTAACTCGTAGGTAAGGAACTGTAGCTCCCAAGTCGTCCATTCGAAAAAAAATTTCAGACCGGAAGCTAGGACAAGTCAACACATCCGTGTTTGTTTTAAACCTCAATACATAAGAAAAATATGTGTAGAAACTACTAAAAAATTTCACTTTTATTTTAAGTTTGTGGGTTTAGGTAAATGGTAATATAATGCTTATATAAAATGCATCCACTAAATCAGAAGGATCAAAAGAATTTCCAATGTGTTCCTTATTTCTTTACCAGTTACAGCCGCCACCACACACGTCAAAATGTGTAGGATCCGCCTCTGCGATAGCTCTGCCACAAAAAGACAGACAAACACACCAACAGTGGTCACCACGAACCCAATCAGAGCAAGCGTGGCAAACAGCCTCGTCACGTGTAAGATTTCTGTTAAAAAAGTTCAATTAAATGAAACATTACCATTTAACTATTGTACATAATTATACATGCATGTACCTGTGTCAAGAGCTCTTTTTTTCTATTACTTCATAAATAAATTAAAATCGCTGAAGCAGAACTATTTTCTGAAAGAATGTTCTTTATTAGTTTATATTTGTAAATGAGCATAGATCGACAAAGAATTCGCTACAAGCATTACTAGATCAAGTTAGTTTACAAAATATCTCACAATTTCACCCAAGGTGAAGGTGAACTCTACAAATACAAATACCTGGAATCACTGGCCATAACATTACCTCGCGATTCCTTGATCGAATTTGGCCTAGAAATGCTTCACTCAAACTATTTCACATACTGTGTAACAAAGGTATTATAAACTATGATACAATAAAAGTCTTGCCTGATGCTTTGTCTATGTCGGCGGTACTGCACTCATCCAGGACGCAGCCACCCCAGAGCCCCTCGGTGGTGCGCAGAGTCCCTAAAATCACCCCAGTAGCCTCAAAGGGGTTCATGGATATTACCCGAGTGACCCAGTGGTAGCTGGAAAACCCTATCAGGTACAGAAGGGTTTGCAATGGTGTCAGCACCAAGCAGATCTTCAGAAACACTGTGGAGGAAGAGAAGGTCTCTCCGATCGCCATGATGTATTCAGAGCAGTCGCTGTTCTCTCCACACTGACGCTTCTGTGAAACGGTGTCCACATGGTCCAGGTGAAGAAAGTTCGCTCGAGGGTAACGGAAATCTACAGAGATAGTTTGTATTAATCCCGCCCAAATATCGCTTTTATGTCAAGACAATATCGATGGTTAGAACTTTGTTACAGCATGTTCTAACCAACCAGGCCACAGATATGCTATAGTTGACCTTCTATTCTGCCAGCTTTGGAAAACGGGGGTGGGGTGTAGTCGTTAGATAGATCAAATAATGTTCAACCAACCATGAACTTTTGCTGGACAGACATCGAATTCGGTACATTGTTACCCCTAGGGAGTAGGTGACTTCGATTGTTTTTGAGGTCACGAGATGAAGGACCAAAGGTCAAAATAATCTGGATGACTATGACCCATTCATTTCTTTTCTCGTGCACACGCCTTATTATCTCGTACATACAACTTATTATATCGGGCACACGGCACATTATCTCGTTGGCTGGTAGAGATAATTAAACGAGATACTTTTGCTAAATATATATTTAAAAAAATATACTTCGTAATGTTCCACCGTCGGATTGTTTTTTTTTTTTTCGTCTCATTGTCTGTATACTCGGGGTTAAGGGTGTTTAGCACTTAAATTCGTACTTAATTTTAGAAGAAATAAAGAACTCGATTCAGTCACTATACTAAAAAATGCTTTCATTTTTACAACGAGTATCTCAAATACTCCACGTAAACAATACAAGGAATTATTTCATTAATTCACTAGGTTTTTTAGTCGGAGAATCTAGTTTGTCAAAACTGCTGCTTCGTTACTTTTATCTATGCAACAAATGTGACATGAAATAAGACAAGATACATTTTATACTGCAGAACGGTAAACGTATGGAAAATATACCATAAAACTTTTGTAGTTTTATTTCCTGAGATTGCATATTTGATTTGGGGTATAGATATAGGATCCCCCGTGGTTTGCGACGATATGTGGTTTTTATCCAACAAGATGTGTTTTGTTTTCTAACCCCAAGCCTTGATGATGGTACATGATTTTCCTCTACATACAACACTAAATCGCGATCGATATTTGACAATGAATACCGGTTTCTTTCTGTGTCAGTTTTCTGATATAAAAAGATTTAAAACGATTTTTTTTTTAAAATTAATCATTTGATTACATCGTATTCTCATCCTCGGGATTTTTCATACGCATGGAATAAAAAGTATCGTGACTTTCAAAAAGGTTGGATATGATGAAAAATGTGACGATGACAGATTGCT
This sequence comes from Magallana nippona, assembly GCA_033439105.1. NCBI lineage: Eukaryota > Metazoa > Mollusca > Bivalvia > Ostreida > Ostreidae > Magallana > Magallana nippona. The sequence continues at coordinate 54,936,401 of CM065926.1, read as the reverse complement.
ACGCGTTGAAAACCCATTTTCTTGTCATTGGCTGTACCAAATACATGTACATTTAGTCTAGCTTTAGCGATTTTTATTGAACTTTGTACAATTTCAGAGAATCCGATTGAAGTAGAACCACCTAAAGTTCTGTTAACTATCATATTCGATATAGAAAAAAACTTCACAATGATTTATTATTAACGGCAACAAGACAGGTGGTGCATTTAAATTTTACGGTACTTTACGGAACATCAACTTCAGTCAAAAGATGCTGAAATATACATGTACAATTTAGAAAATTAGAACCATTTTAACAAGACCTTTGACTTTCAGTAGAACGTTAATATCTATTTCTTGCGTCAAAACAAGTGTTAAAGCACGCTGGTTTCAAGAAAAATATTCACCGATTGCGTGGTCTTAGCTCAAAAGCCAGACAAATCCTGTTGATTTCAAAGAGCTGTAACAGGGGTATTTGTTGTGTTAAATGGAATGAAACAAACGCCTGTTGAGGTTCTAGACATCTCCGGATTTATTGACATATATAGTAAGAAAATAAGTTATAGCCCTACAATAAATAACAACATTATAAATATACGGCATAAAAATAGTACTATATGAACAAGTTGCATTAAAGGGGAATAACTCTTTAAATCAATCCTCCTTTACATATGAATTACGTTATGCATTCATATCTTAAAACAGGTTTACAATGATATTTATCATATTCATCTATAATGTCTATAAAGACATCACTGTATTATTTTAAATCATAAAATATGGTTAAACATACCATTTTAAGGGAATGCGCTCTTGTACAATACTTTATGGTATATACATGTACTATAGCTGGTATGGCATATGACTGTCAACTACAAATTATCGTAAAGTTTATATTAATAAACTTGTACTTATGTTCACAATATAAAGGGATAAAAACAGTGAACATGTTCATGTTATTCTTATCTATTAAAAAGTTGATATCTCACAGAATCATTCACTCTTACTGTGCATGAGCTATTGTTTTAATTTGGCAAAATTATAGAATTCACTGTTAATGAAATGTTGAACTAATATATTAAAATTATTAGAATTAGTAATATTAACTTACCAAGAGGTAGAGTTTGTCATGATTCAAAAGTCTGTTAAATGCAGTTCTCAATATAATTGAACCTCTACTCTCTTTGATGTGACAAAGAAATATGAAAACCCAGCTCCAAGAATTTGGAGGGAAAACTCAACCAACCAATAAAATCAAAGAACACAAAACTAAAAACCAATTGAATATCTAGATACATTATATCTTTGGCCAGAACCTTAATTGCAGTAATTTCAACCCTAAGGCATTTATAGCATGGTCAAGATAGCTGCCTGTTCTATTCAATTGACCATGACCGGATTATTAAGTTTATAAAAGATTTTATAAGATACTTTAAAATTACTCTTTAAATTTACTTGTACAATAGTTAGTCCATAATTATATTAATTTAATTATCAATAAATTAATTACTTTTATTTAACAATTAATAAATCTGTAACTCCTACAGAGCCATGGGTGAATGGCCAACAATGAAATAGACAGGTGCCTCTTGTTAAAATGATTCTAATGTACTGGAATTTATGACATAGGCCTACAAATTATTGAGAGAGAGAGAGAGAGAGAGAGAGAGAGAGAGAGAGAGAGAGAGAGAGAGAGAGACTTACATGGGACACATAGTGCCTCTTCTCTGTGGAATTGGGTATGACATGGATGCATAATTTCTATAGAAGCAACTTTTTTCTTATTATCAAATTGTTCATTTTTGTTCATATGTTGAGGTTTTCGTGTTTCTCTCCGGATAGAATGTTGCTAGACCGTTTTGGTTTTTAGACATTGATTGCGTTCATTCGGAAGTTGGTACTTCCCTCGGAAGAGCCTCGGTCTGTTTTTTCTGACTCGATAAAGAAATTGGAGAATGTTTTGAGCATCTGCAACACGGTAAAAACATGGACAGGCTGTGAAGTAGTGAATACTTTCATTGTAAAATTAGTAATTCTTTGAGAATATGTTTCGGTTCATGTTGATTATATCGATGTTCAAGTTTCTCTTTCTATTTTGCTACGCGTTCACAATGAACAGATACTGTATACTATACTCAATTATCCATTTAATGAATTACTTACGTATGTAACAAACAAACGTTGTGCTTGTTTATAGATATGCCTGCTGATTCTAAGAGTGCCAAAATATCATACGTGACACGGTGTACATTGTAGTCTTATTTAAATAGGGGGAGGGGGAGAGAGAGAAACAGATATCAAGGATATATAAAGGGGAGATGGGAGCAAGTTATCAATCTCGATCTCGATCAGTAGTCTCTGTTTTAACATGGATTGAACTCTTTTGATTAGTGGGAAAATAATCATGATTGTTATAATTTCAGGTCCGAGACAATCAGACTTGACTGCAACGTGAAATGGATACCAGTGGACTGCTGTTGACAGGGGCAGATAAGCCCTACCAGTGCAATGTATGCTTCAAGAGGTTTACCCAGAAAGCTCACCTGACCACCCATCGTCGTACCCATACAGGGGAAAAACCTTATGCTTGTCACATCTGTCAAAAGAGGTCACTATTTTATTGCTTATAAAATTATCAGGTCCAACACAGTATCTTGATATAGCTGTATATAGCTTGATTTAGCCATATAGCTTGATTTAGCAAACTAGCTTGATTTAGCTATTCAGAATAGCTTGATTAAGCTACTTATATGTAGTTTTTCACAAAAACTATTTTTGTAAGAAATAGAAAAAAAGTTGTAAGTGTGTGACTACCTGTATTTGTGCGATTGACTATTCAAATAGCACCCAAAATCAAAGTTAGTTTCACCATTGCAGCTTTTGATCACTTCTTAGGAAAAAATACAATTCATTGTTTGGCTAACTGTATAGGTTACCACTGTACACTGCCTAGTGTGCAATAAGGCATGGTATGATTTCAGTTATTACCAATCAATTATTATATTAACCAGAACTGTTTCTCTTTGTTTTTTCATTCAAGAAGTACTGTGGTCATGAATCAATGGCGTTTAAGATCAAAGTCTCTGAAGGAGGCATGGTTTGATGAGGGTTTTTTTTACATCCAATGTTTAAAGAACAGTTCAAGTAAAAAACCATCACTTTTTTAAAGTTTAGAGAGTTTTTATTCCTGCCGACAATGTTACAGATTTAAGAAAATAGACAAAATAGCTTTATCAAGCTATTCTGAATAGCTTATTTTTCAAGCTATATATAGCACAATCAAGAGATTGCACTGGGACTGATTTTTGATTTTATTTCATGTTCTTTACATTCTGAAATTACGAATTATTGCTCTTTTATCTCTGTAAAATTGCAGTAACGTGAACATTAATGTTTTACCAGTTAATTAGTCTAAACAAAATGACTATCACCCAGTTACAAAATTTTTATTGAATGCCATCCTGAGTTTTTTTTGCAACAGATAAGGGGGGTAACCACAACTAGGCTCAAACTCATGATCCTTTGGTGAAAAAACCAACATGCAGAGACTGAGCTAAAGGGTTAACCCACTAGCTAGTGCTTATAGGAGTGTGGCATAAATGAGCCTATTCTGCACACTATCAAATAATCAACTAACTTGGATATTCAGTTTTACATTCAATTTGGCATTGAAAAGCAAATGTGAGGGTTCAAATTGTGTGATGAAAAAGAATGTTCTTTATTGATGATACATTATAATTGGCAAAATGGAGTACTGTATGCTGTTGCTGACGGTTAGATGTTTTGACTGATCTGATGTTTTATTAACAGGTTCGCACAGTCCTCACATCTTAATTCCCACAAGAGAACTCACACAGGAGAGAAGCCATATTACTGTGTGATATGTAGTCTGGGCTTCTGTAGAAAACAACGGCTGGAACAACATTTGCGAGACGTCCACAACGAACAACAGACACCATTATCCAACCTCTCATCATCAGAATTTCCTTCTATGGAAGGATTCTCTAGTGCAAATTTCACTGAGTTAAAATCTGATTCAGTCAGCCAAGTCAATCCAGTAGCAGCTAGTCACAGAAGAAAACCCAACGTTGTAAACCGGTTCAGTATTGAAGATCTCAGTTCTGTGGGTTCTTCTGATAATGCAGAAGATGGCACAGATAAAATAGGAAAGACTTCTCAGCTTGAATCACCGGACGCAGACATGATTGCTCTACCCCCTGACAGTGTCAATTTCTCAGAACCAAGCAGCTGCTCTGAATCAAAACTGAAGAAGTTGAGAAAAAAGAGCATTAAACAGGAAAAAGGTGACGACAAAGAGATGACCTTTGCTGAAGGTCATCAGGATTCTGGAGATGAGGTTGATGTCGGAGATGGAGCCAGTGTCACAAGTGAAAGCAATATGTCAGGTTCTGAGATCAGTCTTTCATCTTCTCCACAGAAAACTCAGCTGTTTTCTGCCATGAGTAAAAACTCTAAATTGATGGCTCGTTACAACAGCTTGTGTAATAAACCCTCATCTACTCTTTTAAGTCCATCATCTATTGGAACTAACTCTAGAATCTGTTTGGTCAATTTCACCAATGAGGATTTGTTTACGCACATGATGTCGCGGGATGATGTGTACAAATGCGAATATTGTTGTGTGATATTTCAAGACGCAGCAATGTATCATCTTCATCGCAGCATGCATGATAAAATGGACATTCGGTGTTGTAATATGTGTGGGAAATTGGCCAGTGACAAGTATGACTTCATAGCACACTACTTAAGTGAGCATAAATGAAGTGTTCTTGCTGTTGTAATAAGAAAAAACATTAACTTTGTTCAGTATCAATCATTATTTCATAAACTCTCACTGTATGCAGTATTGGAAGAAAGGGTGTGTCTGCATGATTAATTCATGTTCTTTTTTGTGTTAAAGTTTATCAAATAAACACAAAAATTCATTGTTTACCCACTGTTTATTAGTAATGGGATAGTTCTTCATTGCAGATATTTATGATATCATTGCATCAATTTCTTTGCCTGTATGTATGGGAAAGATGAAGTTCAAACTCAGATACCCTGTAGATGTATTGAATTTTCTGAGAGTACGCTTGCCATAAAGTTTTGATAAACAGATCTGTTGATTTATAGCTAATAATGATCATCTTTAGAAAATTAATAATGAAGGTTGCTATTGTTCCTGTCTGTATGAATCACAAATTGTCATTTACGATACATCAGGTTTCTGAATGATGGAACAGGGATAGTTTCTGATCCATACTTCACAGTGGTTTCAGAGAATTTATTGTTTGGGTTTTTTTAAAGGAGTGTTGAAGTGTAGTTTGTTATGTAATATAGGGGGAATATTTCCTTAGCTATTTTGCACATACTTCATAAAATTTCATATAATACACTCTACTATATTCTAGGAAGTAATATTGCTGACAATTTTCCTTTAGAAACTATGGAAATACTCAATTACTTCATATACAGAATATATTTTATCTTAAAATAGACAAGCATCCTCGAACAATTGGATGCTGCATATTTTTGATAGACAGACATTCACAGTATATAATAAGAAAAATCTTATTTATTTTAAAGACAAAAGTAAAATAGTTGTTTTACATTGAACCTGTCACTCTCATTTTCTAGTAATATTATTTTGTTATATAATACACTTTTATGTTCAATTCATATAAATGTAAATTCATTAAAGGGTTAGACATAGTTTGTAAGAAGTAATATAATGTCTCTTAGTGATGTAATGTGTATACAGAACATTTCAGTTTCATTTTACACAATTAAATTATGAAATTGATGAAAACCTAGCTACTAATGACAACTATTATAATAAATTCCAATTACTAATATCTAATAGATAGTTTTATCCTCTCTCTGTTAATCTCTCTGTTTTTAGCATAATAATCTATATTTACTCAAAACTGCAGGAAATAAATATTTTAAATGGAAATTTGGTGGGGTTTCCCCATAGCACTTCAGAAATGCACACAAAATATAAGGAATGAATTCAACACTTCAACAAAGACACTATGAGTCTTGAAATATTTAAATTTAACAAAAAATTTTAATGTGTTGCAAAACAGATATTGGGAAAAAATTAAATGAAGTAATGAAGCGAAGACTATCAGTACAACTTGTTTGCAAAATTAAATGATGATTCTACTTCCGGTTTCACTTTCTCTAAAACATCATCATTATTTGCATTTTGTGATCGCAATTTAAGATGAACTGGTTTAATGGAAGTATACCCGATGCTATTCAGAGATCAAAACAACAGAAAGTTGTATTTATTGTTTATGTATACGGTTAGTGCAACCTTTGGAATTTCATACTTTTAATTAAGATCTGAAAACAAATCGATAAGTGGAAAGGGGGGAGGGGGTAGTTGGTACAATTTTCAAGTGTCTCTGTTGAAATATAGCAATACTTTTTATTTAAATATTACTGTCTGTTTAATATGAAATGTTTGATTTATGATGTTTTGAATTTTGGGCGCTATGTGATTATGCAATTATGATTGATAGGCTTATCTGAAAGTTAATATTTTGACATTAATGTGCCACAGCAAGGTTTGGTTATTCAAATAAATCTGATGGTCAGACTGGTTTGATCACTGACACCGAAAAGTTCAATGGGTAGAATAACTGACTAGAGATTCAGGGGGTCTTAGTTCGAAACTGGATCTGTCATTATTTCACCCTTCCTGTTACATTAGGCGCAGTAGTGCCAACCCCTGGAAGTGACTGGTTATCTCTTGCCAGGGGAAAGAACCTTTGATGTTGATCATTAAAGGTGATGTTCATTTAAAGGGGAGGAATGTGATGGTCAGGTTCGATCACTGCTGCTAGATAGCTCAATCAGTAGAGCACCTGGTAAGAGATTTAGGGGGCGGAGGTTCAAATCCCGGTGTGGTCCATCATTATTTCTCCCATCCCGTTACATATACATGCGATAAAATTCGAACTTTGTAAAAATATGTTTATTGTTTAGTAGTCTCATAGAGTCACTGTTGCAAAATTATTGTCACTCATTAAGGTATTTTTTTGATAGGCCAGAATGACTTGACGAATGAAATGGACAAAGTTTGGAATGATCCTGAGGTGGTGAACTTGTGCAATAATGGTGGATGTGTTGCTATCAAAATGGCAGCAAACAGGTAATGATGAAGCAATAAGTATTGTACACCCACTTTTATTCACATTCATGCACATTCATGCACATTTCTAAGGTTTCTGAGAGTTTCATTATTAGGAATACATGTATTTCCCACCGCAAAGCAGCACTTTAGTGTTTTTTGTATTAATTTTTTAGGAATATCTAAAAACTGGTTCACAAAGAAATTGTTTCTTGTCAGTCTATTACTGGTAAATCATGAAATAAAGTTGTCAAGCAACGAAAGTTAGTTTACAGTATATTTGTCATGCTTATCCAATTTACTTGTCATAGAGAACACAGAGTGCTCACAATTAGTTGAGACAACTTTTTGATTACATACTACATGTTGACAGCTACTTTCCTTGGAAGATTTACATTTGTAAATAAACAATGTAAATGTCTCTGAAAAAAAGATGTGTACATTTAATTAGAATTCATGCAAGTATTTAACTGATGTGTAAAAAATACACATTTATACTGAAATGTACATGTAATGAAAAATAAATTTTATTTTTGAATTTTTATTAAAAAATGTTTTCTTTTACAGTAACGATTGTGCACATTTCTCACAGATCTGTATCCTTTTTGTGTGTAGAATATTATAAGTTGATTATTTGACTAGGTTTTATCCAACTGTACAGGTATACAAGGGTTGTCCAAAAATTATGTAGACAGATCACAAAACTTTAAATCTGTTCACTGACCTTTTATAATGCAACTTTGTCACAAAAATCAAAACCGTGCTTTATTTATTTTTTGAGAAATAGAAAAATTAGTAACTACAAGTTTTGCCAGGCGGCGTAATGTGTGATGTAGAAATTTTTTTTTGCTAAACCCTTCACATTGTTTACAATAATACCGGCATTTACGTTTTATTTTTGAAAATGTCTCGTAAATAATATTTTCTTTGAACATGTACCCTAAGTGCACATTCACTATGCATTTAAAGTTTTGTTTTTAAAATATTACCCAAGAACAAACAATTTGCCAACTCCAAACATGCCTTGTATTACTTGTTGTCTAACATCTGTCTTCCCAAAATGTGCCTTTAGCATTTTGTTGTCCATTTCTATCGGTCGGGGTTTCTTTTTTCACTTGATGACATTATACTTGTCCAAATATTTTCGATGTTGTCAGACTTATATTTTACAAAATGCATTTCTAAGTGGTTTCATTAATTTAATTAACTTTAAAATCGGCTTAGGATTTGTTTCAAGGTCTTCTCAAATTTATTTTAGTTTTCTGCGTGCTGCCTCAATTGCTGACGTCATCATTTTTTCTACGAGTTCACACTTCAACTTTAAATTCTGTTATACTATAGCCAAAATAAATAATTGAAATGGGTAAATAATAGAATATTAGATTAACAAATTAAAATGCATTTTTTTATTGAAATGTTTTATTGGAAAAGTACTGTTCCTTGCAATTTTTATTTCTTTATGTTGCTTTTAACTTTTTGTTCTTGACATTTCACCGCATGTCGAATTTATGATCAAGTATGCTTTCATTTTACTAATTTAATCTCATACAATGTTTGATATCAAAACATAATTTACATACAAATTTCTGAACCATTTGTGGCATAAGTTTTATCTTCCCCTATCTTCGCTAAGTGAATAATGCCACTTGTCTATGCTATTTTGGGAGAACCCTCGTACATGGTACATGTAAAAGGAAGGAAATAGAAACCCCTTCCCTCCAAGACTGGCTACATGAAGTACAATCATGCTTTCTTTGATATTTTTTCATTGTTACATGATCATGAAACTACGCCCTTGACAATAGTCAGACCCAGTGGTGGTAGTTCCCTCTACATATTTTATTGGGGTCAATGGAGCCCCCATTGAAGTGACAGCAGGACACAAAGATACGCCAGACTTCATCCAAGTCCTAAAAAATGTTCTCAAGGTATGTGTTTGCAAGAATACTGCATGAAAAACTGCGTACATCTTCTTAAGATTTTTTTCCCCACAATTTTTTTGTATATAGTTTATCATGTGATAGGGTATTGTAATGTGAATTTTAAAATATTTACTTGCATTTTCATGTTATGGAACAAAATTGACATGTAAATAAAAAGAAGTTAATACATGTCAGACTATCTAGGATTTAATTTGAATATTTATACTAAATAAAAAAACGAATAGATTTTATGGTGTTTTTTACAGCTACACAATGACCAACTTGGACCAGCCCAGTCAAACCCCCCAGCAGGAGGGGCCCAGCCCGGGCCTTCTACAGAGCCCAAGGCCAACACAGAGGACAAACCCCCGCTGGAAGAGAGGGTACAAAAGTAAGGGGGAACTAAATTTCTCTTATCTGTATTCTATTAGCTGGATAATGGTCAGCCCAGTGTGATATATTGTGGATCAATAAATAAAGCTTCTTTTAATGTCTTTTGTTAATCTACTGGGGACATTGTATATGTATCAAGGATTAAATACGTGCAAATTTTAGCATGAATTGTGGGCATTGTATATGTATCAAAGATTAAAAACATGTAAAATTTAGCATGAAATTGTGGGCATTGTGTATTTATTAAGGATTAAAAAGATGCAAGATTTAGCATGAAATTCATAAATATTTTCTGGTGATCTGCTTGGGGCTGCATTGTACATCATACTTTATGAAGTTTTTTATTTCAGAGCAAAAGAAAAATTAGAACAGAAAAAAGCAGAAAAAGAAAGGCTAGAAAAAGAGGTATTATAAAAGGAAATTCATCAATAGTGAAAGTACAATATACCTGTAGCTAATAATGGTACAGTAGGCTTGTGATCGTGTTGGAGTGAATGTTAGGGGTATGAATACATGTAAATGTATTTTATATGCTGAATGGACCCTTATTAGAAATTAACATTTTGACAATCAAAGAAAATCATGTCATGCACATTGAAGTATGATAATTTGTGATTGTAGTGTACAAGTTTTGGGACAGAAAATTTAAACATTTGATATATACATATAGATACAGGATAGAAAAAGAATTAAAGAACATTAAAATAATCCATCAAAATTATGTAATCAATCGAACTTTTTGTTTAAAACAGTAAGTATCCATTAGTTTGATGGAAATAAAGAAAACATTTGATAAATTTAGTACACTGTAGTATCACATAACCTTACATGTTCTTTGTGATAGAAAGTGAAACAAGAGGAAGCAGAAAGAAGAAAACTAGGAAGAGACCTACAGAAACTGAAAGAGTTCCAAAAGGAGAGAGAGATGAAAGAAACAGCGGATCAGTTGAGGAGAGAGAAGGCTGAAGAGAAACGACAGAGGGACAAAATCAAGGAGCAGATAGCCAGAGACAGGTAGGTGAAGAGGAGTGAATGAAAGACAAAATCAAGGTACAGATAGCCAGAGATAGGTAGGTGAAGAGGAATGAAAGAAAGAAAAAATCAAGGTACAGATAGCCAGACAGGTAGGTGAGGAATGAAAGAAAAACAAAAACAAGGAACAGATAGCCAGAGACAGGTAGGTGAAGAGGAATGAAAGAAAGACAAAATCAAGGAACAGATAGCCAGAGACAGGTAGGTGAAGAGGAATGAAAGAAAGACAAAATCAAGGAACAGATAGCCAGAGATAGGTAGGTGATCATGAAGAAATGAAAGAAAGAAGAAATCTACTGACAGATACCCAGCAATAGGTTGATGTAAAAGAATGAAAAATAGACACAATCATTAAACAGAAGCTAGAAAACAGTTTGTGCAAAAAAAGCCAACTTATTGTTGGTAATGTAGGTTTTCAATGTTGAACGAATTTGAATACTATGGATACTAAGAAAGGTAAAGGCCATACATTATAAGAGCCATATATTATGATCTAAAAAATGTCCCAATACATGTATCTCATTGACATTCAGGTTAATATTCAGAAAACCTTTCATGTCATGAACTTTGTAAGCAGTTTTTGATTATATGTTGTGAGGGTTTCATTGACAGGGAGGAAAGAGCTGCTCGGTTTAGAAAAGAGACGGAGCAGCAACAGCAGGCCCAGGAAGAGAAGAAACAGTCTCAGCTTGCGGCCAAACAGAAACAGTCCTCGGAGGAGGAGGCCAAGAAGATGTAGAGAATTTTTTAGATAATCAATTTTAAGACAGTTTGAAAAATACTCAAAACATTTGCAATAATCTGTAAACCAAGTACTTCTTGTGTATGTACGATAAATATCTGCAAGCAATTTCTGCTTTCAGATAATTATTGTCTTGGACCAGTGTCAGTTTCTGTATGAAATTAATAAAAATGACTACATTCTTGCGATGATCTTTTTTTACCTGACCATTCTTAAAAAAAAAGAATTATGTGTATTGTACTTGGTTTGAAGTACGTCTTTGTTATACAGAAAGTTTTTCATGTGCTCCATTACATTTACAAGTTTGTAGAAAGGGTGTCAAATTTATTAATCCACGAAAAGCTTAATAATGAAATAATCTTTGATAATGAAATCTAATTATTTTCAGGGAGACGGCCAGAATTCAAGTGCGACTCCCAGATGGAACTTCTCTATTGAATTCATTCCCCTCATCCGACACACTCCAGTGTGTGCACTCAGTTGTCTCCCAGGTAAGATAACTCTTGCTGAACTTCATGATACATGTTTTTTTTAAGTCATCAGATTTCATATGGAGCAATATACAGTCAAAACTATCTTAGCGGCCACCTGAAATCAGCGACCACTCTTGACCAGCAATATGTGCAATAGCAGCAGCAGCCAGTTTTATTTCCACCGGACGATTTTTCTTATATATTTGTCCTGGAATGAGCGGCCACTTGTGTAACGTGGCCAGAGGCCAGTCGAATCTTGACCCACCATGTTGTTAACACTTTATTTTAACGGCCACATGATCGTGATTCTGTCATGATATTCAATGTTTGATTAATGATCATTATAATCTTTGAACTGCTTAATATGGTCACCTATCGCAGACAAAGGGGTATACAGGTCATTACGTTTTGGTGTTTTGATAATTTCATTGCCCAAGGCGATGTCTGAGATAATAAGTGACAGAAGCACGTGTTCTAAACAATGGCTTCGATAGGGCCGCAGTGGTGTTATAAAGATAAGCTATCAAATCTTCAGTGACTTTTTAAAAAAATTATTGTATTTAATCAAAATACTAATAATTCTTAAAATACTTTTAAATCCATGATGATTACGAGAAGAAAGTGCACTAACTTAATGAGGCCCTGACTATGCATATCCATTTATAACATCTGTAATGGCGGCATACACGAAGACGGTAAATAAACATCTTAATGAGGAATAAATAAATAGATCAAATTGAGTATAAATTGCTAGTTATTAAATGATTTTTTATATATCAACAGATTATAAACAAATCATTTTCTACGATTAAACGCTTTAACAAAGATTACATTAGGTTTAAATATTGCGTTAAACAAACAGAAGTTTACGTATGTTTCAATTATAAAAGGTTTTTCCAGTATGACAGCCCATGCTTCACCTGGAAGGAAAATATGCCAAAAACCCAGTGTGGTATATATTAGCACCCCTTTCTCACATAGAAATAGTATAGAAAATAAAGTTCAGTATGCATCATATTTGGCAAAATACGGTAAACATGAAATTTTTGTTGTTGACTTAAACGTACACAACTTGTGTTATTCCACACAACGATATCGACGTAAACGATTTTTAATAAAAATCAAAATACAGTATTTTAAACTGATTTTCTTTTTCACTTTTTTCCAATTTAAGTTTTGATTAAGTTATAGGTACGTATCGTTGAAAAAGTTGTTTGGAAAATCATTATTATGAGTCATAGAATAAACTAAGGATAAATTTAGTTACTACACATATAATGTTCGAATGACTTTTATGAGGCGAACTGGAATAAGAGGCCATCTGTTTTAAGTGGCCATTTTCAAAGTTTCCCGTAGGTGGCCTCTTAAAACAGGTTTGACTGTATGTTGATGTCATGAATAGAGTAAAAGGGGAAAATAGTGAAAGTGAAGTTTTTAAAAATTTTAATATGACAGAATTTTTGCAAAATTACAAGGCAGTTTTGAGTTAAAATATTGTCAAATGTAATTATGACACATTTTGTATTTCTTTATTATGCACATAAGAAATAGTCTTTATAGGTGTTATATATGAAGATGGTAAAATTTGATGAATCCAAAACATTTAATCTTTCTAAAACAAAAACATACTCTATGGGTTTTATGGGATTTGATCACTTAACAAACATATATTCATATTCCCATAGACATAAAAAAATAATACTGTACAGTAACTTTTTTCTGAAAACTTTCCATCAAGGAAGAGACATATTGCACACCTACATGTACATATTGTTTAAATAATCCATGAAGATTGGCCTTACAAATTTAAATGATTTGAGAGGATTTGTATAATATTGATGTAAAAGAGTCAGATGTGATCACAGTTTATTACATTCCAAATTATATTTGTTTTCCACTGTACAGCATGTTGGCTCTGATGTGACCCTATCCACAGTCTATCCCAAGAGAACTTTCACGACAGACGACCTGTCCCAGACATTGTTGTCTCTAAATCTGGCCCCATCTGCAGTGTTGATAGCTGTACCGGTATGAAAACATTTATTTTCTCTTCACCATACGAAAAAAGCAATTACATTTGTTAATTTTTTAAGGTTTAAGAGGTGAAAAATGTTTTGTGTGTCTGTCAGCTTCTTTTAACTTTGATGTTACTTGAAATTAGTTTTATACATTATAAATTTTACTTAGTGATATTAAATATACGATACTAGTATATTGCTGCATGTATTTACATATATTTAAATTGACATTTCATTACTGATATCAAATTAAATTTGACACTGCTTAATTTGACTTTTTTTAGATGAATATTACTTCAAATCACATATTTAATACAAGAAACTGACACCCTTGTGTAATATATGTATGTTATATCTTCCATAGTTTGCAAAAGTAAAGCTATATTAATGAAAGTGAGGTTTCTTAGTAAGGTGAGAGTAAAAGTTTTATCCTCTTTGACAACCATTTTCAGGGAAAACCATCTGTGATATCCAAGCAAGGAAATAGTGGAGGTGGAGTTCTGGCCTTGTTCTTTGCTCCGTTCTTGTTTCTGTGGAACATGATCCGTGTATTCTTGTTTGGCGACAAAAGTTCAGCACAGCCAAAGCGCGAGGACACTCCAGACACTACAGAAACCCCCGATGAATCTCAGTCCTCGCGACGGAGGGACAGACCCCAGACGTAAGTACCCATCTAATACCACCCACCCTTTATCTGACATTAATTTACATCTTCATTGAATTATATATCACAGTATTGATTAATTCATCATATAAGTAAGTATGAAATATGTTCCCTTGAACTTGTAAAAATTGACTATCCACAAAAATGGCCCCTTCAAAAAAAAGTTACAATTTCTTTTAAAGAAGGCACCAAAGCTGTTAAAATTTCCTGCAAAATTACATAGTGCATCTTGAACTAGTTTGTGTTCAGATGCTTCTTTTCTCATTTGATGAGGGAATAACACTTTCATCAATAAATCATAATCTTAAGATACAGTGAAAAATGCATGAAGAGAAATTACACATTTTTTCATAGTTTATGAAATAACCTAAAGTGAATTTTTGACTTGTAGGGCCTACCAGAGGAGACCAATAAGTCGTGGTGACGGGAATGTTCGACGATTGACAGACATGAGGGATGATGACGATGAAAATGCCACTTGGAATGGTAACTCTACCCAACAAATGTAACAACCAATCAGTGAGAGGCTTACAAAATGTATTCTATTCCACATTAACCAACCAGAAAGTGGTTAATACAAGCTTTTGGACCAAAAGGGAAATTTTGTAATTATCTCCCTAACAAACTATCTTCAGTAAATACACTTAAGATAACTCTATTCAGAAAATGTTTCTGAACCTTTGCTTACATATTTTTAAGTGTTTAGTTTTTTTGTGTTAAACAGTTTGTAATTTAATTTATGGTGTCTTTTGTGATAATAAAAGATGACAATATTGTTTATTGGTATATCTGGTTTTCACTAAATAGAAATGGGCAATCAACCAAAATAAAAAATTGGAAAATAAATGGACAAACTTTAATCCTTTATTTTTTCACTTAAGAGTTAAAGACACGTGGACTAATAAAGTTCAGTCTCACCCTGAAGAAATTGAATAGATAAGACAATTTATCAACATTTTTAAGATGAAAAAAAAAAACACCCACTGACGTTGCTAAAGCATTGAAAGCCTACATGTATTACCTGTACTGTACTGGAATTTGTGGTTGTCCTGGCTCATGGCCTAAATTCTCTTCCATATCAAATGATATCACATCAGCCACGTGGATGGAATATTAGTTAAGGAAACAAAAAGTAATTAGATCAAGGTCTGACAATTAAGGCGGATGGCGTCTCAATAAAGAGCCAGATTTGGCGGATCCAGCAACCACAACAAAAACAAAGTGACCAGGCATCTTACGCTAGATCAAGAGTACAACCACTCCCGCTTTTCTCTTCGTTTCGAAACGAAACGATTACTCCTGATGCATGATTTTATCCATTTACAGTTTTGGAATTTTGATAGTTACTTTAAATCCATAATACCAAAATTATACCACAAAAGGCTCAACTAAATCATATTTGAAATTATGGACGCCCCGATCGTCATCAGTCGTTGAGTCCTGTGCTCACTCAGCAGCTGTCCCTGGCCCCTTCCAGCAGCCACAGTTGCACGGGGAGAGGGTGTCCCCATCAAGTGTCCAAACCATCATCTTATCTTTTTCATTGGGAGTCATATCTTTCCTTTACAGGTGATCTTTGACTGCTTGGCCCATTTGGGGCTCTTTTAACTTCGTATAAATTTTACACAGATTCTAGAAATCTTGAATAGTGTTTATGTGTAAGAAGTGAAATATTAAAATGTATTTAAAGAATATTACATGTACATAAGTGACAGATTTGATAGAGGTGAACCATTCATTTGGAAGATATATAATAACACATTTTAAAAACAGTTGTAAAGTTATTTATTTCAATGACAGCTCTCTTGGATTTTTCAATATTGAGGTGACACTAGCAAGCAATTAACCTTTATAAAACCCGAAACAAGTCTGGCTAGTACCGGAATCAATTTCAATTTGATTGAATTTGCTGAAGTATCAAGATGAAGCGCCTCTCGTTCTTTATATGTATTGGATATATACGCCAAATACAGTTCTAAATGAAAATATGTGAGTTTATAAGTTGGATTTACCCAAGACAGTGTGATTTTGAAAGATACAAGTACTGATATTATGTGTAATATCTGATGAATGGTAAACTCAGTAGCTAATGTCAGGCTGCCAAAGGTAAATTTTTAGACTGCTGGAACAAGGATGACGTCACAGCAGTGATTTATTTCATCTATATGTCGATATCACGAACTTTCAGAGATTGGTCAGTATTTTTCTGATCGTCCACGTCGATAACGTTCCTAAACCCCAGCAAATCTATCACATTCCCGCACTCTTCTTCCATTATTTTGACGTCTTTAAAACTTAACCTTTTCCTCCAAGATTGTGACGTTTTTGAAGAGTTTGATCGGACAGTTCCATAATACGAATTGTTTGGAGTCCCCGCCGAAGTATGGTTGAAAATCCATTCCTCAAAATTATCACTAAACTCCAAATTTAAATCCCTGTACAGTTTGTTAGACAAATCCATCGGATTTTTCGCTATGTCTTCGTATAAGACAGTCGTGATGCGGTTAGGAAACTGTTTTTGTAGTGTTTTGGAATATCGGACGTTCTTTCTAATTAATGCACACAAACTTTTAGAACTGTGCGCTTTTCCAGTGTTTCGGAGAAACCCTCCACGTCTTCTGGAGTCCATAATCCCCCGCGGGTCCCTTAATAAATGTACAATCTTGAGACCTGGGAATTTGTTCAAAAGAATCGGCATCAATTCCATAGAAAGTCGGATTGTTTTCAATATAATGGACTGCGACTGATAACAAAGCGTTTGTAGTTTCTTCATACAGGTGTCAAATCCGGGTCTTGACTTGCAGAAAGGTATAACACTCATCACGGCGACGCTGTGCTTGCGCGGGAGAAGAACGCGCAGTTTGTGTTGTTGCAGACGACATCTGAAAAGGTCCTCCATTACTGTTAATACTTTTTCTGTGTTATGTTTCCTAAAACAATAATCAAGACCAATGAAAAATGAAATTTACGTGGTCCAAAAAGTTAGAACCTACTGCGGCGGAAGGGCCTGATAAAAAAAAGTAATAAATCTTAATTGTTCGGACGAATTAGTTATTTGTTTGCACGAATTAGCCTTCTTTCTCTCTCTCTCTCTCTCTCTCTCTCTCTCTCTCTCTCTCTCTCTCTCTCTCTCTCTGTTATAATAATTAACATATTCGTCCGAACAAATAAGATATTTGATCATATTATTTCTTCAATGAAACTTCTCTTCCTATTCCTTTCAAGGTTAGGCCGTGCAGACAAATTATCACACCTGGCGTATGTTACACTGTAACATAACTGTAACCAAAAATAAACATTCAATGCTTATATTTATATTCACATTGATGTTTATTTGTGTGAAATATTTGTGTATCGTCGCTAAAAAGCCATTATATACGCTCTTAGTCAGAAACTTTGTCCAGAAAAATCTTTTCTTTTATTAACGAATAGATATGATTTAACGAATATTTTTCACCAGTTCAAATAAAATTGGCTATGTAAGTTTGAACGTTTCATTTAGTCTTACAGTAATAAATATATTCAAAACGCGTGCTGACGTTTATACTTGTGCTCATGCGCCGTGACAAGGCTAAGTGTGTTTACAAAAAATTAAACGTCATAGATTTCCAATGCAAATATAAGGGGAAATATACACTGAATATATTTGTATAATAGTTAAAAATGTAATTGGAGTTTAATTAAATGTCGCACCGACAGATGTACTTAAAACGTGTAAATCTCAGTTTGTTAGAAGTCATTGTGTCGTAAAGTAATGAGACAGACTGGTCGATATATAACTATTAAACATGCCTCCATTTAAGTAATAAAATATACATATACAAGATATTCTTTGACTTTTATGGGGGTGATCATATAGTCGGGCATGGGATCAAATCCAATCAATTTCCTTTCGATTTAACCTTTGTATAATTAGTTTATAATGATAAACTAACATATGATTCATTCAGTAAAGCAATAGTGAAGATACTCACGAACAGTTCATTGTGAAGATATTGCAGATTTGACTGTCTAGAAAAACGTTCGATTTGTATGATCGAAGTGGTTCATACAAGTAGAAAGATTTTGGCGATTGCTGTAGAATATCTCCGGTCAAGGTCGAGCCGCTGCGTAAATACGTCAAGACCAGAATCAAGGTCGTGTCAGGGTCAGAGGCCCGACGGGTGAGCAATGGACAGTCTTGATAGAGTAGAAAGTCATAATTACAATATTAATGAAAGAGAACAATTTCATATATCTCTGAAATTGCAATATAAACATAAATTGTATTTGTAAAATGAAATTTCATCTTTAATTTGGTAACATGAATTTGATCTGAAAAATGTTCTTGCAGAATTTAGTATTAAAATTTACAAGATTTTTTAAAGATACTCTAATTCACCAAAAGATGTAAACCATGTTTTCGTTTTCTATCAGCAAATTCTGCACTGAACACGTGTGAATGAACACGGAACAGACGTTTATAAAAATAGCGGTGAAAACAGATAATGAACTGATATCTTACTGCTGCACGGCCGCTGTAGTACGTAAGTGAACAATGCTGCGATAACAAACGTACAGAGACAAAGAAGCAGGTAATACTGGTTCCTAAGCTGAATAATGATAAAATACTGCATGCTGTTAAAATAAGAGAGAGAGAGAGAGAGAGAGAGAGAGAGAGAGAGAGAGAGAGAGATTTCCTAAGGAATTGAAAGGAAATTGATGATGTGCATTGAAGGGTTCTGTATTGAACTCTGTTGACCACATCTAAAAATATAACTTGTTCAAAAGAACATTAATTTTAAAAAAGATCATCTTTAATTAATCGTTTTGATTTTTCCTTTAGACTTTTAAAAACTTACCATCGTACTGCATATCACTGACTAGATAAGACTTTCTGCACAATAAGCTGTTACAAGGAGTGTGTCTCAATCCGATTAGCAATTTACTTTCCTTCCATATTTTATTATCTTCGAAAATCGATATTTATGAAAGAAGAGACCTTTAGTTTGATCCACACGCACTCTTCTACTAAAATCAATAAATTTCAAGAAAACTTAAACTTACAAACACCCGAATCATTGGTCTAATACGGGTTGACAGTGGGGGAAATTGTTTCTTAAAGCAAGGACTTGATTTAAACCACTGACAAATTGATAAAAACCTAGAACGTCAGACTTCAAGGCGAATCAGGTAATCAATATAATTCAGGTAGACAATAATAAATGAACCTTCAAAATCAGAGGTTATAAAGGTTTTGGTGAACGTTCTCCGCTGAGTAGTATTTGGAGTATGCTCCAAAACCCACTGAATGAAATTTTACGCCACTGAAGTAAGATAGCAACTCATGTAACAAAAAATCCTGCATGTAACTATACATGTATTCGGATAAATTATTTATCAACAAATATTAACTGTATATTCTATTACCCGAATATTCAAGAAGGAGAAATACATCGATCATAACTAATGTCTTTCCACAAATGTTTATTTAAAAATGAAAGTTGATGTCATAACACCAAATTTTATTTTTAAATAAGCATTTGTGGAAAGTTACTAAAAAAGATTTCAGACTATGGGGTCAACTGGGCCCATCGTCCTTATATTCGAGCGTTAATGCATTTGATTTTACGTTTACTTAGACATGTTCATGAGCGGTGTTCAATAAATAATGTCACTAATCAGATTCCATGAAATACAGAGTTCAATTGGCCTTTGAATTTCTTTTCACGCATGATTTTGTTCATATTCTATTTATAGCCGTTTATCTGACCACGTTTCATCATCGAATACTGTCTCCTTTGAGAAGCTTATATATAACCCCTACTGTGAGAAAATATGACTGGTAAGTCATTATCCAATGAGGCTGAGATTAGAGGCTACAAAAAGCACGTGTCAGACTATGTAAAGACTCGAAAGAAATTTTTAAAGAACTGTGTGATGTGTATGGAAACAAGTGCATGTCATTGAGACAAGTTTACAGGTGGGTTGATGCAAATTCAAAAATGGCCAAACAGACCTTAAGGATAAGCAATGTCCTGGATCACCTCGTATGGCTTCAACGGATGCAATACATAGAAAAATAACCGATATCTTTATGGTCGATTAACCATTAAACAAATAGCAAATTTAGTAGGCATTTCATCGTGGAGAGTATTTACAATTTTAAAGAAACACCCTGGTTAGTGCAAGATGGATACCTCATCTATTAACAGAAAAACAAAAACGATTGCGGGTTGAAATGTGTAGAAACTACTTCACATCTGCAAAAATGCAATGGACGACGTTTATCGAAAATAGTTACAGGTGATGAAACATGGATACATTATAATTTTGAACCTCAGAGGAAAATTGATAACAAGATGTTATAGGAAATGCAAGGTGTTATAGTAAAATGATACCAAAGTACAAAGAAAGTATTATACGCAATTTTCTTTAATAGTGAAGGTCCTGTAGTTCAAGTTGTTATTCCAAAAGGCCGATCAATCACCGGACATGTATACAAAAATTATGTGCTGAAGAAAGTTAAGAAACATTACTAAAGGAAGAGACCAAAGTCTGGAATTCACAACATTCGACTTCTTCATGACAACGCCCCAGCACATAAATCCTAGATTGTGAGATCATTTTTTGGAAAGAGAAAAGGTCCATGTTTAGCACTATCCTCCCTATTCATACGACTCATTTCCCTGTGACTTTTTTCTTTTTCTTAAATTAAAAAAGTACTTGTCAGGAAGAAGTTATGCTTCAAGGAATGCCTTGGGCTCTGCCATTTATCAGTACATGAATACCATTCCCAAAAAAGCATTATATGAATGCATTCAAAGCTTGGATTAATCGGTTGAAATTATGTGTGTCTGTTAAAGAAGGGTATTTTGAAGGTAACCATTAGAAAAAAAAAATATCTTATTGTGTTATTTTTGCAACAACAATGACATTATTTATTGAACGCCCTTCGTGTAACTGTTCTAGATATTCTAATTTAAAGTAAATATAAAAGATCATTAGTTAGGCGGTGTTCCGTGGTCAGAATGACTTTGGTATTTGGAAGACGAAAATTGAATACTGGTAGAAGATTCGGGAGGGAAACTCCACCTTTCGGCAGGAAAATTAAAATAATAATTCTGGCCTATATTAAAAAAAAGAACACACCTAGATCTCTGCAGCCAGTATTTAAGGTCACATAGAAAGCCGAAAGTGTACATCATAATTTAAAAACATTGCAAACACAAACTTGAAAATTTGCGATTTTTTTAAAAGTTTACTCTAATGCCTTTTAACACGCTTCTTTAACTACTAATGGCTGATTCTTTATTAGCTTCTGTTTCCAAGCAACATTGCTTTTTGTTTACTTTCATAATATGTTTTGATTTTTTTAACGGTATGATATTTAAAAAAAAAATTAAATGATCCTTGTACAAAATTATTCTAAATTATCACATTTCAAAGCATTTGTTGACGCCATAGAGGAAAAGGGATTTTTTAAAGCCAATGTTTTCGACAGACAATAACATTTTCCCTTTCAATTATGTATGAATAAAATGATGATTAAGTAAGTAATAGAGAGTGTTATATTTCTATGTATCCCCCATCCTTTGTCAATTTTAGAACTGACCTACATTCTCACTAAATTCAAAAATGGGCACCTGCAAGTGCTTCTGAATCCTCAAATCTATCGTATAGCCCTTCAGGCTTTATTGGATTTGACCACGCCCCGACCAAAATTATAATCTCATAATATTCAAAGAATGATTCCTAATTCCTTTATTAAAAGCTTCTTCGTAGTTCACTGTAATACGAGCGCAGCGAGAGGCGGGCGAAGCGCCGCTCGCGTAGCGAGCTCTAAGAACCAGTGTGCGCGGGATAAAGAACGAGCTAAATCTACAGATTCATCAAGAAAAAATTTTTGTCTACGTCCCATAATGCCCTCTAATGTTTTCTCCCGTGGTGCTATGCCAAAAATGGCTAACATTTAACTCGTAACACTGTGCCGGATAATTATGCTAGTGCCAAGGTGGCATTTTTGCACCCGCTTAAGATGCAGTTTCGGAAAAATCCGTATATTCCAAATGATAGACCATTGTCTAGAGAATATATAACCATTTTTGTTTTTAGTGTGTTTCACCTGATAGGTGAGATATATACCTTTGAAAATTAATATCCCATAGGAAAATGATAATTCCCATAGGAGAAATGATTCTCCTACAGGAAATATTGACAATCCTATAGGATTTTCTAAAAATCCTATCGGAATGATACTTCCATTAGGAGAAAGGTATTTCCTATAGGAATTTGATTCAGACAGTTAGTTTTCCTACAGGAAATTAAGATTTCCTATCGGATTTTATCAAATCCTATCGGAATTGAAATTCCTAAAGGAATTTAAGTTCTTGTAAACCGATAGGAAATTTGAAATTTCCTATAGAATATTGTTTTTCCTATGGGAAAAATTATTTTCCTGTAGGAATTTATTTTTGAAAGGTAAATATCTCACCTGACAGGTGAGATACAATGAGAACAAAGGTGGTTGTAAACTCTTTAAGCAATGGTCTATCATATGGTATATTTGTATTTTTCGATATATGCAGCTTAGACGGGTGCAAAAATGCCACCTTTACACTGGCACAATTATCCGGCAAGTGTTTCGTACTCGTGCTAGATTTCCCGCGATAAATTTAGAGGTGGATCCAGAGACATAAATAACATGTCTATTTATGTCTATGGTGGATCGAACATCTGTAATGCGTGTACTATAGCTATTTCAGAATAAACTTCGATACCTACCTTAGCTGATTTGTGTTTTTTTTTTAGTGTTTTTTTTTATTTTGATAGAGAGATTATATAATTATATATACAAGCAAGAGTTAATATAAGCTAATTTTGCCTGCATGAACAGTAAGCATGCGTGGATCCAGAAAATTTTACCGGGGGATGGGGGGGGGGGGGTCCGAAGGATAATTGTGTTTACTAGGGGGGTCCGAGGCATATTTGCGATAATTTTACTATGTAAATTTAATAAATTTTCATTTTCCGGTGGGGGGGGGACCCCTCCGACCCCCCCCCCCCCCCTAGATCCGCGCATGAGTAAGTATAAGTAGAGAGGAAATTTTAATAAAAGTCATTTTTGAACTAAGTAATAAAGAGAAAAAATAAACAGTTAAAAAATCTATGCAGATATTGCATATTGTCAAGCCATTAAATTGGAAAATGGAAAATTACACGCCTACAAACAGGGACCGGAGGCACGGATACAACGTATGCCAAAATAAACAAATTTCAGTGAAAAAAAAATTAGTTCAAAGTTCAAAACTTGCAACTTGTTGGTGAAAATTGACCCAATTTACCCAATAAATGTATTTACATGGGCATGACATGCAGATATTCAGTGAAGGGAATTATCGGGCTACGACATGAGATCATCGTTTTTACCGGTAGATGTAGTTTGATAGCACATTTCAACAAATATTCATCGGCTGGCAGACGAAGTTAGCCTTGTTGTATTATATATAGAGGGGATACGATTTTTTTACAAAATGTTTGTTTTAATTAATTTTGTGCAATGAATGTATACATTAGATTATAAATATGTCATAAAAGGATAATTTAAAGAAAAAATGAGTAAAGTCCCGAGGGTCTAGATACTTGGGGGTGGGGGATTGTGGGGGGGGGGGGGGGTCCTGTCCTCAAGCACCTGTGGGTTTTAGGGGAAGCAAGTCTATGTATTTTGTAAGAATTTTTTTTAAACTTAGAAATATATAATTCTCTCTCTCTTTTTCTCTCTCTCTCTCTCTCTCTCTCTCTCTCTCTCTCTCTCTCTCTCTCTCTCTCTCAAAAATTCTTTGATGTTAGTTGATAACTGTCAAAATATCACTAAGTTGACAATGATGCAAGGTATGTGTAGATTTTGCTTCGCTCGCCACAACGGTAGCACCGTAAAACATATTAGAAATAAATACTTTGAACGCAATGACACTTGTCCGACTTCATCCAGGTCTGTATATTTCAGTTGAAACAGCGTTGAATTTCACAGAACAGAGCAGATTTTGACAGTCTACGACTATAATGCGCTTCTCTTAGTAATAGTTAGATCATATTAAGTAAATTTTACATTTATGATCTAACTTACTTAGAACATAACCCACTTTTTCATTGGCTGATTAAAAGTTCTGCTCCAATTAAATATTATCTTTTTAGTTTACGGCTCTCTTAGCGGTCAATTGAAAACGTGACGTTGCTCTGAACTTAGAAAAATTCTTAACGATTAAAAACATAACTTAATACTTAATATAATATTTAGCGACTGCTGATTGGATGAAAAAGTGGGTTATTTTCTAATTAAAAGAAAGGAGGTCAATATTTGACAGCTTGTTTTGATGAGCAAACTAGATAGTAACATCCTACCGAAGTCCAAGCTGTTGTTTCAACGGCTCTAAAATTAAACTACTTTTTGGTTTGAACATACTTTTCTTTACTCTTTCTTGAAGATGAAAATAATTTTCAACAACTTTGTTCACAAAAGCATTTCTAAAATAAACTTTTTACAACACAGTGATTAAATGAATATGGTTATCAACAACACATTTGTATTTTCATAACCTTCTTAAATTTGCAGCAACAGTTTGTCTGTGTCATTTGACAGAAACATTTCAGACCTTGCAGAACCCAGTATGCGAGATCTAAGGACGGTGATCATTCAGTCATCAGAAAACAACATTGTTCCCGAAAAGGAGGAATACATATAACCATGGAGATAGGATGCTCTTTGCAGTATGCGCAGCCATACTTCCTGCCCTTGGCGCAGACTCAAGATGGCGGTGTTGGTCGCTGTGGACCATAGTGGTATACTCTCCGCCCACACTCTTATAATCATCTGTTCCTTGGGAACTTCTATCAAATTCACTTTCTGTGTAGTCTGCACTGACCGTTTTGGATATTGTGTGGTGTTCTGAGAAAAAGGGGGCGGAAGTGACGTCACCAGATCCACTGCAGCCTAAAGATACGCATTTCATTTATTAATGTATACAAATCTTAAAAGTATTTAGGTATGGAATTACGCGCAACCAATAATATGATTTGTCAAAAGTTAAGCAAGTATTTATCCGTTTTTGGTTCTAACAAGATAGAAGTCATACTTTCGACCTCTTTGTGAGAACAATACATGTACCTTACGTCTTCCCTGAGCTGCTACAGCAATATTAAACTGGTACACCCCCTCAACTGGTACCCTAAATCGACCAGTTTCGGGGTTATAACAATCACCAATGTTAGTGATGACGTTTTCAAACTTGGCGTCTTCATCATTTTGCACGCCGTTTATATTGTTGTTAAGACCAACGAAAAATGCTACTCTCTGAGCACGAGTTCTCGTTACAGATGTTGAATTACCTACAAATAAAATAAAAACGAAATTGTACATATATCGTTACATATTTGTACAGTTAACGGGCGGTATCAACAGAACCTACAGTCGTCTGCGTGAAGGGTAGGTGGCGCAACAAATTTGGTAATGCATCACTACGGGCGACCTCATCTGGAACTCGGGTTTATACTCCCATTACGTCATAAGTGTAAATATAAGCAAAGGAAACCCTCATATGCATAAAATAATGTAAAGAGCAGAAGAACACACCCGAGTTTATTATAGCAGCAGCTGACTCCCTTGTATCTCAACTTATATCAGGTCAAAAAGTAAGCAAATGATTTCTGTGGCATATATAATGCAAGGGGTGCATTAAAACTGATGTACTGAACTATATTTACTAAATGCTTAGCGAAAACTTCATTAAAATCAATTCGTTTTATTTTATACACAGCTTGTTATTTAACAATCAGAGCAAATTCATGGACGCTACCCAGATATCTCATAAAACCAGGATTTAAAATTGCAAACGTCATTTATTAAGATGCATTACTTAAATATTTAAGAATAAAATTATTCTGTAATTGCAGATAATCAGCCAAACTAAATTGGCAATAAAATGCGCAATTTTAAACACTTAAATTCCTTTCCTCTGCCTTTCGACGCCATAATGAAAGAGAACGAATCGTACCTGCCAGGTACGGGTCAAAGTTCAAATAACATTATTTTAGTTGATACCATGCTTGTTCATGTGTAACTACGGTTAACTGATTTCGTACTCGAGTTCAAGATGAAGGCGCCCTCCATGTACACGGCCTCTTTCATTTTGTTAAGATAAAGCTAAACGAATTTTATGTGTGGATATGCTGCTGTGATAGTGCAGTAGTAAACACAGCCGAAGAATTAGGAAAGGGGGGGGGGGGGGTCCAGGACAGAACTTGTTTGCAAAAAGTAAAATATTGTATGGACATCATTGTGAAAATCTGCTGGGACTTCACGACATCTGCGTTACAATTTGATGGTTTATCATGTTCATCTTTTACTGTCCCTTGGGGACTAAACTCTAATAAACTTATTGCCTTAACTATTGTGTTTTTGTTCACTCAGTTTTTTGTGAAAATTGTAAGTTTTAATTAAAATTTGATTATGATAATAAGCGATCCTGACGCAGTCAATCGTTTGACGTATAGATTGCTATCAGAAACTCTCTATTAAACCTAAGGCTTAGGCTAAGTAGGGTAGGAATCTTCTTTAAATGATCTAAATCGTATTAAATGATTGAGTAACAAATTAAAATCATGATCAAACGCAAAAAGCAAATAAATTATTTAAAATCTGATTATAAACCACTGCTTTCAAAACATTAATGTATAATCAATAAGTTACCACGCGTTCGAAAAAGAAGTCAAAGTAAAGTTTTATATATTTACAATACTTTTTCTTCGTACAATTTCTAAATGTGATTCAAAGGCAGAAAGCTGCATATTTACGCCATGTTTAAACGTCATCAAGCACATCTACTCACCTGAATCGCCAGGCACCCCCGGGTCACCCCGTTCTCCCTTTTCGCCCCTGTCCCCTTTGGATCCTGGGGTACCAGGGGGGCCTCGGGGACCTCTTAAGGGGAGCTTGAGAGGGAGGGATATTCCGTCATCACACGTCACTTCCAAGCGACACGTCCCTTGGTTCCGAAGACGTGATTTCAATCCACCGCCTTTATTTTTGGCGTCGGTGAACGAAAAGCAAACCAATCCAAACAAAGCAAGCGGAACTTCAAACTTCATCCTTTAGATCAGAGGAAGAAATGAAGCCAAATAGCAACTTGTATAGCCTGAAAATGAAGATTTTCTCACGATTTATTAGAACTGTATTTGTGGTCATCTTGGAAATTACAATCGATGTAAAGAATGCGGGCCGAATAAATGCAAAAACGTATAAATCGTAGCTCTATCTAGCGGGAGAACTCTTCTTTGATTTGTTCTTAATGCCCGAAGCCAGAAACACAGCATTACCGTAGATTGTCTACGTCCTTAAGAGGTCATCTAATGCAAGCTTGTTTTGTTTATTGTCATTTTCCATTACTCCTATACTGAAATTGATTGTCTTCTCTAGAAAAATTAACAAAAATAATATATGATGTCAAAGGAATTTATCCTCAGCAACTTACAAATTGACTATCCTTGGTAATTCAAAAAACGCACTTGAAACGCTTTAAGAATTTCAAAGAAATTGCCGACAGTAAATTCGATCTGTCAATTTAGAAAACAAAAAGATAAATACTTCATGATTACATTATTTGAACATATCAGTTCAGATTATAACTTTTAACATCTTACCTGCGCTACATTTGTGTTCTTCTGTGAAAGTCAGTGCGATATTCAAATAGTTCACATATAATTACAGTTTATGTTTGGACGACTTTTTACCCTAAAATCTATGCTAGCTACATCGTAAATTTTCTGATTATTGACAAACTCAACTGACGTTTATTCTTAATTTGTAAAGACCCACAATATCCTGAAATCGATCGGCAACTTTTGGATGGCCAAAGCTGAAAGCAGATCAAAGTTAAACTAAATGGTCATATTAAGTTTTACAAGCTACGACTTGAACCGTTTTTGGAGAAATGCGGCCATGAAGGATAAAAAATGTCCTTGTCAATGAATGCAGTTTTTTCCAATAAAAGCTTCACAGTCATGTTCCACAATAAAATGAACCAGAGGGAGGACGCTAACTTTACCTTTTATCTTATACAAAATGATAAATTATGAATTTCATGATGATTTTATTCATTATCCATAATTTCTTTTTGTTTTTATAAATTCCATCGACTCGGAGAATTTTCTGCTGATATCAACGGAGTTTAATGGTAGACAACTCCATATCGATGTGTAAATTCAATGCATCCACCACTTTATATTCAAACATCAAATTGACCGTTAAATTAGTGAATGAAGAGTGTTGAAGATATCAAAGCAATAAGCACCATTGATTAGTGTACACACGGAAATATCCCCCCCCCCCCCCCGTTTTATATTAGTTGTCAGCGGGCGAATTTAAGAATTTTAAATTTTTAATGTCAAATATTCTCTCTTTAAACTCAACTGTAATTAGCTAATTCAAGACGGGACGAAACTGTTTGCAAGTGCAGAGGGGCGAAAATTACATGGGGCGAAAATAACCCTGTATACAGTATTAAAAAAAACATTTATATGATAAATACATACGTTTACTCTAAAAAAGGAAATACTGTACATTGTACGGTATTTTATGTACGACGTCAGTGGAAAAAGTAAAAAAAAATAATCATGTGAAATGTTATTTAATGAAAACCAAGTCTTGATGAAACCTCATTTTCTTCATACAGATTGTACAATTTTTATATTAATATTAGAATGTTTTTTACAACAAAATGATCCTCAATTTCTTCATACAAATTGTATAATTCGTATATTAATATTTAGAATGATTTTTACAACAAAAGGAGGAAGTATTTGATCATGGTATTATGATAGAAGTTTTCAAAATTACTGAACTAATTTTGCTTCTGTGGCTACTTTGTTGCTTTTTTGTCTTTAATCTTTTATTCTTGCATGATAGTTTTGAGTTTCATTGTAGTCTTGATTTCTTTTTTAAAATTGTGGATAACTTCTTAATGATCAAGAATCATTTAGCCTCGAATGGTTGCCAGTGCCATGGACGTACTGAATAGAAAACAATGTTCATGAAAGAAATCAGTTGTCTAATTTTCAATTTTATTCTTCTAAATGCATTTAAAAACATGATCTGTAATTTATCTAGAGAAATGTCATATAGATTATATGCATGAGTAAATTTTACATAAATAAAATATATTTGATTATTAAAATTATCATTTTTAAGAGAGAAAATCTAAACATATAAAACCTGAAGTTTATAACCCTTTTCTAGTCATTTCTTGTTATATTTTATTTTTTTATTGTCATTACAACACTGAGTAACACTTAATATGTTGAAATATATTTCAAAAACATGAGAAAAACAAACTAGTACTTAAATTACAAACAGATCACCTTCAAGATGCATGTGCTGTGAATATGGTACAATTTACAAACAGTTGGTCATTCTAAACGATATAAGTAAGGGAGGGAAAACCCGGCAAAACCTTAAAGAATTGGACAGATCATTCACATTAATCAAAAGAGTCGACAGTATTTTGACTGTTGCCCTCGTGATATTTCATTGGAGTTGAATTCTGTTTGTTTTGTTACTCAGCCCTAGCGCCTTCTTTCAGTATTATTCGGAGTGAATTCCAGAATTCAGCTCTATTACTCTCATCATTAGGATATTCCAAATAGGCGTTCTTCTTTACTAAAGCCATAAGACGAATCGATGAGCGAATTTTACAGCTATCGGTTGGCAATCCCCCGTACATGATGAGGAAAACCGATTGATCATCTCTGGAGTACCTGTTGTCTGTGAGGGCCATCTCTAGTTCATACATACACCACTGAGAGCACAAAAAATTCTCCGTTACGACGCACAAAACTTTTCTGCTGTTACATATTGCCTTGGTTATGTTCTCGCCGATTGATTTACCTGGTGTAAAATCTCGCTCATGGAGACACAGTCTCAAGTCTGACACTTCCTCCAATTCAGACGTCATTTCCCGTCTGACAAAATCCTTCTCTTCGTCGGCATAGGAAACAAATGCGTCATAGTCATATATTCTACCATAGGATTTGTGTGACGTGGAAGTGCTCCATTTTGACATGTAATAGAAATATCGAAGTTTCCACCGGTAGCGATGAATGATTCCACCAACGATGAACGCAAAGAAAACAACAAAGAGTGCCGAAACAACACCAATGATTTCTTCATAATCATCGCACTTCTTTACTAGTGTCTTGCTGATCATTTCTAAGTCGCCACTGTTTTTAATAACAAGATTCATATTCCGACAAATGTATGAATAATCCATAATCATTTTTTCTCTGCATCGTAACATCCATTGAAGAAAATTTAAAGAGTCACAAGTACACAAAATTTCGTTTCCTGTCAGTATAATATTCAATGAATGTTTTTGTTGTCTCGATTCAAAGATCCTTATGGTGGAATCCGGAAATGGCAAAAGTTCATTAAACGAGAGATCCAAGGTAGTTAATGAAGGCATCTGGTTTGAATGTATTGAAAAATCTCTCAGTAAATTGTAACTAAGATTCAATATCTCCAGAGAATCAAGGCCTTCAAATATGTCAGGAGCTGTAAAGCGGATTACATTTGAGGAGAGATCTAATGACTTCAAATTATAAAGATTATTGAAGTAAGTAGATTTTGTTTTGCTCATGCAATTTCCTAACAGGTTACTGCTGAAGTTAAGGTATTTCAAGGTGATACCACTTGTAAAGAAAACTGCCGATAAATTGGATATAAAATTATGAGAAAAATCAACGGTTTCAATTTTGTTAAATCCGTATACTGGTCCTTTGAGAGTTTGAAAAAAGTTATGACTGAAATTAAGTGTTTTTACAGTGTTATTTGGATGCAAAGTAATATTACCTATCTCCGAATTAAGATAAGAATTAGAGTAATCCAAAGTCTCTAGTTGAGGAGGTGCGTAAAATATATAACCTCGAGAACTATACTTTGATAATGCCTCAGTTGACACTGAGTGGAATCGACCCGGAGGCACGGAACACGGAACTGCGTTTTTACATTTCACGAAATCTTCACCTCTTCCGGTAAAATGCGTAGAATGTTGTTCGTGCAGGTCCAGAAATAAAAGACTCTTCAAACCTTTCACGGAAAGAATATATCTTCCAAAGGTTAGTTTGTTGTCTGCTAGATCTATATGGGTCAGGCTTGGAGGTAAATAAGAAGATACATTCTGTATGGACATCTCAAGTCTATTGCTGCGAAGAGAAAGAAATTCTATAGAACTGTTCCGGAATATCTTGGCCGAATCATGTGTGAGATACGTTCCTATACCAAATGTGCAGTGGATTTTATCCAATTTTAGCGTCTTAATGCTTTCGGGTAGTGAAATATTTCGTAGTGCAATAAAAGAAAGTCGTTCGTTATAGGATAAATCTAAATATTTTAGACTTGATAATAGTGACAAACTTCCTTTATCGACTGATTGAATTGCGCAACCAGACATGTCTAAATATTCCAGATGAGAAACACTCTTGAAAAAACCCTTAGACAGGACTTTGACCAAGCACTTCGTGCGGTTTCTTCGTCCAGACACTATCAGTGTTGTCAGCTGAGTTAACTCTATACATGTATCATGACGTGAATCATGTGATGGAGCAAACTTTTCATCATTTGTTGTAAAGCTGAAATTGCCATCTCGCAGGCCGTCAATGATTAACGTCCGTAGAGATTTAGTGTATTTGAATATTTCTGCATTATAATGAGTAGGGACCTTCATTTCATTAAAAGACAAGTCTAGAACTTCTAAGTTACTTAGATATTGGAATACAAGATTTGGAAGACTAATTTTGGAAAAATGTAGTTTATTATTTGACAAATCCAAAATTTTAAGATACGGAATCCAGTTAAAAGAGCTATTGGACAGGTATTCTAATTCATTGTGAGATAGATTTAATTTTTTTAAAGTTCTTGGATAGTTTTCGGTAATCATAACCTGTTGTAACTTGTTATGTGATAAATCAAAACTATATACTGCTATGTTGGTGAAATTAGAAGGAATCTTGGTCAGTCCCTTTCCAGAACAGTCCACATGATAAAGTTGTGGAAAATTGTCCAATGGAAAACAATTACACTTTTCCTCATTGGAACAAGATAGTCCTAGCACGCACGCATTAGTGCATAATACAATTATAATACAATGCATTCGATGTTCCATTTTTCACTCGACCCTTAATACTTTTTTTCCAAGTGTTGTCTTTTTCCCCGAAATGTCTTTGTTGACCAATCTGAAAATAGAATTAATATTTGATCATTATTTCTTCTTTTACTGGGATATCTTTCAACCGTTAAAATATATATTGTGTCGAAATTTGGAAATAATCTTTGGAAATGTAAAAATAAATAACAATGCATACACATTTATAATTTGATCTGATTACAAATATTCTTACTTGCAGGCTTGCATTGAGAGAACCATTTAA
Organism: Magallana nippona; assembly: GCA_033439105.1. Lineage (NCBI taxonomy): Eukaryota > Metazoa > Mollusca > Bivalvia > Ostreida > Ostreidae > Magallana > Magallana nippona. Next base: position 54,903,581 of record CM065926.1, on the reverse strand, counting down.
AAAATGCAATCGAGATGTGTGACAAACCTTGATACAATGTTTAGATATTTGAAATAAACATTGTATAAGTAATCCTTGTCTTTTACATTCGCCAAAGTTCTTTTATTTTTAAAAATTCTTTTAATCTCAGAATAAACACATGCATGTAAAACAAGAGAGAAACAAGTAAAAGAACATTCATTCGATAAACGAGCTAGTTCAATTATTTTATTTTATTATTTTTTTTGTAAAATATTTTCCTATTATGAACTAACTGTGCTCAAGCTAAACATTGTAATGCTTGTTTATGATCGGAGTGTTATTGATTTTTATATTTATTGTATGCATATACTTACACGGGAATCCTCTCTGACTTTGAGAGGGCTCGATGGTCTAGGCCAGTTTTAGACTGTATTGATCTCCTTTAGAAAAAGAGCTCTATATAAAATATATCGAAAAATACGAAAACTTAAAAGGTAAAATATATATAGATTATTACATGACAATTTTTATATCGCATCCACTGGGTCGCATGCTGACAGACGTTTTTCATACTAATTGTTAGACAATAATTTATCACCTAATTGTCTACGGACTTTTCCGGGGGGGGGGGGGGTTTCCCCCCCAATTACGACAAAGAGCACACGGCGGGTGTGACCGGTCAGCAGAGGATGCTCACTCCTCCTAGGCACCTGATCCTACCTCTATCATTTTGGAGGTCCGTGTTGCTCTGCTTTGAATTTGTATTTCGTTTTATGGATTTTTGAGATGGTTGACGGTTTGTTATTGTCTTTTTTTCATCCTATATTAACCCTCGGTCGCTGTATTTCAGCCCGATACCCTGTCGGCTCTCGGGCTGATATATAGCGACCTCGGGCTAATATAGGATGCGATATAAAAATTGCCATGTTATGATTTTTATATCCTATACTTATAGAAAATATTAAAGAAACAATAAAAAACATCATGTGATGAATGATAATTGTTAACAAATCGCTCCGTGTCTAAATATTCTATCTCTAATAAACTTCCCTGAATTTTTGCGCCAGCTGTTTGTATACAAAGTTGACGTCGACGTAACTTTTTGACGTCATACTCGGAGAACGGAGTTGAACGACGCATACCGAACTCTACGTCATAATAGCCGATGATTAAGGGAAAGGGGTGTGATATAACATCCGAAGATTACCGGAGAGGGGTGTGATAGATATAATTTATTACATGGCAATTTTTATATCGCATCTTATATTAACCCGGGGTCGCTGTATATCATACTGAGAGCCGTCAGGCTGTTTGTATACCAAGTTGACATCGACGTAACTATTTGACGTCATACTCGGAGATCGAAGTTGAACGACGCATACCGAACTCTACGTCATAATAGCCGATGATTAACGGAAAGGGGTGGGATATAACATCCGAAGATTGCCGGAGAGGGGTGTGATATAACGAGTTGAAATGGTGTATATATTCGCGAGGCTTGCCGAGCGAATATAACCATTTCAACGAGTTGGATAAAGCAAATATAAAATCACACAATTATAGATGTTCTATTTATCTCATACAATTTGATTTATATTATGAAGCTTTTGAGACAGCCCCTAAAATCACCCGATTTTTTTCAAAAATTAAACGATGATGCAACGTTGTGTTATGCGGTTAGTGTGACCTTGCGCAATACAATTTAGTACGTCATTTCGGAGATAAATATAACTGTTTTAATGTAAAGTTTCACTGAAATAAATCTTGAAATAATTGTTTATCTCTAAATAATTTTTCTTAGACCTTAATCACTTAATTAAATGGAAATACTGACATACACAAAGTTGCGAATGCTCGTTTGAATTGACTCGAACAAGGAACAGTTGTTGATGTTTTATAATACGAACACTGGCCTAATGATTCGAAGTTGAAAATATTGAATAAGAATGCTTACTGCTGGTGAAATAAAAGTCTTGGGAGACATTATTTCGGTAAGTTCTTGTATAGAAACACAACCAAAGCATTCTGTTTTCATTTCGTCGTCAGAATGAACTCCTTGATAGCTATATAACACGATTTGCAGTTTTATAAACTTCACAGTTATGTGTTTTCCTTTATATTTGTAATTTAAATCTTCGACAAACTCCATTTTAAATCAATTTTTGGTAGTAGATATAGCTTTATGGAAAATACTAGAAAGTCTTCGAAAATAGGCCACTGAAGCGTTGAAGCTAGGGGCTGTGTCAAAAATAGTTCGGACCGGAAGTATTTGATAAACCATCACCCGTTTGATAAAGCAAAGGTTTATCACACGGGTAGTATACACCACACGTATGAGATAAAAATCTTATATCACATCCCTAGGGTTTATATCACATGGGTAGGCGAATTTCTGTTTATATCACACAGGCGGAAAGGTTAAATTTTCTATAAGTATACGATATAAATCTTATATCACACCCTTAGGGTTTATATCACACGGGTAGGCGAAATTTCGGTTTATATCGCACAACGGTTTATATCGGAAAAAGGTTATAATTTCTATAAGTATACCATATAAATCTTTTCTCGCATTATCGCCGGTGTGAGATCGGTTTGTCCAGTGTGAGACAGCAGTGTGAGATTGTTCTGTCTTACACTGTGTAACGTAAACAAACGTTGTCTGCTGTAGGGAAATGCAAAATAATGGATTGAGATTATCCATGAAATAACTGGTTTGCTTAATTAATTACAATTTTTCATATTTTTATGGAAAAAAAATGTTGTATGCTCTCATTTTGACTTGCACTATTTAAAACATGCGGAGGGATAAACCGAAAGTAATCTTTTGAACGTCATAACAGAAAGTTGTCAGATATCATTTTTTAAATGTAAAATAATGCGAGAAAAATAGTCAGTCGTTATATACTGGTTTGGGATATTGAAATTCAACCTCGGGGCCAAGATTCACGGTCTAGGACTCGGCAGAGCCTCGTCCTACACCGTGAATCTTGTCCCCTCGGTGGAATTTCAATATCCCACGCTCGTAATAATGAATGATTCTATCAATATCACACCCCTAGAGTTTATATCACACGGGTAGGCGAATTTTCTGTTTATATCGCACAGGGCGGAAAAGGGTATATTTTCTATTTTCTATGTACGATATATAGATTTTTTACCTTACCAATTAAGTAATAGTTTATAGTTAATTAAACAAATAATATCTTAGATTTTCGGTAGATCTTATGGCTAATTTGTTGACTGTCCAGCGTCCTTAACCCCAGCTTTCATTATCTGACATTTGCCCGGGAGAGTCAAAGTGCATGCTATTTTAGTTGGTACGGCTTCTTCTCTTTCCCTGTACACAATTTTATGTCGCTGATCAGGTAACGCGGGGATGAAGTTTACATGTTAATTCCGGTGAATATTTTAAACTATCCAGTTACCGACAAGATGTAACATCTCTTTAAATGTCACTCATTCTTTTTGCAAAGGATGTGGTCATGCAAATAAACAAAGTTTAAAATTTTAGTTGCAATTACTTTAAAATATACTTAATTTGCATTTCAGAGACCGGAACCAGAATAATGTTCCAAACATTTGATTTCTATTGCAAGATATGTTTCAGTAAGTTACAATGATTTTTTTTACAGCGATCTTACATTACTTTTTAGAAAATTAATGGTTCGTGTTAAACAATAGTTTTTCGAAGTATTGACATGACCTTGTTCTCGTTCCTTGTCCACTTGATATAGATCATTAAAAATCATTATATATTACATAATAACAATGTTAATATATTTATACATAAATAAACAAATAAATGAATTACACAGATTTTTTCTCCCTTTCTGTTTCTCACCTTCAGTCTTTAAACTAAATCCACCTGTCCGCTTCATATGATTTCAATGCACCTTTTCTAAAATCTATACTACTTTTTAGGATTAGTTTGACAGCATTCCATACCTTCTCTTCCTTCTTGAAGAGATAGATCAACAAACACACAGTGACTTGATGTTTCGCCCCAATACACCTCTTGTCTGGACTTTATTTCTTCCTTCTTGAAGAGATCACTCAACGTTTTTGACTTGATTTGACATGTTATATGAGGGAGGGTTCTCTCCAGCTAATGATTAATCTAAATTGCCAACCTGTGAAGTTTATATGAATATTGGTATCAAAATACAGGGAAATGTAGAATAAGGATCGAGATAATTTTTTTTAAGTAGTGTACTAGGAGCAATACAGTGCTAATTTGATTAAGTTAGTGATAACACAAACAAACACGGAAATTCAGAATCAGCAGAAGTGTTGGATAAATAGAGGTACAATGTAACCTGAGAGACATCATGAAGTGTGCAGGGAAATTGTAGAGAAGAAATTTCCCACGTTTGGGATTTATTTAATATTAAGCACTTAATAATGCACCATTTCATTCTGAATGATACTAGCAGTCTAAAACAGATATCTACAAACCGTCTTATGTAGATGCGCTAAGCCTATATGATGTTCAGATAAAGAACTAGATTGAGGCATAAGAAATGGAAGAGTAGTTCTTGTATTTAAGCCATGAACAATTAAAAGGTTTTTATGTTTGTGTTTGACTGAGATGAATGATTTTAATTTATAGGAAGTAGTTTGCTGTCCTTCGTACATGTTGCAGTTGCGTCAAAAGGGCTGCGTTCAAGATCGTAGGAGCTAGCCTAGCCGCTAAGTCGTAAATATCTACGTCTATACGAACCGCTAGTTTAGCCGCTAGGTCTCTGATTTGAAGTTGGAAAAATTAAACTAAACACTTATTACATCGACAAAATTTGTTAATTTTAAGCAAAAATATATACATGTTCAGATTCATAATAACTAATTAGATGAACGAAATATCACTAAAGCCTTAGTCACAACTGGTCGGGCGTGTTTGGTGATCGTGCGTGTGCTACGGGTTTTACCATTCGTGGCTCCCGTGGCTGATCGTAGCGTTAAAAATCTTAAAAGTAAATATTGAAAAGTAAAAAAAGAACTCGTAGAAAAAGAAGACTATTATTCTGTAATTGCTGCTTTGGTGATTAGACTAGCTTAACTGGTAGACAAATGAATATTGCTTGAAAACATAATTTATCTTCCGTATCTAATACCATAAAATATTGAAAACTTCTCTGAAATCTAGAAGGAAGTCTCCGCAAAAAACTAATATCAGCGAATTAATTATCAACTGATGATATTTTTGGCCGATGTTATATCTGTAAATGATTTTACAATTTTGTTAACTTTTTGTTGAACTTTACAATATCTTCGAAAAAGCTTCGACGAAACTTTCAATTGAAAGTAAAGAAAGCCACATCGAATTACATTGCTTTTACAAATGTTAGTATTAAAAGGGTGACAGCATTTACACTTCATACATTTAAAAAAATCAAAGTCTACAAATTCTTTTCTGATATTCTGATTATAGTTATGAAAACATTTTTATAAAGTTTTAATTGTCAAATGAGATGATAATCAATATTTTCAAATGGAGAAAGTACTTTGTTAACAAACAAAACTTACCATACTCATGAAAACAACAACTTCCTCCAGTAGGATGTGTTGGAGTATTTTGTGTAGTTTGGTTTTTAATTAGTTAGAAATATTGTTCTGCACGTAAAGATCATTTTTCCTCTCCTTACTCCGAAAATGAATTTGATTCTATCTTAGCCCGCTTGCAGGTCAAAGTGATTGGAAAATCTTATGCCTTTTTTGTACTTCTACTACTTATAATGTCTACTTTAATATTCAGTTCCTTGTTGTCTCGTTCTTCTTCTTTGCCTACCATCTTTTTGTCCAAAAGAACGTATTTGTTTTTTGATTTTGGTGTTTAAGGAGATGGTTTAATACTAGAATCTATGATTTGATTTTGATGAATGGTTAAAAAGTTGATTCTCTTATCCTTATAGGGATTTTTTCATAATCATTTTATATTAAA
>CM065926.1:52925179-53095179 GCA_033439105.1 Magallana nippona | reverse complement strand
TTTATTACATCGTGTTGAATAATATTTTCATAGATATAATTTTACACATGTACACACACTCCCCTGCGTGCACATGTGTATCAGTATAGTTCCAGGAATAAAAGAGAACACAAATTTTACAACATAAATTTCATACATTTTGTGATAGGCCTGTCATTTAGCTTATTATTTAGCAAAGAAAATAATCAATCACGAATTTAATTCACTCGAGCCATTTCTTTTTTGACAAAATTTCCCTCTCCAGTCACTATTCCGGATATGTATTCGCGCTCAGTTTCGAAATTTCTTTCCTTTGGATGCTGAAATCGATTGGAGCATGCGCAAAGGTCTGTAGAGTAGCAGTCGACAGCAAACTCGAAAATAAGAGAGTACAGTACTGACTGTCATTCCGCTGCAGTCCGAATGACAAAAAATGGGATGTGGTGGCAGTACGTTAGAGAATGATAGCCCAGGATTAGTTTTGCACAAAAGGGACAAAATTAAGATACATCTTCATGTTGGCAAAGAAGTGAAAATTCTATCAACGAGGCCACAAGTAATCGTCGTGTTTGGTGAGTAACATCTTGTAAGGCCTTTATAAATACAAAATGTGTTTTCAAATTCATGTTAGTTATTTGATGCATACGATATTTCATTATTAACACAGTGTGAAATTGGAACTTTTGAATATTCATCATAATGTATCGGTTTTATTTGGAGCAACACGATATAAAAGTGCAAGATACAGATTAATTAGTATTTACGACGCACATGATTGCGGTTTGATTCTTGTTAAGGATAATAAATTCTATGATAGTATGTAATATATAACGGTGTTTACTCCCAGTGTATTGCCGAGGCGATATATTTATTGGTATATTGGTATACCATGTCATAAATGAACAAAGCCGGAGAAAGTATGTGTTACAGCAATGTTCCATTTAAAAATCTCCATTCTCTAACAATGTTTAAACTGACCAAGGTTTGTGGACTGTATTCTTGCTTGTCAATATTCTTTGTAAACTGTTCCTTTATTGAGATGTGTTACAGTGTACGAAAACAAATTTAAAAATCAAAGGGTGGCCTCACAAACTGATGCAAATACTACTTTGATTTTATGAGTTTTTCTAGAGGAGAAAAATCAATAATTATGCTTTCTTAACATGTTACTTTTATTACCATAATTTAGCAGATCTTTGGTGGTGTTCATTTAAGGCCTTGCATACACAGCTGTATAGAATGTACAAACAAAATAATTAGAAAATAACATTTTCAACCCTTGTGATTATAAGGTTGGTTCCATGCAATTTAAAAATTATGCATGCTAAGTGAAATATTAGCTTTCAGCTGTAGGTTTGTTTAATCATTACTTACATGTACTATGGAAGGATTTCACATAATTATTCAAGTATCGGTAATACAATATGAATTATCAATTTATTTACAGTGGGACCTTTGGAAGAAAAAGAAAATTTTAAAAAATCAGATTTTCACCAGTTTTTTTTTTTCATGTACAAATTAATTCAAAATGTGCCTATCTATACATTTATTATATACCCATCAATTTTCCTTTCTTGATACTGTCAATTTTACAGAGTGTGATCCGGTTTTCTGGATCATCACAGTGTGGTTTACCGATTCCGTATCACCACTCTCTAAAACTGATGACGTAGTACACATAAAATAATGTCTTTAATTTATGGCATTTTAAAAGAATTCTAAAAATAGCTTTGCTATATTAGTAAACGTCATACAATTGATTTTATAAAGATAGTTTTGCAATTAAAACTTATAAATGGACAAGAGTGTATAATAAATTTATCATTATAACAGTAACTTTATCCAAAGAGCCGGATCACATCTCGTTGCCAGGCGTGAATCATCAGATAAAATTTGACGCTTTGCGTCTCGTTTGATCTGATGATCCACGCCTGGCAACTCGACGTTATCCGGCCCTTTGGATCAAGTTACTGTTATAATAATATATATGTATTCATTCATAATGCAATAGGTTGCATGCTAAATCTACCTTTTGATATTGTATAAGATAGCGACATATCACTCAACAATTTTCAGTGTATGGCAAATTTGAAAAGAGATCGAAACAAGAACTAGCACAATAATAACTCCTTCTTTTTTAAAACCTTTTAAACAATATTTTCAAGAATATTTTGATTTTAAAATGCTTGGTATTTAGTAAGATCAGAAAGCATATCTTTCTATGAAAATTCGGTGCAAGCATACATGTTTACTCTACCGATTTAGGTGGAAATCTACCGCCTACCACTTTTATTAGAAAATCTACCACTTTTCTTCAAAATACGTTCCCTGGTTCGATAGATAGCCATTTTGGAAGCCATTTTTTAAGTCGGGTGAATGATAAGTTTTTAAGCTTGTGTTTTACATTGAACGATGAAAGAAGTCACTTCTAGTGATTATATTAGTTACTAGACATGTCGATATTATCTTTGCCAAGGAAAAAGAAGCTTTGCAATTCCACACGTGGCTTTAACGATGACTGATTATATCTTTTAACTTGGCCATAACAGTAAAGTTGATTTGTTTATTGCAACACCGCATGATTTGTAATAAACATCGTTTTTGATATTGAAAAAGAATATATGATTTCCTACTAGTTCTTACTTCTCTTATATGTTAAATTCTGGCAACTTAATCTTTTTAACTGTACAATGGCAATTGTTAGTCTCTGAAAGATTTTTTTCTCCAAAAAAATAAACTTTTTATTGCATGTGTTGATTATGATTACTAAATTTCAAAAGTCTTTTATATTTTAGTTGATATTGTTAAATACTAATCAGAAACCCTTTCTACATATGTACATATATATATCTGTTCTTTGAAATATGCACGTAAAAGGTCGCACGCAATGCTACCGCTTTTTGGTTCTAAATCTACCTATTTTTCACCACTGGAGGTTAACATGTATGGTGCAAGATTAAAAAATGGTGAAGATTATAGATGGCCATCATAAACCATGATTTTTAAGTTTATTCAGTATACTTAAATATTGATACCTAACAGGTATCTACATTATTTAACAGTTATCTGTTTGCTAGGGGCAAGTAAAGTCTCAGTTCCAGCAAGTGGAACTATTTTTCTGATTTGGAACACAATTATTTCAATTAAAGACAATAGAAAATAAGAAATCTTACTTTAAACAGTTATAGTAAAAAAGATGAAAACTTTAGACCTCTGTTATTTAAGTCATAATAAAATCAAAAGCCTATGTAACCAAATTTTGAATTCAATTTCAGACAAGTGATATTGTATAACTTGAGCTGACAGGAAAAGAGAAGCCTGGGCTCTGTTGATTTCCACTTTTTGTAGTGTTGTGTTCAGTCAATACTGATTTTATTTGGAATTCGTGAAATGATTCATACTGGAATGAATCTGAATTTTTTTTTCTCTCAGTTTATTCATGCTGATTTTTTCTTCTTCAGGGGGCCCAGGAAGTAGGAAAGGAAAGCTTCTAGATGATGTCTCACATGTGTATGGATTAAAATTGATTAGCACAGAAACAGTGCTAATGGAAGAGTTGTCCAAGAAGTTAGAAAATCCAAATTCCAGCAAGAGAACAGAAGATATTGCAGCTCTGTTGAAGGTACAAGTTACAACTACATTTAAGCATAAAGTTCATATTGTTTTTTAGGGCCCTGCTCTGCGGACACCCTATTAGTGATCAGCCTGTCAGTCCTTCTGTCTGTCCATCAGTCCATTCGTCCATCTGTCCCTCTGAGATCTCTTTTGTCCGGAACATATCTTCTCTCCCTTTGACCCAATCTGGCTCAAACTTCACCCACAGAGTGCTTTTGGGTTATAGGTGTGCAGTGACCTTAACCATGCTTCTAGGTCTAAGGTTAAGGTCATAGCAGAGTTATTTGAAAAATCCTTGTCCAGAGCATATCTTCTCTCCCCTTGGTCCAATCTGGCTCATACTTCACTCACAGAGTGCCTATGGTCAAAGGGTGTATAGTGACCTGGAATGAAGTTTGTAGGTCATGAGTCAAGGTCATATCGGACCAAGCAAAAATTCTTTTTTCAGAACATATGCTCTCCATATAGCCCTATTTGGCTCATACTTCAGATGAACAGAGATTTTGAGTAAAAGGTGTGCAGTGACCATGAACCAAGTTTCAAGGTCAAATGTGAAGGTCATAGCAGAATTATATGGAAAATCCTTGTCCGGAGCATATGTTCTCTCCCTTTGGTCCAATCTGGCTCATACTTCACCCACAGTGTGCCTTTGATCAAAGGGTATGCAGTATTAAACCTTGAATGATATTTTTAGGTCAAGTGTCAAGTTCATATTGGATCACACAAAAATCCTTTTTTAAGAGTATATACTCTCCAATTAGCCCTATTTAAACAAAGCTTTTTGGTTAATGGTGTGCAGTGACTTTGAACCAAGTCAATGTGAAGGTCATAGGAAACCTCTTTATAATCAGTTTTAGACCATAGATTATTTCCCATTTGCTTGATCTTGCTCAGGATGAACAAAAATGCCTGTTTGTAAGGGGTAGTAAGATGGAATTAAAAGTTCTATGGTAGCTGGAAAATTTCTGAGTCATAGGTCAAGGTCATAGCAAAATTCTCTGAAATGCTTTTAATTTTGTTGTCCATTATTTAAGCGGGGCCTTTTGAGTTAGTCACCATCTCAATGTTGTCTAGTGATTTTGTATAATCTTGTATATATGATAATGGGATCCAAAGAGTTCAATATTCTATCAATGAAATTACTGTAACAGTTACATATTTGCGTTTCATTTTGTTTTACTTGTTTATTGCAGAAATGTTAATTTTGACCTTGATATTTTACATATGTAACGTTCCCAGTAAGGGCCTGGGATAAAAGGCCTTGCATGAAAATGTAAGTGTCCTATAGGAACCACAATGTCTGTCCACATGGTTCATCTATATGCCTGTGTGTTTGTTTGTCGACACTTTTATTGTGAAATAACTCAAATAAGTAACAGGTAGATTTGAACATAACATTTTCAAATATATCAATTTGTCAGCAATACATGTATTTTTATTATGGCAAATAAGGTTGAATTTTATATCTTGTTGTGTATGTTGTGAAAGGCTTAATTAAACAAGTAGTTTTCAACATAACATTTTCAAAATTTGTATTTAAATAGTTTACTTTAAAAGGAAGGCACCCATAAATTTTAGGTTCATATATCACCTTGTCTGTTTGTCTTAATGTATTTCATTCTGACAAGGTTTAATGGGGTTCGGTACAAGTTCAATTTTGGAATCAGATTAAAAATTTCTATACCAGTACATAATGTATATTGGTGGCAATTTTGCATTTTTTTTTCAAAATAAATTAACTATTACTTGCACAGTACATATTAGGCTTTATTTATTTCCTTGAGATGAAGAGCTCTGTAGGCTCTTGTAAAAATGTAGGAAAATATTCAAAATTTACACCTAAAATAAATAGTTTACGGCCAAAGATATCGTGTAAAATTTTAAAGTAGATCTGATGGATGATTTTGTTTTACTTTACGATTATGACATCGGAAATAAGAATAAAATTACAAAATTTGATCATACAGGAGGTTTCACGTTTCACGCATTATAAGTCATCACCTATCAGTTTACAAGTCGTTAAAACTCATACGGAAACCCACATGTAAACAATCTGAGTCATTTTTGACATTGATTTGAGTGTCACGTGATTGCAATTGCTGTCTAAAGATAGTTACAGTGGGATTAACGCACTGAGAAAAGAAGAGAAAATTGGAAGTTATTCAATGTCTGTTGTATGAAAGAAGCATACATAGAGAGTGCATCAAAATATTCATATTATATTAATTCTTGAAAACATCAGGTTTCACTGAGAGGTTGCTTGCTCATGATATATGCCATGCTGCAATATTTACATTCCCCTGCGCTTGTGTGGCTATAAAGTGGAAGGGAAACTCAATATTTATGTGTTGGCTCAACAATTAATTTTATTTATCTCTTTTTAACAAGATTTACTTTCGAACATCATCATTTTTCAAAAGTTCATATTTTGATATGATATATAAAATATGGGGAAATGGTGTAAAAATTCAATATTTGGTGAATCATGAGTTTGTGCGTCACCATGTCTCTTTAATTTATAACAAAAGTGTTGAACAACTAAAAATAAACATAATCCCAAGATATATATATAGAGATAATATTAAGTGAGTGGGCTATTCATTAACCGACTTTGTTGATATTGGAATTTTTTATTAAACGGTGTGCTCCATAGACAAACTTACAGAATATTATCAAAATTGCTCAGATTTACTAAAAAGCCCTTGTAAAATACCAAACTAAGAATTAATTTCATTAAATGTGTCATATTAAACAAATTATTATGTTTATTGATTAGGTAATCATTTGAATATTAAATCAATAATAGAAAGTAATTTCCATACAGAAAAACTTTTTGGTGTGAGATACCGTAGGATATAATGAACTTCTTAGCATATACCCATGGTATGTTTCTGCTAGGAACAATGGAAACTGTCTAGTAAACATGTATGTAATTAAAAGGAGTGTTTCATCTGAACAATAGTACATGTATTATTTGTGTGACTGTTAGTTTATTAGAGAAGCACTTAGTCTAGCAATTTATAAATGGCAACCAAGGTAACTGAAAGTTTTTAATACAAATAAGCTACTGAAGCTTATGTTGAAAATGAGAGCATGCATGAGTAGGACCAGAGTACAGATTCATTAAAATTTTGTCTACATAAAGTGATCTAGTACTAACAGTATATTGTTGCTGTTGGTTTGTTTGGTTTTTTTTTTTTATAATAAATACATATATATTCATATACCAGTGGATGTTATCGATTCTAAATACTATACATGTACATGTGGCCTTAATTATGTATCAGTACATAGCATGTCCAGTGCAAGACTAACATAGGGTATGCACATGCATAAAGAAAATGATATGCAGGCTCAGTGCATAATTCAGACTAATTTCATATCAGTATTTAGTAATATGTTTTGCTACTGAATTCATGAACAGTAGACAATTTCCATTTCAACTTGCTTACCATGGTAATCATATGCATATCATCTGGGCGCTAGCTCTCAGATTAAAACTATAATTATTGCAAATTGATGTAACTTTTTCAGCTGAATTAATGCAGAAGACTTTTCATCAAGATGCAACTAATTCTCAATCAATAATGACAATGGTGTTTGATATTTCTTCTTATGTTTGACAGACCCAGCCAGAACTGTTAAGATTGCAATGGATCTTCAGTCTTGTATGCAACCAAATAGAAAAAGAGGGTAAAGACAACTGCATATTGTGGGACTTTATGCCAAATCTCAAATTCCTGATGACCCCATTCAGAAATGTTAAAGAATGTGAAAATGATTTCAAAATCTTTGAAAACAGAGTAAGTATAATGTAGTTTGTGTGTTTTTGTGATTCTTTGTTGTTTCTTTGTTGATCCACTTACCAGTATATCACGCAATTAATGAAATTCTGTAAGTGTCCAAGTAAATATTTAAAGATACAGTCACATTCAGGTTGTCATTTCATTGAGCTACAATTCTTCATGCAAATGTTAAAAAAAATTGCAATTTGCAGCATGTAAAGGTAATGCTAGTTTTGGATTTACAGGTGTTTAAATGAATTTTGTTTATGCTGATCAATATCAATACATCTAATTGTTTTTCAGACATTACATGAATTTATCTCTTTAATGCCTCAGACTTTCTCTTCAACAACTTTACAAAGTTAAGAATATTAAATTCATGTGTAGATCTAGATTGTTATTTTACCTGTAAAAAAAAAAAATTGCATTTCTTGACTTTACTTGGCTGATGAGGATACAACTAAAAATAAACATAATTCCAAGAAGGCAATAAGTGTAGTCACTGTGACAATCTCAGCAATTGAAGACATTTTTCCACACTAGCTTTTATTTTTTTTTTCAGTTTCCTATTTCATTTGCAATCAATTTTACTGTCACAAGTGAGAAGAATATCCTGGCCCCTCAGTGTGCTGTCCCAAAGGCTGGGGAACAGAAAGAAACGAAAACACAAAGTGCCCAGCCAAAGCAATCTGACGAGGCCGATACTGGTAGACTAGCAGTGAGTACTGGTTATGTTATACCATGTAGATTATCAGTGATTAGTGATTTTGATGAGCCTATAAATGACTCACTTGAAGACTGACAGTCAGTAAGTACATATAAGGATTAATAGGTAGCCTGATAGTTGATACTGATTCTATAGGACCATAGGTAGACGCAGTATTAAATTGTGATTATTCCATATGTTTTTGGTAGATGTGTGAGGTCTATATACAGATGAAATTCATTTTCCTTTTGGGGCCTTGTCCCCTGGAACTCACTTCCAGGGTGCTGCTCTGGACCTGCAATGAGTGTCCCCCCTGACCCTAGCTTGCCATATTTTGCATGTTTTGTGCTTATGTTCATCAAAGCCTTAGATAGCCCCTGAAAACTATCTATTGCAAAAGTTAAAAGTGAAGTGCATATGTACCCGGTAATATGTTCTTTGGCAATATACATTTGATGATTATAAATTTAAGGAACTCTGTATATAAATTGGTACAATGCATCTGAGACAATATTTGATAAAGATGTGTATAATTATCGTAGATCTTTGAACACTGCTATGAAGAGTACGTTTATTTTCAAGCTTAATGGATCATTAATTCTAAATCAATATGAAATTCTAAGGTAAAAAAAAATCCCTCTCTCTAATTATCTTTTTTGTAGGGTTTTTATTAATTGTAGGATGAAGTGAGATAGCTAGAATATTAATCAAAAGATGATAAAATGTCTTCTGCCTTAAGATTTAAGACAAATCAGTGATGATCCTGACTTCATTTGATTCAAGTCATGGACAAGTCTTCTTTATCTTTTAGAAAAATTTAGAAATTTGTTATTAATGCAGTTATGTAATGGCTCTGTACCCAATTTCATATTCTTGCAAAATCATTACCGAGCTGACTACAATGTAAATGTCTAAGAACTCCACACTCTCAGTAGAGCAAGGAAATCTGGAGGGTGTGTTGATGGGGTCACTCTCTGGTCTGCAAAAATTTGGGTCTCCATGACTCAGCACCTGTTACTTCTTTAAGTTCTTTGCATATATCTAAATGGTTATTTGTCGTAATTCTGTTGTAAATGGTTTACATCTTAACTGATTTTATCACTGTTTCGTGTGAAGGACTGACAAAATTTTTCCTTTATATTGCACCTACATATGGCCTTTGAGTTTTGAGGGCTCTCCATTGTAATACCTTAAAAGGGATGCTTAGGATCCTTTCTGGCCAGAATCCCCAAAGGACATTTAGAAATGAAAGCTTAGAGTCTTTGTTCAGTTAAGATTATTCATTGTTCACTTTTAAATAAGATTATTCTTTGTTCAGTGACCTGGAGAAAATACTAAAGTCTGTCCCAGGTTATAATAATTTCTTCCATCTTTTTTTCATGATTTTTAATAAAAATACACATACCTGTGAAAGAAATACAGTTGAAATAGTTAAAAGGGAAAATATCCAAGATATCTTCATTGACACATTATCATTTTTCACTCATAAAAGTTCACAGGAACGAAAACAAATTTCTTACGGAGATTTATAATGGGAAATATTTACATCTTTTCACCATTTGGAACTCACTCGGAATTCGTCACACAATTTTTCAACGTTATCATCCGGGCTGTTTCATGGTTGATGCAATGCAAAATCCCTGTAGACTTTCTGTTTTGGGTTGTGTATTGAAGCCTGAAGCGGTAGAGGGGGCGTTTCAAAACAGATTATCTGGACATTTTTTATACATATTAGTAGATGAACGTAGTTTGAGCACAAAGATATTTATGATTATTGAAATATTAAGCGAAAAGTATAGTAACAGACACAAAAAAGAACATTTATTAATAAACCTTGACACTCACCAAAAAACACTGTACATATACATCCCCTCCCCCCTAAAGATTAAAGGTAATAAATTTACCAGAATTTATTGTATTTCACCGTGAACTTAATGCTGTGAATTTATTTTTTGACAGAAAAGAGCCCGTCTCTATGCTGAGTGTGTTCAAATATTCACAGACTATTTTGCAAAGCGAGAGAAACTTGTGTCCATGGATGTGTCCTCCAAAGCAAAGGAAGACATTTGGGATAAAGTCTGTGAATTTTTCTCCAATCTCGAAGTTCCACATGTCAGAAATGTAGATACTGTCATCTTTTTTATTTTCGGTAAGTATACCTAATATATAATTATGGTAGGATTATGTCCCACTGCACTACAGATTGCATCAAATGACCAGATATTGCAGAATTTAAGATTTGGAGGCTTTAGTTGAAGAAATATGTCTTAAGTTTCATTGAATTTTTTTTTCATGTTTTTGTCATACCGTATCTGTATATGTACAGCTGGCAGATTGCAATTGTCTTCTAGTAATTGTTGTTGGCTAGATCAAGATTTTTAGTATTACATGGGCAAATCTTCAAAATTTGAAGTACCGGTAAACCACCCAATTCTAAGTACGAGTAAGAAAAAGTATTTTGCTTGGATAATTTTACATATTAAATGATTTAATTCAAACGTAGAATGTCGATTAGCACAATTCCAAACAATGTTGACTTACATTGCTTGCTTTTATATATTGTGAAAGTGCATGACTTCTCACTTTAAAGTATTAGTTTTAACTGCTTATAATATTTGACAGTGATACTTTGTTAACCAGATGTATTATAGATGCGGGCAAACAACAAAGGGAAATAAATACCAGTAATGTTAGCTAGTACAGATTACAGAATTTCTCGAAAAAACATAAAACAAGGTATTATTTTATTTCGGAATAATTATTTTCCTCGGAATTCACCTTTTTCCTGATGGAAAATTGTAATTGGCCCTAATAGCCTTAGTTACATGAAAAAAATATAAATCGTTGAGATAGTGTGACTTTAGCAGTGGCAGGGTTAATGGAGAAAAATACATGATTTGCTATGCTCTGAATTTATACCAGTATTCATCTTATTTATTTATTTGTTTTAATTTATTTTATTTGTTTGTTTTGTATTTTGTGTGTTTGATCTTTATTGATAAATTTTCATTTGTATAAATCAGATTTGTATGACAAATCTCCTAACATCTTCCGGTAGAAAAGGGGGGGGGGGTTAGTTTTTCACTGAAAAACTAACCCCCTTAGTTTTTCAGTGAAAAGCTAACCCCCCCCCCCCCCCCCCCCATCCGCGTAAAATCCAGCTGTCTTTCAATTTAGACATGAATATTTGATCTGTAATAAGTAAATCATCTCCACAAGCTGTAAATTCACCACTAAAACATCGTAGATGTTGACTGGAAGCAACACTCCTCAAATCTAAACTTACAATGAAACGAAGTGAAGGCTCAAGCATGTGACAATGCGAGGCACCGAAATCTTGGCTAAAACGCAATGACTACGATCGAGACGTACATAATCCAAACTGCGGTCGCGGCAGTTAAAAAATTCACCGATTTCCGAGTTAGAATAAAACATCATAGCTATAAGCTGGGCGTTATTTACATGACAAGATCCACCAGCACGACGTCCTTTGCACCAGAAGATTTACAGCTCCGCGTCACTTCCGTGTCTTTGACGTCATATTCTCTGTATGCACTGAGAGTTGAAATTGATCGGCGGATCATGAATTGAAATATCTACGAACTTAAAATTGCATATCTTATCAGTCTCTGGCGACATGAAAATAAATATAATTTCAGCGTGATTTACATGCTAAGTGTTTACACATTACTTGAAGTAGAAATACTAACGTAAAAAATATATTTTCTCATTTTTTACAGGTACTCTAACAGTACGATATAAATAACGTATATATCTTGAACAGGTATTTATATGTGTTGAACAAGTTGTATTCGTTAATTTGATATTTGAATTACCATTTTATTTCAGTTTCTGCATGTGGGTTGTTTTGGATATTAAATTGATGTCTGATTACAGTACAAGTAGTACGATGTTTTATAGGCATCTCTACCGTTAGGAATGATGGATGAATGCATGTTTCTTCTTCAGTCAAACTACACAAATAACAAATAAGCAATGATGTGTAGACATGAATAAACGTCTTTCTATATATAACGTTACAGAAATAAATTTTATCTGTTGAGTTCATCATTTCTTATAAAATTTTCTATAATAATCAATATTATTTTAATATTTACTGACAATAGGATTCTCCATTAACCAAGTGAATGTATACACCAAGATCCCCAAGAAATTTGTAGTTGTTACGCATTAAAACTAACTTTAAAATTTTGAAATTTCTGGATCCGCCTCGATGTTTTAGCCACTGTTAAGAAGCACATATTTAGTGTGCACATCTTGCAAATACATCCAAATATGACGTAGTTATTACTGTTACGTCATACAGCTGAACTTAGAAGAGCTTCAACAGCATCCAGTGTCAGAAGTTAGATCTTGGAAGAAGGGGGGGGGGGGGGGGGGGGGGTTGATAGACGGAATAATACAAATAGCAATATCAAAAGCGACAAAAAAATTAAATAGGGGGCTTATTGCGTTCAAGAAATTAGGAAAAACTTCATACATGTTAACATTTAGGTTTTAAAATTTTCATTAATGTCCCGGATGAAGATATTTAAGTGTTCACGCAGGTCTGACCCCTTCATGCACTTTCTTTATCCTTCTTTAGAAAAGCGTATACCGCCCATTTCATTCCAACTAATGTTTCTAGTCTATCATTTTTAGAAGTCATGCAAATTTTTAAACGGAGGTTGTGATTTTTTAGTACGGGCACATGCCAAGGCGGAAAAACATGTGTCTGTCCCAGGATATATATATGCAGCACATTTGTGCGATTTGTAATAAAATACATGTATATATTTATAAAAATTATATTATTATATATATGAGAAAAATATATAACGTTAGGTGCCTGTGAAATACACATACCTGTGAAAGAAGTGCAATTGAAATTGACGAAAGGGAAAATATCCAAGATATCTTTATTGACACATTATAAAGACACATTGCAAGTGCGCTGCGCGATTAGGTAGAGAACTGTATTTTTGCGCTTATGTAGAGATCTGTATTTTAATCAGATTGCAAGTTTTAACTCGTAAAATTTTACAGGAACAAAGCAGAGATTGAATATTGAAGAAACAGAGATTTATACTGCAAAATGTTGACATCTTTTCTCCATTCGGAAGTGACTCGGAAAACCTCGCACAATTTTTTAACGATATCATCAGGGTACTTTCATCTTACTTGAAACGCAAAATCCCCTTTGAATTTTTATTTTAAGCTGCGGTATATAAAAGATTTTCCCATACTACTGAATGGACATCATTTTTATAAATATGAAATACATTTATAACAAAATGTGCTGCAAAATCATCTTGGGACAAAGTAAAATATTGTCTTTATTTTTAAACAGTCATTGATATTCACTAGCTTTGTTAGATTTATGGTTTAACAAACAAAAGTCAGTAGACACAGGTATGTATATATAGAAAAACAAACACACGTAAGACAATTGACACGGATACTGGATTGGACCACTCAGCAGATGTACATGCATACATACGGTTGTTTCAAAAAGCACGATGCCCACTTTTAACTTGCGGTCAAAACATGATTTACATTACTGTACAGAAAAAAAAAAAAAAAAAAAAAAAAATATATATATATATATATATATATATATATATATATATATATATATATATATATATATTAGACTGGGGATATGCACACTTTCATATACATGTACTCTAAATTATTTTGGTCCAATATGCGTGTTGGAAATAAAATTAGTACCTTTTAACCTGATGATACTTCTCGATCGATCGATCGATCGATCGAGAGAGAGAGAGAGAGAGAGAGATTTTGTTTTGACAATATAAATATAGTATTATACAAATCAACCAAATCGATATTCAAAAACTCGTTACATTTGTAAAAGCATCAAGTTCCTCAGTCTTTCCAGACGGGCGAGGTGATAAATGGAAATGTTTGTTTATAAATTAATATTTACATTTTCCAGTGTCTCTGTCTGTGATAACACTACGAATCGATTTTGTAGTATACAGCCCAATAACTTCAAAAGACGTATTGTTGGGGGCGCAAGCAGGTTTGCATAATTAATATAATAATATTTCATCGTACAACTGCTGAAAATTATTTAAATATAAGTAATAAGGAATCATTCTTTGGATACTATGAGGTGATAATTTCGGTCGGGGCGTGATCAAATCCATCATAAAGCTTTATTGGATTTGATCACGCCCTGACCGAAATTATCACCTCATAATACTCAAAGAATGATTCCTTATTTCTTAAATGTATTACGTACAATGATTAAACACATGTTCATTCATTCAATACGTTAAAATATAACGTTTAGTTCGTCTACATTACGCAACCATATCCACATACGAAGTACACAAAGACTGCAGAATGCATAATTAGGCTATCATTCTGGCGATAAAATTATTTTGAAATTTTGTGGAGAAGCTACTAAAAAAATTGTATTTCGTGGTACTATTCTTAATTTTGATTTCTTACATCAGTTACCTAGTTACATAAACATTTGTGAAATTTAACGCCGGTTTATTTCATTTGCCAATTCGCCGGTCACATGATCGGCATACACAGATATGGAACAAATGAAGTCCTCTCAATGTTACCAAAGGTTATTCGGCGTACGCCAGTTTGATAAATGAAGTCCTACCAATTGTTTAGTAAATAGAGCGGATCCACCTTTCATGTTTTAAAAAAGTGTATTAAGATTTTTTTTTATAGAACGTGAATACTAGGAATATACCATGCAGGAGCATATTTCTTTTAAATTCACGCATAAGCTTTGGATTTCTGGGTGGAGATGGTAGTTGGTTTAGTTAAAGTCATTACTATAGAATTTTTTTTCCATTCCATTGAAAACAAGTAGTGAAAGAAACAAACTGGAAAAATCTTTTGCTTCTTGGAAAAGAATTATACCTAAAAAATAATTTTGTTTATAGTGTTTTAATATAATATAATCTAACAGCTGTTTTAAAAAGAGCTTGGACTTTGGGCAGTGCGTGTCGGACTCCAATCAGATAAAGGCTGGATCTACTACTCATGGTTGTACTCCATTAGCTGTTTCTCCAGGGAAAATCAACGGAATTCCAGACGAGCGGATCGGAATCGTTGTTCTGACGCTGTCGGAACTGTTCCCGCCAGATAAGTGGTGCAGATGAAATCAAACTGGTGGAAAAGCAGAAGACAATTTATCTCATTCACTCTTGCTTACGATATATAATGACGTTTCCTTCAGTGGACATATTTGACGGGCATAAATGTACACAAAGAAATAAAACAATTTCCAGTTAAGAAATATTCATTTTGAATTTGATTAAAATTAAACAATTTCTTTTGCTGAAAAAAAAATTTCATCGGACTGTTCAAAGACACATTCTAAAGTTGTTTTGTTGACCAAAATGATTTAGGCAAAGGCCGAAAAATCAGTAAATTAATTGAAGTTTAAATTTCCATGCACACTGTTATCATCATCATCATCCATCACTTCATCTAAAATCGTGTTTGGTGCCGCAATCTTCCAATTCTGTTTCATTCTGGAACAGCTGGAATCGTCCTGACTGTATTTAGAGCGGTTCCGGAACTGCCCAGTCGAGCGCACCCCAACAGTTAACTGTCCCGTCATTGGCTTATAGATACGACTAAATTGAGCGCAAAGACACTTGTTCGACTTCATCCCGGGGTGTACATTGTCAATTTTACACAACAGAGCAGGTTTTGGTTTTGGTTGTTTTGTTTGTTTGTTTGTGTTTTTTTTTTGTGTTTTTTTTTTTTGGGGGGGGGGGGGGTTCGATTTTGACAGTCTATGACACTCTAATTATGAATATTAATGAGCTTATCCTAACTAATTAAAAGAAAGGATGTCAAAATTTGACGGCTTGTTTTTGATGAGCAAACAACATAGTCCACCGAAGTCGAAAGTCCAAGTTCTATAGACAATATCACGGAAGACATTTCAAATACCAGTGATTTTACACTATAAAACTTCACGTATCACATACATGTATTATAGTAAAAACATAATTTTTCTCAATTTAAAACTGATTATGTTCAGTTTGAGAAGTTACAATTGTTTTGAACAAACCTTTAGATTTGATAGAAGTGAAAGATAAAAAAAAACCAACGGTAAACATTATGTTTACCACTATGATTCTACGCGCTGTGTAGATTGATCAAACTACATAACATATTCATAAAGTAACATGCGTGTATTCGTTTGATATCTAAAAAAGCATGGTTTGCGATATGCTGTATATATTACTCCGATTCGCTAATTCTAGTGGGGACTTATAAAAATTGAATTATCATGGAGTTCCCCCCCCCCCCCACTTTTTTGGTAGTATGTAAAAATGGAAATTGAAAGTAAGGAAATTAAGTTATAGGTATACAACGATACCCCCCCCCCCCCCCGGGATTATAATTCTAATGATTTTCGGAAATTGTCTTTTTTTTCTTTTTGCTTGTCAAGATTTTTTTGATGAGTCTTCACCCCTCTGCCATTTTCAAAAACGATGCTACGTGCCTGACGTGCACTTTGGGTTAAGGCTATAGTGCACTACGCCTATAACAGAAAAAAATATATGGCTGGATTATACAGACTATAGCCAGTATAATCATATACAATGCTTACATATAATGTAGGTAAACCTACTCATTAAGGTACAAAGCTTTTCCTTCTAAACTTTAATACCATTCCTTCATCGTGTCCCGAAAATAGGGCTCGGACACCCCACACTGCTCCGAAGATACATATAATTATATACTGACAGAAAATTTGTTGATATCTTAATTTAAAAGAATGATTAAAACATAATCATATACAGTATATGCACATTCAGTCTAAATCAATTTCACGGGTTTGCTATGAAACAGTAAATTTTAAGCAAAAGGTTTACGAAGAAATTGCGGAGTATACATTTCAATGCCAATTCTTGCGTCAAATGTTCTGCCCAACAGAATTCTTGTCGCAAAATTGAATATTATGAATTATCTATACTTCACATTATTTTTAATAAGTATTTGTATTGATTTAAATGATAATTAATTGCTCCAAATAACCATCTAAAATGAAACGCTCATCAACGTTTTTCACAGTCGTCAAAAACCCAAGTCTTGCATACTAGTCATTTTTTTTCCAGGGGGGGGGGGGGGGGGTCTGAAGGATAATTGTGTTTGCCGGGGGTGGGGTGGAGGGTCTGAGGCATATTTGCGATAATTTTACTAAGTAAATTTAAAAAAAAATCATTTTCCGACCCCCCTCTAGATCCGCGCATGCTAGTACGCTTACTTACACATGCCTTATTCCGATTGTGGCTACTATGCACTTTTGTGACGAACATCTCAACAATCTTGCTCTTAACGGAATGTGTTCAAGAGGTTTAAGATTTCATATCTTTAAAAACAAAAGAACTTTGCCTTTTATTGGTAGATCACGAATAATAAATATCCACCAAAGCGAGGAAAGTTTAGCAAATTTTCCAATCAACTCTTAATGTTGCAAAACCAACAATCATTCACTTTATAGTGGCTTGGTGTCAAAAGTGGGCCCAGGGCAGCGCCTTTATAGGTATAGAATAGATCAGGGGCAAAGCCTATGTTGTTGCTTCCATACTATTTAAAATTTAATTTCAACATATGAATTTAAAGATTTGTACAAGCGTCGTTTGAAAAGTAACACATTCAGCCTCAAACTTTAAAAAATTATTCATGACCCAAATAAAACCAAAAATTGTCAAAATGAATGTCACACAATCATATTGCTCCACTTTCAGTAGATATCAAATGCGCAGATATAAGGGGAGGGGGTCCCCTGAAAATACGAAATTTCTGGGTATTACAATATACATGCAAGTTATTAATAGGCATTGGAACTTCTAAACCTTCCCTGGAAATAAAGCAATTACTTTCACCCCACCCGGGTGTATAGATGTATACAGATATATATGTATTTAGCTGCCGCACATGTATCAGTACCTGACAGTTATAATACCATGCGCATATCTTGTCAGCGACAAGATTTTTTTTTTTTGCATTTATTTTTCATAGTTAGGCGATTTGTAATATGTAAAATGTTCACGGTATGCGCTACACGTAATATAAAACTTAACCGTATTTGTCGTCTTACGTGTACGTGTACCTGTAAGTATTTCACTACGCGTAAACATAAAAAAATCTAAACCTCTCTAATGATAATATTTTGTCATTGTTCTTTCTTCGTTTGGTCAAGATTGTTTTTTTCTGATAAACTAGATGATATCCCGCCCAAGCGCGGGAAATAAAACTTTACATATTCGTAGGATTTTTATGTTGAACCAGATATTTTTCTTTTTTGGGGGAGGTTATGTTCATATCTAGACGTAATCGACACAATCCGTTAACGGTTCACAAATTAATATACAAGATTTAATCTATCAGTGGTATTAAAAATGTATGAAATCTAAAAACGCGAGTGCATGCAATTTTATTTGTATATTATTAACCAAAGTTGTCCAATTCAAGGTATCTCCCCGATTTATGATGAACTGCCCAACTCTTTCCGGCATTGTGTTATTTGTCAACCCGCGTTCTTTGTTACGGCATTCTGGAAAGTTCTTTCCATCAAAACAGAAATCGCTCATTCAAGAAACGAACTAGCTCATTTTATTCCCCATTAGTCAAATCTTAATATTTCTCTGTACATACTTTAAATAAATTTCCGTTAAATATATATATTAACCCTTTACATATTAATTATTCATTGGAATTCGTCCAGTCTTAAATTCGCCAGCTGACGAGGGCGAAAGGGGCGAAAATAAAACGGGGGCGAATATTTCCCTGTATACAGTATTCGGATTAAAACTCCCACTGCATTGGATCCACCAAAGCGTGTCCACCACCTTACTCTCATTTTTGATTTTTCGGGCTGTTTTATGAATTAATTTCACAGATGCAACTACTTATCAGGTATAATTTAATCATAGTTTAGCGACTTCATCTCACAAGTCTTGAAATACCAAATGTGTAAGCAGTTACTCTGGTGCAGGCGTTTTGTAGTTAATTGGAACAATTCTTCATTTACAAGTAAAGATAATATATATAAAAATTAATTGTACAGTAAAGCTGAAATTGTGGACTAATGGCAGCCACGTTGAAACCTCAACTTTTTTTAGAGTGCAGAATGAATGTATAAATTAAGGGTCAAATAACGTGATATGATGACATTTTCCCGGGGATACCGTTCCTTGTAACCCATTTCCAGAAAATTATGCAGAAAAGCCTGAAAGTAAAAGCATATACACGTATCATACAATAAACATGTAGAAGGTTTCATTTAAATTCATAATCTCCTGGACTAAAGTAGGAGATCGATATTCTGACACAATCATGGAAGTCTCAACCCCCCCCCCCCCCCCCCCCCCTTTTTCTTCGAGATTCTTGACACTGGATGCTGTTGAAGCTCTTCTAAGTTCAGCTGTATGACGTAACAGTAATAACTACGTCATATTTGGATGTATTTGCAAGATGTGCACACTAAATATGTGCTTCTTAACAGTGGCTAAAACATCGAGGCGGATCCAGAAATTTCAAAATTTTAAAGTTAGTTTTAATGCGTAACAACTACAAATTTCTTGGGGATCTTGGTGTATACATTTACTTGGTTAATGGAGAATCCTATTGTCAGTAAATATTAAAATAATATTGATTATTATAGAAAATTTTATAAGAAATGATGAACTCAACAGATAAAATTTATTTCTGTAACGTTATATATAGAAAGACGTTTATTCATGTCTACACATCATTGCTTATTTGTTATTTGTGTAGTTTGACTGAAGAAGAAACATGCATTCATCCATCATTCCTAACGGTAGAGATGCCTATAAAACATCGTACTACTTGTACTGTAATCAGACATCAATTTAATATCCAAAACAACCCACATGCAGAAACTGAAATAAAATGGTAATTCAAATATCAAATTAACGAATACAACTTGTTCAACACATATAAATACCTGTTCAAGATATATACGTTATTTATATCGTACTGTTAGAGTACCTGTAAAAAATGAGAAAATATATTTTTTACGTTAGTATTTCTACTTCAAGTAATGTGTAAACACTTAGCATGTAAATCACGCTGAAATTATATTTATTTTCATGTCGCCAGAGACTGATAAGATATGCAATTTTAAGTTCGTAGATATTTCAATTCATGATCCGCCGATCAATTTCAACTCTCAGTGCATACAGAGAATATGACGTCAAAGACACGGAAGTGACGCGGAGCTGTAAATCTTCTGGTGCAAAGGACGTCGTGCTGGTGGATCTTGTCATGTAAATAACGCCCAGCTTATAGCTATGATGTTTTATTCTAACTCGGAAATCGGTGAATTTTTTAACTGCCGCGACCGCAGTTTGGATTATGTACGTCTCGATCGTAGTCATTGCGTTTTAGCCAAGATTTCGGTGCCTCGCATTGTCACATGCTTGAGCCTTCACTTCGTTTCATTGTAAGTTTAGATTTGAGGAGTGTTGCTTCCAGTCAACATCTACGATGTTTTAGTGGTGAATTTACAGCTTGTGGAGATGATTTACTTATTACAGATCAAATATTCATGTCTAAATTGAAAGACAGCTGGATTTTACGCGGATGGGGGGGGGGGGGGGGGTAGCTTTTCACTGAAAAACTAAGGGGGTTAGTTTTTCAGTGAAAAACTAACCCCCCCCCCCCCCCTTTTCTACCGGAAGATGTTAGGAGATTTGTCATACAAATCTGATTTATACAAATGAAAATTTATCAATAAAGATCAAACACACAAAATACAAAACAAACAAATAAAATAAATTAAAACAAATAAATAAATAAGATGAATACTGGTATAAATTCAGAGCATAGCAAATCATGTATTTTTCTCCATTAACCCTGCCACTGCTAAAGTCACACTATCTCAACGATTTATATTTTTTTCATGTAACTAAGGCTATTAGGGCCAATTACAATTTTCCATCAGGAAAAAGGTGAATTCCGAGGAAAATAATTATTCCGAAATAAAATAATACCTTGTTATAAGTGATGTAAAGGATTCAAGTTGTGTCTCCTTTATCATGTTTTTACTTAAATTATCGCTATGACTCATTACTCTGTTCCAGTATATATATGCAGCACATTTTCTTGAATTATTCAATATTTATAAATACTTCCAGGTTCAAAAATCCCAAGATTTCTCCTTTGAAATGGCCCCTCTAGCTTGTCAGGTGTGAATACACGGTTAAAAATAAAAAGTCTACGGGGATTTTGCAAGCGATGATAAGATTGAAAAATGTGCGAAGTATTCCGAGTTACTTCCAAATGGAGAAAAGATGTCAACATAACCCATTATAAATCTCCACAAGAAATCTGTTTTTATTCCTGTGAATTTTTTTAATGAAAAGTGATGTGTCAATGAAGTTATCTTGGATATTTTCCATTTCATCAATTTCAATTGCATTTCTTTCACAGGCTTGTGTATTTTTATTAAAAATTGTCCAAATTAGCTGCATAAATATCTTGGGACATTGCAGGGATTTAGATGTAAGCATTAATATTTTGTCCCTAATATCGATATGTAAGATATACAGTGCAAGATATACAATGTAATCTAGCAATTTATAGATGATATTTATAGGTATTTTGAAATTCTACACTCATTACTTTTATATGGTGATAATAAAAAAGATGCTTATTGATCTTTATAGCTCTTTAAGATCTAGTTATTGTATCCTCGTATAGTTCTTTTATATACAGTAATTGTGTATCCTCTATTCAACAAAAATAAAGCCAAGCTACTGACTTTGATTGTACTGATATTGCTGTTTTAAAAATGACTATTTAAAAATGTTATTACTTGTAATTATTTCATGTTAACTTCACAATATTTCATTACTTTAAGCAAGTTCAAGTCTTGTACATGTACCTTGAAATTACTGAAAAATTTATGTTATTAGTTAGGAGCATCAAGGATCTGATTTTAAACAACACTGAAAATTGTGTACTGCTATGTATCTGCAGTATTTTTTTTTTTGACCATGAAATACTAACTTCTTAATCAATTTTCATAGATATTTGGCGAAATATATTAAATTTGATACCAAAATACTCTTTAGACATTTTACTACAATATTTGTCCTTTTACTTTCCTCAAATTTTGGTGTGCGAGTGTTTGTAATAAAGCTATTGTTTCCATAGTAATTAATGCTATATTTCAGATGACAACGATGCTCAAAATTACTACACTGATTTTCTGGATGCAAAGCGTGTCAACGTTCGTGACATGGCAGTGAATATTGCAGCACCACCGGTAATGTACAAAGCAATATAAGCACAGGTTATTTCTCATGATGTAAATGTCATTATACAGTTATGAATGATATGAGCTAATTATATTATGCAAGCAGACCATTAGACTTTGAAACCTAAATGATAAAATAAATACTGTATACAGGGTTATTTTCACCCCGGATAATTTTCGCCCTTCTACACTTGCAAACAGTTTTGCCCCATCTTGAATTCACCCAAACACAATTGTGTTTAAAAAGAGATAATTTTAAACATTGGAATTTGCCCAGTCTTAAATTCGCCCTCTGAAAACAAGGGTGAAAGGGGCGAATATAAAATTGGGGCGAATATTTCCCTGTATACAGAATACCATTATACAAGTGCATGTACTTAATGAGAAAACATCTAATTTGCTAGCTTTCAAATGCTGTTTTGTTGAGCAGTGGTCCACAATCCTTACTAAAACCAACAATTTTAACTGTAAAACTATTAGATAGCTATTTCATATTTGGTAAGATGAATGATCATATCAGAGGTCATTATCAGGTTAAAACTATGCAAGCAAACATGTGACAAAATTGCTAGGAATATTAATGTTACCATTGAAAACAGATTATGCTGCCTTCTCACATAAAGAAAGATGTAGCTTAGATTTCTGTGAAGAGAGAAGGTTCTTATCTGAGACACGAGTAAATAAAAAAAGCTCATTTATTCTTGAGAACTGATTCCATGAATTATTGTTCTTTTTTACAGGAACAAATTATTCCAGCAGTATGCAAGTATATTGATGATACATATCCAATACAGAAGAAGTTTATTGTAGATCTTGAACAGTCTGCAATCACAAGGGACTGCATGAAAAAGGTAATCAGCTATCACCAGATACTCAGTAGCTACTCTATGGCATTTCTTTAACATCAAACGATATCTCTCTGTCAGTTCTTGTCATATAATGAACGGCTAGCTGTTTTTGAGGCAAGATTAATGTATGTGTATTATTTACAGTAAACGCATGGACCTCTAATTAAGATCCCTTGTTGAAACTTGGTAGACTTTTGGACTTAGAACATGGCTTTACCAATCATTTAGTATTATAAATGCGCAAGATTTTGAAAATTATAAACATATTCTCTATTCAAAGATATATTTTAGACATACTATCAATAGAAAAAGATCATATATATATATATATTACATTTTAGAAGACATATTTGTTATTGAATCGAAATGTAAATTTTAACATCTCAGTTTAACATGTCTTTACATTGTTTTACTTACACAGTTGAACTTCATTATCTTGAACACTGATATCTCGAATACAATGTCAAAGTGATTTGTAAGTCCCAACCACTTATTTTTTAGTATTTTACGCTCAATATCTCGAATACTTGGATATCTCGAAGTTTTTAAACAGTCCCATCTTGTTGGAGATTACAAAGTTTGACTGTACATTGTTGCCACCAATTGCCACCAATTGCAATTAAATTAAGTTTTGTTACTCCCAGCTTCAATAATCCATGGCCATGTTGCTCTGTCTTTAACTTTGAACTTGACAACACCAGTTTAGGGATCCTGGAATATGAAAATATGTAACAGGTGATTAAAACTCAAGTGTTTACTTGGACTTGAACCAAGAGCTTCTGGTTTAGCTTGCCAGTACTCTCACCATGGAGTAACTTAGACCTGATGTACATTGTATTGATTGACACCCACACACTGATAATCAAGAGGTTGTATGTTCACTTGACGTATACAAAATCTACAGTCTGTATAAAATATTTCCCACTGAAAGTTGTGAAACACATCAGGGGATTTAATTGGTTAGTGATATAACCTGGCAAAATAACCTTAGACTTCCTTTTTTTGTCAACGAGATAAAATTGGATAATGCAGGGAAAGCTAAATACCATTTCCTATTATAAATCTCATTTTATCACATGTTTAGCTCAATGTGTGGTGGATATCACACATGTAATAAATTTTTGATACTAGTATTACACTGTATTCTTACCCAACGTGACATCATAATTAAACATTACGTAGGTTTAGGCAGTTGATTGACGTAGAATGAAATTTTAAAAAAATAATTCAGTTGAAAAGTGTTATGTTGTAAATGTGAAGCATTTAATGCTGTTTTATTTGTTTTTCATGAATTGATAAAAATATGTTCGGAAATGAAAAGTTGGTTTGTTAATCTTCAAGGAACTTTTTTTCCATGCCTTAAGTTGTTGACGTCTTGCTGTAAATGTGTTGTGCAGGTCACAATTATAATTTTTACAGAAAGGATTGAGGTTTAACAAAAGACGTGGTAAAACATGTGATAAAAAGAATCTCTCATGATTTGCGATGGTATATATTTTTATCCAACTCGTTGTGTGTTTCCTATCCCCTCGCCAAGGCTCAGGGATAGAAAACACACAACCCGTTGGATGAAAATCATATACCATCGCAAATCATGAAAGTTCCTATATAAATTCACTGCACATTTTGATTTAGACCAAATTTTGTGTTAAATTCCTAGTATTTCAGAGTTTCTGTTATGTATGCTATTGATTACTTTCGAACAGTGGATGCTTCTGAAGAAGGCTTTCAAATCTCTGCTGGTAAACCTTGGAAAAGTTTTACAGAGTTTGTTCTAATTTCATGTTTACAAATTCAAAGAAAAAAAATTCATAAATTTTACTCTTTTGATTTATTTGCCGTCTGTTATTTATATATTTTATTGGTTGTATTTAATTGTTTAAGATAATTGTTTAAGATGCTGTGATTATCATGTGCCAAAGTTACTTTTTATACAAATGATATCTGCAATTATATGACAATCACAATAGTTTTACAGATAGAGCATACAGAATCCATTACATGTAACACTAAATCTATATCCATTACATGTAACACTAATTCTATATGTTTCAAAAAAAAATGTTTGTATTCTTTGAAAATATGCTTTAATTTAATTTGAGGATCTACAGATGGAAAAAAAGAATTCAATAGAAATTATAACCATATCATATTGAAAGAAACAATTTGATTAATGTTGATATTATGACATGGTTTATAATGTGATTTGTCAACATATATTTAAGAGCAAAATTCGGTGGCCACGCATAGTCACGGATTTTCTTCATACTTGACAGTTTGATAGACTTTGATGAGTAAAAAAGCCTAACACCATTTATTTGTTGCTATGTGGTCCCGTTGCCACGGTAAAGGAGGGTAAAGATGTAAAAATGGCATTTTAATGCTTCTTTGAGAAAATATTGTGCGTTATGTGCACAACTTGGGGTTTCCAGGGTAAAATATATTATTAAAAATAGTTGTCATTTTTCAAAAGAAAGAAAAACACTCATGGAGAAACGCATATTTTTAGAGCGTTTCCATGGTTACTAAACAGAAATTTAAAAATATGTTTTCTTCATTTAATTTGAATAAAAAGAGCAAATCTTGGATTTTTTTGTAAACGCTATTATGATTGTACAATTAAAAATTTAAATATGAAAATTGAGATCCGTTGCTATGGTAACAAGCTAAAAAATAAGGTAAATTATAATATTTTTAGGCATATTTGAATGGATATTAGTCACAAATAATGAATAAATATATAAAATCAATTGGTGAGAAAAAATCAAGTATGTCCTTAACTTCAATAACACTTGAAAAAAATCTGACATTTTCTAAAAATAACTGCCGTTGCTATGGACTTTTCAAAAAGTAAGAATTTCTGTGTGATTTACTAGGCAACTTAATTTTCCATAGCAACAACACTTCTCTGTTCCATAACAAAGCTTTTTGTGGTATATAATAAAAATTAAGATACATTTTTACAAGTTCCAACTAAAACAATTGCTAAAAATATCTAATATCAGGAACTAAAGCATATCAAAATCATCTTGAATTTCTCAGTTTTTCTTATTTCTTGGCCTTGTTACCATAGCAATAGATGTCAATTTTCATAATAAAATATATATTGCATGGACATTGATAATAATGTTAAAATTTAATACTTTCCCATTTCGGTTTATTAAAAAACCGCAAAAAACTGATTTCAAAACTTTGTAATGGTTTCCATGGTAACATTTTAAAAGTATTGGTTTCTCCATCAATTTTCTTATGTAATATAAGAATTGAAAATAGAACAAAGGCTGTTTTATGCCTTTGATAGTTTACATTAGTGGGTAAAACCTTCTAATATAGCTTTAAAGTAGGTAAGTTTTGCTATTTTTCCATCTTTAGCCTCGGTTACCATGGCAACGGTTACCCCCAGCAACCAACTTTTCATGGTTTTTTGCGTTTTACACCTAAGTGTGTCCATGTATGAAATATAAGGAAAATTGGTGACTATGCGTGGCCAGACCCTTTCATAAATCATTGATTGATCTTAAGATACAACTTTTGTTGCTGTTGTTGATCTTCGTGACCTGAACTCAATACAAATATACTACTGTAGTGGTATGTTATCAAATGCATGTACTCTTAATAAACTTTTGTTCATAGAGAATTGTCTTCTGCATACAATATGATATAAGTGAGTAGAGTTCTTCATTTAGTATTCAATACATAAACCAGGGGAAAACTAAGCAAATACATTCTCAAAGAAAAAACCAAAGATCAAATGAATTACATCCATTCTCGTCTTTTACAGGACCCGAAAAAGGTCATCCAATTCAGGGACATTGCTGAAAATGTGGACGTTCAACGGTACATTCCCCTACAGACCAAGACGAAACACAAGCTGCCCAAAGTGTCGGCTCTCTGCTCATCAGAAAATGAGGTTTGTCTGTTCCCGGCAGACGTCCCTCACAGTCTGTGCAAGTATGTCGCTGGACTCTATCGAGCCTATCAGGACTATGTGATATCTATGTCATAATACAGCATAGAGTGGGTCATTGTTAAGGGAGCATTGCATGATCACTATGCCAAAC
The DNA here is from genome assembly GCA_033439105.1 of Magallana nippona. Classification (NCBI taxonomy): domain Eukaryota; kingdom Metazoa; phylum Mollusca; class Bivalvia; order Ostreida; family Ostreidae; genus Magallana; species Magallana nippona. Next base: position 53,067,883 of record CM065926.1, on the reverse strand, counting down.
TTCACAAAGCACCTGACATTATGATAGTTGTTTATTGTTGAAACCATTTCCCCATTTTCTTTAACTCATTTTCAACCATATATATTTCATTTGTTGACGTGCTACAAGTTATACTTCTGTGATCCTAGAGATATTTTGACTATCATCATAGTCTAATTAGACATTTATATTTTTACTATTTTTTCTGACCTTTTAATTGTTATGTTATTGAATGTAGTTGAATTATAATAAATTTAAGAGTTAATCAACAGGAAGTAGTTTGTTAATCTTTTTGTAATTGTACGGATTTCTTCTTTGACAATAAATGAGAGAAAAAATGTGTGCATAAGGTGTGAAATGTCAAACTATTTTGACAATATTTTCTTCATGAAAATGGAGGCAGTTTTATTCACTAGATAAAGCTATGACCATTTATCTGAAAATCTGCAGTTTATTTTTTTGAAGAGCAAATTTTGAACTAAAACTTGGTCCATGTATCATTTCAGGTGGTTTTTGTAAAATTACGATATAAAAAATTCTCCATGTAATGGTACACTTGCACTGGCCAGAGCACCTGCAGAGGTTCATGAAGATGATCAATGGAAAGAGAGATAACTCCCAAAGGATATAAAAGATTGAACCAATGTCTATTTCATTTGAAAAGAAAGTGGGCATACAAGGTTTAAGTTTGCAGGAATCATCAACATAAATCAATTGGAATTTAAATGTCTAAAACCTCGAAATGCTACAGATTCAAGCAAAAATTAATGACTTAAATTTTGCAAAGTATATTACTACTTGGACGTTGAAGTATATTCTTACTATTCAAAAAACATGCAAGCTCTCTGAAAAGGGCAAACTGATGCTCTTTTACTTACACCCCCTGCAAACAAAGTTTGGGGGTATATAGGAATCACTTTAACAATCTGTCTGTGCAATCATGTCTGGTTCATATCTTTCTTATGAAGGAACATTTAAATCTATTAATCTCTTACTTCACACAAAGATTGTTTATGACCTTAGAATTGTGTCATGATTTTGACCCAAGGTCATTTGGGCAAGTTCAAGGTCACTGGAAAAAAGTTCAGGAGTTGTGTCCACTCTATACCTTTCTTATGGAGAAACATTGGAAGTTCCTACTTCACACAAGGATTGCTTATGACCCAAAGTCATTTGTGCGAATTCAAGGTCACTGGAGAAAAGTTCATGAGTTTTTATCCACTCTATACCTTTCTTACGGAGAAAAACTGAAAGTTTCCACTTCACATAAAGATTGCTAATGACGTGAGGGTGTGTCATTATCTTGACTCAAGGTCATTTGTGCAAGTCCAAGGTCACTGTAAAAAATACACATTATTCGTGTCTAGACCATATCTTGTATGGAAAATTATTAGAAGCTAAAAATTGATTGACACAAAGATTGCCCGAGACCTGAATATATGCCTTGACCCTGAGCTCTGGTCATTTGTAAATTATTCGTTATGCTTTCAATAAAAACAATTTCAAAACTACAACTCCACAGCTTTTGTAAATCATTAATGAAACTGCAATTACCATTTCATTACATTATATGCTTGCCCCAATTCTGTTTTTATTCCTATACTGCAGTATATTTATGTGCAATACAGCAAAAAAATATATGTTCTTGGCGGGGGTATCATTTATGAGCTTGCTCACAGGACCTGAAGTTTGGAATAAAGTAGTATTCGCGATATATTATTTGATGTATTTTCGACTGAAATTCATGTGTCCCATGTGCCTCCATTTGTAGTTTTAATACCTAGCTCTCGTCTGAAGATCATTTGCAAATGCAACACCTATACATCTCTGTGAAACTATTGCTGACATGTAGACGTGTCAGATAGCAGCAATGTAAACGTCTGAAGACTCGAAAATAAAACAATTCTGAAATTGCCAATATATATATATATATTTTTGAAAACCTGATACTAGTAGTTAATTCAAATAAATACAGAAAAAATATTTGGAAAAAGAAATCACCAGCAGGATTCGGCCCATAAACTATTGACATTTATTGACCAGAAATTATTTATCCTTCACTTAACAATAACAATCCTGAGAACTTTGTATTAAGAAGTATTTAAAAAAAACCAACAATGTCAGATCTCTGAACTTTGTTTATTTTCCTCAAAAATATATTGAAAAAGTATATATTTTGTCATCTCTGGGTCATCTCTCCATTATTTTAAAAAAAAAGCAGCATATTTTGTGATGAAATATGCTATATTTACACGTTTCAAATTCGTGGAGAGAGAACAAAATCGGTTTAAAACAGCTGTAAATAAGTACGATCTTGCCTCAGTTGCTACAATATATATTCAGACCCATATTTTGATTAAACCAAATGCATTTCAAGCATTTTTTTTACTAGTTTCAACGTCCCAAATAAACCAAATACTAGTAACGATCATAATTGGAAAACTGTGCACTAATAATCGATTAAATTTGTTCGTTCCCTCTGCGCCCAGATTCTTTTCGAATTTACATTTTATGCGCCCACTTTGTTCTAATAAAAGTAGAGTTTTGGTTAAGTATAAAGAGGGAGATTGTTTTGTGTTTAGAATCAATCAATAAAATCAATAAATTAATGGGCAACATTGTCGGTAAAGCTGAATTAAATAAGGATTAGTTATGGCGGGAGCAGTTCAATTTCCTCTGTCTTTCATCTTTTGGCGGCTTAAATAAATGTGTGTAAATTGATTGTTTCCATTTACTCATGCTTTTAATTCTATTCGAATCTGCATGATGTCTAAATAATCCTATTCTTTTTCTTCTTTGACTTGGAGGAAGTGGGTGGTAGTGTTTTTATTTTTTTATTTTTTTTGGTGTGTTGTTTTTAAAAATTAAGGAATCATTGAGTATAATGAAATGATCAAATACGGCCGGGGGGTGATCAAATGCAATAAAGTCCGAATGGCTTTATGATACATTTGATTACATCCAAAACGTTGTTCAACGCGAAAAAAGAACCAGTTATATACGGTAGCAGAGAGTAAGTTTTATAGAACTGTACCATGTGTTTTGTATACCGTATGTGGGACGTTGAAATTCTCAACTATATATAACACTGCCGGATATTAATGCCAGTGCCAAGCTGGCATTTTTGCACCCGCTTTAGAGGCAGTTTCGTAAAAATCCATATATACCAAATGATAGACCTTTGTCTGGAGAGTATATAACCACTTTTGTTTTTAGTGTATCACCTGACAGGTGAGATATTTACCTTTAAAAATTGATATCCCATAGGAAAATAGCAATTCCCATAGGAGAAATAATTTTCCTACAGGAAATATTGAAAATCCTATTGGATTTTCTAAAAATTCTATAGTAATTATATTTACAATAGGAGTATTTCTTGTAGGAATTGATTCAAACAGGTAGCTTTCCTGTTGGAAATTAAGATTTCCTATCGGATATAAAGATAGATCCTGTGGGAGTTTTGTTCAGATCCTATCAGAATTTAAATTCCAGTAGGAAGTTCTATTATTCCGGTAGGAAATTCTTAATATTCTATCGGAAAATTGTTGTTTTTATTGTGGGAAAAATATTTTCCTGTTGGAATTTAATTTTTAAAGGTAAATATCTCACCATGCAGCTTAGACGGGTGCAAAAATGCCACCTTGGCACTGGCATAATTATCCGGCACAATGTTATATATATAGAACAACTTATGGTTCTCATCGTACAGATTCTGTGGATGTGTGATGAGCCTAACATTGGTGATATCATTTCATTAATTAATATTTTCGATGATCACAGTTTCAAGAATGCGTAAATTCGTGGATTGTGATCTTATTGATACAATATGGTAGTATAAAGAACAATTCAATAACCATTTAATTTTTTGTTAATTCAACAACGAAATCCACGAAAACTGGTACAGTAAAACTCGGTTATAGCGAAGTCCTAGGGACCAATAGATTTACTTCGTTATATCCGAAATTCGTTATATCCGTATAACGAATTCGTAATAATAACTATAGCGAATTCACTATATATGTTTTCTTTCAACAGACTTCAATTTTTTGCTAATTGAGGCTTAGAATGAAAATAAATTCACTTGATACCTTTATTAATCGGATTGTGAATCGAAGAATTTATGTGAAAATAAATTCATTCAAACTATTATGTTAAATGGTAGTGCAAATTTTTTAAACTGTAAAAAAAATCGTTATAAAGTGTTAAATTTCGTTAATATTCACCTCTACGGAATTCAAAAACAGTTCGCTGTATCCGTAAATTCGTTATATCCGAATTTATTATAACCGTAAAATTTGGTAAAGATTTGTTAAGAATTTTACCGGGGGCTCAAAGAAACTTTGCTATATCCGAAATTTCGCAATATCCGTGTTCGTACTAAACGAGTTTTACTGTATACGGTTAGAAAAGAATAGTATTACCCAATATTGCTCATCATACCGATTTTTATATAATATATATTAAAAAGGGGACTTTTGTTCTCTCCGATGGCTTTTGAAAGTTTTAACATTTAAAAATGCAATTTTTGAATTGTCTCTGTTGCATTCTGAAAGAAAATTGATCTAAGGTTATAAAGAAAGGAAGTAACACGAGACGATGGAGATTTTAACATTGAACCATGCATTAGTGATTCTAAGCAGCGGTTTTACTGTCTCTCAAAAGGAACCTTTATCGAAACCAAGAATAATACCACCATAGACGTGAGGTTTTGAAAAGCAAACATTTTAATGCTAAGCGTTCAAATATTTCTGTGATATTTCAATACACTTTCGATACACTTTTCAAGCCACAGAGTTTATTTAATGCGTTTTTAAAAGCCTGCATCAAACGTAGGCCTACTTTCAAACCAAATTACAAAAAATGAAAGTAAAGAGTTTTGTCTTCAAAACCGTCCATCACAAGAAATCTCGTCAAAACATCAGATACATCATACTCTCTGTGTGAAGTCATTTAAAAGAGTGTTCTTCAGAGTATCAATAATTGGCTCGGAATCAATTGGAAATACATCGCGCGCATATTAAATCCCTTTCTTTACATGTATACCCATAACTGTGAAATATTTCAACATGAGTGTTTGTCAAATATTCCTCCTCTTTTTTCTCCAGTTCGGTCATTTGGATAGTTTTTCAATTTTTCAACAATTACATTTGTTTGGACTGGAATGTGGAAATAGCATCACGAGTCACATTATTTCAGGGAGCACTAGAATTGTCAAATCTAGGGTGAGTCTTATTAACACCGAGTTAGGATGGTAACATATAAAGTAGATGAGATGGAAATTTTATATTTATATACTTCGAACAATACTTATTAGAATAATTCACGAAAATGATTTTTTTAATCGGAGCAGGATTTAAATAAAAAAATAGTCTTACACCGCAGTAGGAAGTTTCATTGTGCAGGGAAAAAAAGATAAGTTTCTTTGATTTTTGGATAATATCAGGCGAACGTGCAAAGATAAAACTTGAGTTAATTATTTTATGATATGCACCTTGTAGATAGAATGTGCAGCTCATTGCTTGGTAACTATAGACTGTGGAACCATCTTGTTTGACAATAAGATCGAGCATGGACAGGAGGGTCTTTGTACGCTGGTCACCGAGTCGTCGTCGGCAAGTCCGTACGTACTGGAGAGCAACTCGTCTGTATGCTCCATGAAGAGAGCGTCTGTGGAAACAACAACTGTACCAATACCAAGTGAAACAACAACAACGACACCGACGGCAACATCGACAACAATAATACCGACAACAACAACAACACTGTCGACAACTACACCTACATCAACGACTACACCGACGACAACAACAACTACACCAACGACGACAACAACGACGACGACACCGACAACAACGACGACAACACCAACAACAACGACGACACCGACAACAACGACGACACCGACACCAACGACGTCTATTGGAGAGGTATTTTAATTTTGGATTTTACACCATTCATTAGCTGCTAGATATTTTCAAGCTCTCAAATATTGTTACTATATCAAAAATTTAAAAAAAAATTATATTTAAGTTATTTTTTTTTATTAGAATAAGTGTCATTATATGCAAGCGAAAACAACAGAGCAATGAGAACTTTGCAAGTCATCACAATGCATACAGCTAACCTTTGCCTGTTTTTGAACCTTTTTACTACTTTAAAAAAAATTCAGCCATGTCTTAAATTTAAAGGCATAGGTAAAACAATTTATAGGAACTGCATTTTGCATATTCCTTTCCTTCAAAAAGACAAAGCTTGCACCAGGGAACTTTAATAATTTGAACTCGTCATTATATTTTACCCGTGACCACTGAGCCATTGTGTCCAGTATCTAGTCTGTAGCGTACAAACGAAAGTTCGAACTGCCTAGTTAAGTCGGTACAGTAAAAATCGTCCTGTAAAGATAAGGCTCAGTGGGACAGCCAAAGACAAGTAAAAAAGGGTGCAAAACCAAGTAAAAAAGGGTGCAAAACCGCACTTTACAACGCACTTTGAAAAATAAGCACTTTTATAAAAAAAAAAAAAAAATTCGAAGTGCGTTAACTTTTTGAACAATTAATTTGTTTATTTAAAGTGCGTTGTTAAGGTCGATATCAACATTCAGATGAAAAAAAATGTTAAGGGTCTTGTCGAAATACCTGAGACTTTTAATTATGTTAAATAATAATAAATAAGAGATTATTAAAAAAGAGAACCCAAGGAATTTCCAGCTAACATGTAAAGCAGTTTCTCGATTATAGAGATGTCTCATAAGCTCATATAGTTCATAAAATTATACTGGCAAAATAGAATATGAGCTGCATCGCTCAGCTGTTACATTTGTAGCAAATTGACTCCTTTAAATAAATCCTTAATTTGGTCTCAACCATGCCAGAAACAAAAATGATTTTTTTACGGTGATCAATGTCTGGCATTTGCCTTAATGTCAATTTTTACTCGATAAAGCTCTAATGGCTCTACAGTGTATCTCTGTTATACTTTTTATAATGGTTTGAATTTGAGAGGTGAGATATGTTAAGCCATTGCATCATACCACAAGACATTGAAAGTTATTTTAACGCACTTTGAAATATTGTTCCAAAGTGCGTTGATTTGGTCCCAAATTAAATGCACTTTGAAAAAAAACGATTTCAAAGAGCATAATTTATTCAAAGTATGTTGCCTGTTGCCACATTGCACGCCTTCATGACAAGAAAATAAGTTTAATGAAAATTTAAACGTATATAATTTTCCTTATTAACACAGGAAAAAAATGTATTTGCCCTCTTTGAAATTTAATCCATTCATGGATGGCATTTGACCAGTGAATATAACATACATGGATCTTAAATTTGGAGAAAAATGAAATCGTCGTGACCACTTTAAAAGTAAATTAGAAATCAATAAACCTTTTTACACTGCTTTGTAAACAACATCGAAACTTCTGTTCTTACACAATCATTCCCAATTCATATAAAGCAGGGAATCCGAGTACTGAGTGTGTTTCGATTATTCGACTATCGATCGATCGCGGATCGATCATCGACTAATTTCTTAATCGGTTACTCGCTACGAAGTTAATAAAATTGAAAACATCTGATTTATTTTTAAACAAATCAGTGTTTGGGATACAAATATTTAAAAAAAACCTGCTTTCTTTCTAGACATTTTGGTCCATTAACTGTCTGTTCCACATTTTGGTCCATTAACTGTCTGTTCCAGACAGGTGTGCCTCCAAGTGTTTTTATTTTAAAGCGTCTTGTTTATTGGCGTTCATAATCTTTTAAATTTAAAAATCGAATTATAGATTTGGATAAAAGCACAAAATTAAATATGCATATACAAGTAGTTTGGAACACAGATCAATGTCTAAGATTTTTCTTTTAATATCAAATATCAATAAAATTTAATATACTTCAGTATTGGATCAGATGTTCGTACATATTACTCTACAATAATTATCCCAAGGTGATTGTCTTTATAAGAATTAAACTTTAACTGTTGTACAGATCGTTTGTGTAACATTAATTGTTTGCTTTGTCACACATATAAAAAAAAATAATTAACAAGCACTTCGACTTAAGTGTCCAATAATTCGACTCTAAGTTATCCGAGTAAAATTAACATCCATAGGGGTTAAGGGGTAGCTTATATATATATATATATATATATATATTCGGAGCTACTTTGGGAACCAGAACTCCAATGCCTTTTTGTTGAATTATTAACACTGAATTTATTCACATCTTCTGATTATTTTATAATTGGTTTCCACATGGTGATCTATAATAATCATATACAATTATAATATAACCAAAACACTCTCATTCTCTACATTCACTCATTAAACTTTATATTTAGTTAGATAGAATTTAAATTACATATATTTTATCAAAATAACTCACCAAGTATAACAGCGATATATGACTACTAAATAATTAGTTATAGTCGAGTTGACAAAGCTAAGGAGCACACATCAACCGTCTGTCTTGGGTGGCGTCATGATATTCAATTCTAAAAGTTCGTGCTAAAATTTGGATTATATAAACTGACATGCGCACTCATTCACTCAAACCCGAAAAACCAGTCTAACACACCCATTCATTCACCGATCCACCCGCCAAACGTAACCACGTGACCTCTCGTACTAATATCATACTATGAATGAATGTATGAATGAATGAAACAGCTCGAATGGAAACAAATGAACAATGGAAAATGAAAACATGAAATGTTGAAATAAATGAACGCAATTATGATGAATAATTAACTAAAATAATTAATCCTGTGACACTAAGTACCGGTATAAAGATATTTGGAGTCTGGTCAATGACTTAAGGAACAATCAAAGACATGGGGATTGCCAACAGTGCTATTTACATTTTACCCAAATACGATAAAATAGAAGACAAGATTTATAATTATTTATTCTTTTACCCAATTTAACCATATGCATGTGTGCATTTAATTTTTACTCTCTGGGGAAATGATTTACATGTAGCTACAGTATTATATTTACATCGACCGAGTATGATTCCCTCTATTTCTTACGGAAACTTATAGATCTGTAATTCAAACATAATATAATGAAATCTACAAGCCCCGTTTATCGATTAGTCGAAACCAACAGCAACCTAAGAAAAATCACGGACTGCACGAAATAATCATGATGATGTCGGACTCAAATTCCCATAGGAGACGATTTGGCTGTTTCTTTTAGCTAACGTACTGATGTACATTAAATCAGATGCAGGTCTGTAGCTCCCGGTCTGAAAAAATTCGAGTCGTCCATCCGAATTTTTTCAGACCGCGGGAGCTACAAACCTGCAGCTAACATTAAATATAATTAGGTTAATTTTTCTTACATTTTACGATCAATTTATTAATTTCTTAAAAGAAAGATGTAAATAAAAATAAATAATAAAATGCTTTCTTTGATGATTCATGCGGGTTATGAAGGTAGCGATCACTGCAGAAAAAAATTACGTAACCTGCTAACACGTTATGTATTTTTTCTGCAATGTCACCACCTTCATATCCCATATATAATGTACTCCATTCATATTTTAAATAAAATTCAGTAGTTTAATTTAACAAATTAGATGTGATTTTAAGTGTGTCTAGCACAATCAAATTCACAAATTTGACACTGATGAATGCAATGGTTAGCAATAATGTCCCGAACTTTGCGCTAACGCAAATCCATCCTTTCCTTGGCATACTCTAAAACCTGGCCTGGCCTGGCCTGGCCTGGCCTGGTCTGGCCTCAAAGTTGGCCTGGCCTCTCTTTTGGCCTCAAATTTGGCTTGGCCCCAAATTTTGGCCTGGCCTCAAATTTGGCCTCTACTAAAATTTTTGACCTCAATTTTTGTTTTCTTTACACATATGTTGATTGTATTGATTTATTTATTGATTTATGTTTAATACACTTAAAACATCACACTAAATGGCTTTTATTGTCTTATAGTGATAGTTCTTTTGAAACATGCATGTATATATGACTACAGGTATGAGTGATTGATTCTGATTTTTTTTTCAGATTTTGAAACAGTCTGTTTTTAAATTCCAAAGTACTTTAAGAATGTAATACTGCCATTGTATTCCACCATGGCATGTACTTAATTAACTTAAACTGCTATCAGGATCGGACAACACCTATATCAAATACTTGTGTGAAAAAAAAATGACAGAGACCAATTTGTTTATTCTAACCAACATTAAAGGTCACAACATGTTATGCTGGGTTCAAATTCTGATATCAAAGTTACTCTATAGGGGAAAAATTGTTCCCTAAATATACAAACAACACATGCATGAAACTAGGGGTGATGATTAATCACCATCACTGAATCAAGTTATCGGAGGATGCAAAGTTGCAGTCATTCACAAATGATATTAATTAAATTAGACCGTGTGAAATGTTGAACGGCAGTGCAGGCAATTAATCTAACCCCAATAAAGCGACAATGGTGGCTGATATCGAATTTCTACTGGGGAGGGAAATTTGGGTTTGATTGGTGTTGACAGGTAATGTAAGCGAACTGGCATTTTTAAAGTGCAGTGCATGTGGATAGAGATTTGATGTTATGAATCAGTTTACAAATGTTTGAGATATTTATTGATCCTTCAAACAGGTCAGTCTCTTTTAAAATGATGTTTTACTTTATTATTCTGATATCTCTATTCTACATTTTGTCTACTTTTTGAAGTGGGGAAGGGGGTTGCGTCTCTGAATTTTAACGCCGATAGCTTCAGTATTGGGCATAATCCATTCCTTGGCAATAAAAGAGCAGTGTTGCACATGCATATCATATGTATTTGTGTGTGCAAACTTGAATTAAATTAATTAAAACTCAATCAGCCAGGTCACTTGGTATATATTTTTTTCTCTTAATCATTTAAAAATCAATAAAAATTCAATGAAAACTCTTTAAAAATATGAGAATTTTTTTTTTTTAATATGAGGCCAACAATTTTTGAAGAGGCCAAATTTGGGGCCAGGCCAAAATTTGAGGCCAGGCCAAAATTTGGGGCCAGGTCAACTTTGAGGCCAAAAGTGAGGCCAGGCCAACTTTGAGGCAAGGCCAGGCCAGGTAAAGTATGCCCCATTCCTTTACGCTAAAGCTTCATTCAAGACGCCTTCGCGCAAACACTTTACACATTACGTCATCGCGCAAACATAACTTCACACGATACGCTGTCGTGCTATATCGTATAAGGTTACTTAATTACTTCACACAGCACGCCGTATCGATAACACAGCTTAACAGAACTCATTGCGTACATCAAACACATCCGACTTCACACAACTAATTATTTTATATTATATATATGCATTCCATGCGCGGATCTAGAGGGAGTCAGGGATCCGGACCTAACCTCCCCCGTCCCCATCCCCCGGAAAATTCAAACCTAAAATCACAAAATAAAAATTACCGAAAATAAGCTTCGGACCCCTTTCCCCCCGGATCCACAAAACAGCTCGACGGCAATTTTATTGCGTTGGATATCATGCAAAGTAGGGATAGCGAGGCGGTATATATGTTGTGTGATGGGGCATATTTCTCAACTTGCAGTTGAGGTGAAAGTTGCATATCATCCAGCACATACGTCATATTGACCGTCTTATGTTGTCTTTACACATTGGAATCCATTGGTGTAATCAGTGAAGTATACAAGGATGCCTGCTGATGGAAAATATAACGGTGTAAAAATCAATTCTACCCTAAATAGACCTCTGATGAACGGAAACTCTAACAAGCTTCCTCTTGACTGCATAATAATAAACGGATTCTGGTTAGATAAAAGGGAACTTGAAATAATAAGAAAAGGGGTTTAAAATAAACCCACCAAATATATTAAGCTATATGAACATACAAGAATTGTTTTCATAAAGAATAACTCTCTTTTTAATCAAATTCAGACTATCATTGATATAATAGACAACGTTAACAACATGTGCAACACGAACTCTCAACACGATATAGCCATAGTTACTACCAATGGGGTTCATCTCTATGACAACGCCGCATCCCTGACCAGTGGAGCGTGTAGGAATATGACTATTGCAGAGCTGTTCCAAGGATTTACCTCCCTCCCTGATAGGGTCACGTGGAAAGCTCTGCTTACCTACACCAATAGTAATTTTGACCTATTTACTGGTATGCCATTTCTTTCAACTGCAACAACTGACGAAACTCAAAATGCATGTAACTAAAGCAATGCTTTCACAAATCACTTACCATTAAATACATTTTATTACCTCTTACTTCGATCTATCTATCTATCTTTCTTTCTTTCTTTCAGATGCTGGTCAAGTATACCGATGGCGGAAAAACAGTGGAGATATTGTCCCAGAATCAGGGTATCCAAAAACTGAACAAGCATATATTGCAGGCGCCGCTCATTACACCCCTACAAACATCTTCAGCGGCGCTCGGTGGGCGGTTTACACACAAATAACCGGCGCCATGACCTTGTACTTCTTTGACGCTGGAACAATCTATTACCACCGCAACCAGGAACCTCATGAGGGCAGTTTCTCTATCAGCGACACGACAAACATGGATAACAATGGGAAGCCAATGAACCTATGGTACAATTTACCCATCAATGTGGTAGGCGTCACCGGACAAGAAAACACCAATCGCTTTATCGTCATTGATGTTAACCTCAAAGTGTATTTCTACGATTTATCCGACCCCAATAACATCAACACTTCGCCGCCGGTGTGTTCCCTACAGGGGCAACTACGGTTGTGATGGAGTTAATGGTAACTGTTAAAATGTACTTGTATGATAGTTTTCTTAATTACCAGCTTCGATTTCATCCTAAGCAAAGAATGATCGGTTCTGTTTATTACAGTATATTCTACATTTTTTGTTATTATATATATATATATATATATATATATATATATATATATATATATATATATATATATATATATATAAAAAGTTTTTAGCAGACGATAACACAATATTCTAAGACATTTTAATATCAATTCTCTGTAAATATCAAAATTCGGTTGCCACGCATAGTCACCGAATTTTTTTTCATATTCGTGTTTTGATATGCTTTGGTGAATAAAAATGCAAGACAACCTTAATGGGTTGCTATGGGGACCGGTTGCCATGGTAACAGATGCAAAAGATTAAAATATGGCCATTTTAAGCTCTTTTGAACACAAATTGTAAGAGATTACAGCAGTTTCAGCTATACAGAATAAAATAATCGCATACAAAATATTATGAATTTTTAGATTATTGAAAATTTTTCATGGGCAAATGAATAGTTTAATAGTATTACCATAGTAACTCAACAGCACAACATACACAAAATTTCTATTGAAAATCTATAGCACCATTTGTAATGTTTGGAACACTTGATTTTATAGTTTATTTCTGTGACATCGTGAAGTCACAAATACCACTGAATTACTTTGTTTCTTGGCGTGAGCGAGTATAAAAAGGTCATTCGTTGTTGAATCGGAATTGAGATTCATCCTAAGGTGGTGTCATTGACCACCGCTTTGTAACACTGATAAAACTTCCCTATGTATACACTGTGACTTCCCACAAAAGACGTCCTTATTATATACACCGAACAACCCCTTCCACCCCAACGAGATAATGGCATTAATGCAACTTTGATCCATATAACCTGCATTCTGGGTAGAGTATACTATACGTACAGTCCAACTTCTGATAGAAGTCTCCCAAACCATTTTCCTACTTACATGTTCTTATATAATAGCAAGTCTCTCCCTTCTAGTTTTAGTTTACATACTGGTCCTTTGTTTATGAAAACAAAAATTCTTTCTTAAGTACAATGTTAAGTCAGCGTTCTTTAAGTTTAATTAAATAATCGTTCTTTTCTCCGGAAAGAGTCTTAGGATTAGATCAACAACGTTAATTATAGCTTTACTTAACTTTTACGGACGTTCTTTGATTAAATAAATTTACATACAGGTATAATTAATGTATTTAAAATTATGATATCACCCTGAAACAGTAAGGATAGGTCGGTCATATTGACCTGATCATAATTTGTGGGACTTTAAAATATCAAGCTACGTAGACAAAATGCGAGTCCTTTCCAAATGATTGCCACCGAGTGCCAATAGTCAGATGATGAAAATGTTATAATGTTGTAAATTATCGATATCGAGAAATTCCCTAGTAATACTCTCTTCCAAGTTGCATGCATCAGTGACGTTTAGTCAGCACGTATAGGTATAAATGCTTGCAAGTTTATAGATCACAAAACGCACTAATAATTTCAAATTCTTTGTTTTATTTTTTAGGAAACTGGATATCTAGATAGAATTATCGTCTTTAAATTTTAATATTCTTCAACGCAGATCAAAGTGATATTGGCTAAATATATTTCATGTAAGATTCTTTCATTGACACAAATTACTATACCGGGTATTTATTATTCATTTATTCTTAAAGTGACATGGTGACTCAAAATAGATGTTTTACTTTTTGATTAAGACAACAGAAATCAGAAGAAATATACTAAATTTCATCATATTGAATGTTTTACGCATAATAAGTTATCATCTATCAGTTAATAAGTCATTAAAACTCATCCGGAAAATGCACATGTAAACAAACCGATTTGTTTTGGACATCGATTTTAGTGTCACATGATTGCGATTGCTGTCTAAAAATAGTTACAGTGGGAGCGACACACTGAAAAAGAATTTGAATGTGAAGCTATTCGATGTCTGTGTTAAGAAATGTGCATTCATAGAGAGTGCATATAAATATATAGTTCTTGAAGACATCAGGTTTCAATGAGAGGCCACTGGCTCATGATATATGCCATGCTGCAATATTTACATTCCCCTGCGCTTGCGTGGCTATGAAGCGGAAGGGAAACTCAATATTTTTGTGTTGGCCCGACGCTTAATTCTATTTTTCTTTTTTTAATCTGATTTATTTAAGCATTCAATGCTTAAATTTATATTCACACTGATGCCTATTTTTATGAAATATATGTGTATTGCCGCTGTAAAGCCATTATATACGCTCTCAGTCAGGGAAATGAAACATACATGGAACAGCCATATCAACATGTTATTAGTTCGCTTCCGCGACTAGGAATATAGTGCAAGAAACTTTGTAGAGAAAAATATTTTTTATGAAGAAGTAGGTATACTCCAATGATTATTTTTCAAAAGAACATATCAAATTGCGTATGTAAGATTGAACGTGTCATTTAATCTTACAAATTACAAAAAAATATACTCAGAACACGTGAAGACGTTTATATTTGTGCACATGGCGCATGAATTATCAAAGTGTATTCATAGAAAATTGAACGTCGCAGATTTCCAATGCAAACATAAGGGGAAATATACACTGAATGTAAATATTTACTTTTGAACACCGTAATTTTTCAAAAGTTCACCTTTTCATATGATAAATAAAAAATGTGGAAATCGTGTAAAAATTCGATATTTGCTAAATCATGGGTTTGTGCGTCACCATGTCTCTTTAAGTTTGTTCGTTCAAATAGAACGCCGTTTGATAATATATATTGATTTATGGTCGTAATAAATAAGATAAAATTGATACTTGAAATTCAACCCTTGTCAGTCTTGGTAAATTTCTTCACATTTAGTTTGACTTTAATGTGCCAACAAGATTCATTCCTTTAAGGTAAATCATCACTAACACTCGTGCGTTAACTTTTAAAAAACTTAAAAAGTTCCTAACCTTGACTTTGTTAAAATCGTAAAAAATATAAATTTATTTAAAAAGTAACATTCTCCTAATAGCAAAATCGGAATTTGACCAAAGATTTCAGAATTTGCTTATTTTTATTACTCTCTAATTTCGTTTACCATTATTATACCCGCACTTTCTAAAGAAAATTCGGATATATTGTTGTTACCCTGTTCCGTCTGCCTGTCCGTCCGTCCGTCTGTCCGTCCGTCTGTCACGTTTTACTTTCTCAAACTGCTCTTACATCTTATAAACCAGCAAACTGAACTCTAGGAGTATGATTTGGGGTGTCATGTTGTTTTGTAAAAAGGTTTCAAAAATTCTCTGGTAGTCCTGGGGGTCAAATAATTGGTAAAAAATGACGTTTTTTTTGACAAAAAACCTTCTTCCTCGAACTCCTTTTACATTTTCAACAGTAGACAAATCATCTTTTGGAATATGTTTTGGGGTGTCTTATAGATGCGCAATAAGGTTTCGGAAATTTCAATTTAATACCACAAAAAGATTTGCCTTGACATGGTCATGGTTCAAGAAACAAAAATATATATGGTTTGGGAGTGGGGATTTCGATGATTTTGAGGATATTTTAAAAATATTCAACGATTCATGTTTTCGGGGGGGGGGGGGGGGGGGGGGGGGGTTCAGAGTCTCTTCTCACATTTTTACAGTAGCAAAATCATTTCTTGATTGGTATTTTTCTGTACGATGTCAGATGTACATTAAGAGATTTTGGAAATTGCTTTTTAATCTTAAGATAAACAAAATGTTATATGTAATTGTAGAAATTTTAAAGTCAGTCAACAAAAACCTAGAGCTTGCTGTAAAAAAACAAACCAGGATCAACATTGGGCTAGGGCTAGGAATTACACTACAAATGAATAAGATGGGTTACTTGATTAGTTCCAACTCTGGAAAGTCACTGGGCATCTCAAAGGGGGCATAACCTATATACATGTACCAATTGATGTGCAATGACACAAGGAAGAAGAATAAATATGGTCTAGGGTGGGGATCTCAACAGTTATTAAAATGTATTATCATTTCCTATTTCAGAGGAGAAGGGCTGGTTGTTTAAATACAACTCCGGGGGTGGGGGGAATGACCCAAGGGGCAGGGGCCAATTTGTCTTAAATGTATCTTGACATGATCAGCAGAATTGGACAGAATGATCACTATCACTGGTATTAAGCCGATATGCGTACCATTTGGTACGCATATCATAAAATGGCGACAAGCTCTGTAAATTCGGAAGTTTACACTGCTATATTTATTTATTCAGGTCGTATTTAGCGGGTAAAACATAAATGTTTGGAGGGCTACTGAGTCTTCACATGTAGCAACTTATAAAATAAACCAAAACCGCATATTAATTGATATTTCCTCCAATAATGAAAATCCTGATGATATGCGTACCTACGACATGTTTTATTTTTTGGATATACGAACCATAATTTGATGATATGGGTACCAGCTACTTTCCTATTATATATTGTGTGTTCTTATTTTCATTGAACTGTGCGGTTTTGTTGAAACGTTGAATGTATTTGTATTATATTGTTTTATTATCGATATCCCCATGCAGAGTGTCAGTATATTGAAAACTTAGGCATATACTTCATAGTAGCGGGAAATGAATACCAGTATTCATATTGTCAATATATCATACAAAATTAATGTCATTGTTGAAAAAATCGGTTTTGATATACCCTTAATACTGAACCTCGATTCTGGCAACGCTTCTTTTTCGGAGAATTTAGAAACAATAATGGATGAATCCCATGGAAGTAGATAAAAGCATTCAAATACATATAGTTGTAAAGAAATAATCCTATATTTAATGTCAGTTGTTTTACAATGATAAACACGCTGAGAACAAAATTGTTCCTGCTTTATTATTACAACAGAATTCATCATTAAACGGTAATATTTTTGGAATATAGTCATCAATTTGTTTATTGTTTCATTCGTTATTTTTTCTAATTTTGTAAAATATTTTTATTAACAAACTCATTTTTCAAATTTGAGTACTATTTTGGGAAATAATTTGAAGGACTCTGCATATCTGTATCATTCGAACTTGAATATTGAAAATAGAATTAAAGTGAAATTTTGGTAATCCGACGATTAAATAGCATGTAATTTGAATCACACGGATTTCTCACTGGGTTGGGTTTTTTTTTTTTTTTTAGGAAATACAGTGAAATGTATTTCAATTTCTTTTTTAATATTATTTTACATGAAATTAATTGGGAATTTTTTTTGTCAAAGCAGCTTGTAGATTTAAGGATCTTTGATCACTAGCACCCCAAAACAAAAACAAAGAGGTATGAAAATATTTCTTTACACTGTACGGTTTTCGTTTAAGAGGGCTCGAAGATTGTCGCCAATTTTTAGACTGTATTTATTTCTTTTAAAAGGACAGCTCTATATAAGAATATAGGAAAATGCCAAAATTTAACGGTAAAATATATACTTTTTCTTTACTTAATAATAGTTTATAGCTAAGGGGATCATATCGTAAAATATAAGGAAGATTTGATGGCTAATTTGTTGACCACCCAGCCTCCTTAAATTACATGTATATTCCACATTTACTATTGATTATGTTTATTCTGATTTCAAATGCATGTTGTCTACTCCCTTGTCTACAATACATACAATGTAGGTATTTTACGTGTAAAAATATTTCTGTAAATATATTTTTTAAAGATAATGGCAAGGTATTTGAAGTTTGCGGAAAGTTGTATGGTTCGAAGCAAGGTTTACAAAAACATAAAATGTTGTAGCACACAAAGGAATTTATTAACATCTACCGATTAATTTCTCCTCTTTTTCTCAAGAAAAAAACCCCGATTGTGATTCATAGCCCTGAAGAATCTCGGACTGCACGAAAACATCAGGATGATGTCAGAATCAATTACAGTCGAAGTCTTTTATATACTATATATAGTAACGTACTGATGTACATTAACAATAAATAAGTAAAGTTTACTTACTTTTTACGATCAATTTATTAATTTGTTAAAAGAAAGATGTAAATATAAACAATAAAATGCTTTCTTTGATTATCCAGGTTATGAAGGTAGCGATCATTGCAGAAAAAATTTAAATAACACGCTAACGCGGTTTATGCCCCCCCCCCCCTCCCCCCCCCCCCCCCCTTCAATTTCGCCACCTTCATGTCCCGCATGAATCATCAAAGAAAACATTTCATTGTTTAAATAAATTCAAGCATTTTGTTGTTTAAATAAATTCAAGACCAGATTTAAGTCACACCTGATGCTACATTTAAATATAAGCTATTTTAATATTTTTAATTGATGAAGAAATAGAAGCATTGGGTATCCACACTCACACACGCATGCACGCACGCACACCCACTCACGTACATTTTACAGATGGTACGCATATCCAGAAACTCTTGTTTGTTTTATGGTACGTATATCTGTTTTTGTAGGTACGCATATCATTGGGATTTTCATTTATGGAGGAAATATCAATTAATATGCGGTTTTGGTTTATTTTATAAGTTGCTACATGTGAAGACTCAGTAGCCCTCCAAACATGTATGTTTTACGCGCTTAAATACGACCTGAATAAATAAATAGAGCAGTGTAAACTTCCGAACCTACAGAGCTTGTCGCCATTTTAAGATATGCGTACCTAATGGTACGCATATCGGCTTAATACCAGTGACTATAGGGCATCTGCAGAGTGGGGCCCTAAATAGTTACAAAATCAATCTACAAAAAATATTGATGATATGTTATACATGTATTTAGAAATGTCTTTATTTTCAAAATGATTAACAAATTAATCAGTCAAAATGAGTTATAAATAACCGATTGGCAATTCTGCAATTGATTGCACGATCCCTAGTATAATATCACATGTATTTTTTTTTATATATAATTATACATGTATGTTAACAGTCAGGATTAAAATGCACAAATTTTCATGAGTCATAAATCTTGACATACCACATATCTCTTGACAAAAAAGAATAAGCAATTTAAAATCAAAGAAAATTAGTCATTAGCTCTTTTTCTATTACTGGTCTATGATGATGGGGTAGGGGGTATAATGGGAAAAAAAAGCTGCAGCATGCATTCATTCTCACTAAAAATGAATATCTAATCCACACATCCTGGGGATGGGGAACGGTTAAGGCCCCTTCCCCTTCCTCCCTATTATAACTCATATAAACATGATATTTAATACTCAAATTTAATACAAAATAGGGTCAATATGGAGTCAACTCAATAGTGTAAGTCTGACAAATGAATAGATAAAAAAAATTCTGCAAACTGAATTCAGAAACTGTAGATAAGCTTATTTAAATAAAGATGATGATACAGTATGCTGGCAAAGGGAGATCACATTTTAGAAAGTGAAAGTAAAACTTAACTGTTTTGTATACCGGTGTCTCATAATATTGCGCTATTACATGTATTATACTTACCTATATTGGTCAACATTATAATGATAATCCAATTAGCACAATATGAGTTCCTTTAGCTGATCACCACAAAAGAAACGTTTATTCGTGTTAATTAATCCTATTCTGCATATCGAAAACACACATGCATGTACACCATGTGATACTCATCAAACCAAAGAGCTAGGTAAAACTAGTACCCGCTAATGCAACCTGTAGACCTGTGTTGTGTACGTAACTTCAGACAAAGATCATTTAATTGTAACATATATTGCATGTATTTTCATAACTTTATTCTTTAAAACCCCTTGCACAATTTTATTAGGTAATTAACCATGTAAAGCACAATTTTCAGCTTTAAGGTGGTATGGGACACCCACATTGTGATGTACTCCTTATTGAACGAAACATTAAATAAAGTGTATAAAATATAATATTTCCCCCCAAAATAATGTTACCTTACAGTTAGGCGTAAGAAAAAATATTGTGTGTTTAGGGTAACATTGATGAAAAAATTAGGTAGGTAGGGATTTTTTTTAATTTTATCATATTTTTTTCTGCATGAGGGCACAAATACAAATATAAAATCCTAAGAATGTTTGTTTGTGTCATATTTAAAACGGGTTTTTAATGGAAATAATATGAAGATCACAAACAGATGCAAACAGATCAACCCCAAATTGTACATAAAGGCAATATATGTATTATTGGATGTGAACTCATTTA
Source organism: Magallana nippona (assembly GCA_033439105.1). Taxonomy (NCBI): domain Eukaryota; kingdom Metazoa; phylum Mollusca; class Bivalvia; order Ostreida; family Ostreidae; genus Magallana; species Magallana nippona. The sequence continues at coordinate 53,047,027 of CM065926.1, read as the reverse complement.
TGAAAATTATAATTTTTAAAAAGTACCGGAAATTGCATGTGGCCTTCTTTTTGACTAAAACTGGTACAAGAGAGTGTTATTTAGAGGCTAACACTTGGTGCGGGTATTACTGTCTAATGACAGCATCTAGTTTACATCTTGTGAGTGTTTTCTCTCCTATAAATTATTATAAATATTGACAAAACCAAATCATGATCTAACGTGACTCATACTATTTGTCTGCTTTTCAATGGGGCATTTCTTGTTCATTAAAACCTTATTTCAAGCACATTTCAGTCTTATAAGCAATGTTCCGTTTTATATTTTAAGTGATAATGTGAATACAATAAATTATACATGTGTACAGTCCTGATTGTTGTCTTCATTATTTTTACACTATTGAAAATGACTATGCGGTGGAGTTTTTTGTGAAGATTCGCCACACTGAATCATGGACATACTGGACTGAATGAAGTCAGACTGAGATCCATTCATCAGGTTGTTCATGGCAGAATAGACTGTTTCTTCTACGCAACGTTCTGATAAACACTTACAGTAACGATAATTTTCAAACTTCACTCACTTTAAATGGATAGAATAACACATATATTCTCGGAGAGAGAGAGAGAGAGAGAGAGAGAGAGAGAGAGATCATTCAAATAAACAATAGAATGCTGCCTTTGGTGGTTCTCGCTGGCTAAGTTTTTTCTACAATGTTTGCTAACTTCATATATTCATGAACCACCATAGAAAGCATTTCTTTCTCTTAATACGATTCGTGTTCAAAGAAACATAATACCCAACATGTCTAACGAATTTTTCTGTCCACGATATTGTTTCTTAGACGTCCAAATACCACGTGACTCCTTATCAAACGAACAATATCGGCATGTTTACATTCAGTGTATATTTCCTCTTATGTTTGCATTGGAAATCTGCGACGTTCAATTTTCTATGAATACCCTTTGAAAATTAATGCGCCATGTGCACAAATATAAACGTCTTCACATGTTTTGGGTGTATTTATTTTTGTACAAATCATCATACCGCGTTCAATCGTCAAATTTTGGCAAATCTATTATATCTACCTGCACAGTTATATGTCATACACGAACTCTACTACCAACGACAACATTTTTCTTTCACCATTTAATCATGAAAACAAATCAATCTAAATCAGGTTTGATAATTATCACACGAGTGTCGAAAAGCAAAAGAAATATATCAAATTTCTTGACTAAATGATTTTACTCTGAGTTAAGGTGGGTTCCTACTTGACTTTTTTTGTAGTTAAGTAATATTTTCTTAATAATTTAAATTGTTAGAATGACTTTTTAATTCTAGAGACCCAAAAGCAAAAAGATCTATGTTATTTTTTAAACCAAACTCACCATTCAGGTTTGGCAGCTAGTTATGTCATCAATACAACTTAAACGGTCGACTATTTATCTGTTTTTTGACAACTGATGAATAATGGTTACAAATGATATTTTTAAATTCTAGGCTGATCTGAAGGTTAATTCGTTGACCATCAGGCCTCCTTAATATACACCAATATTTTCACTACAGTGTAGATGCTACAATAAATGATGACATCATTTAAGAATGGGTCCACCTCAAGTCAAATAAAGCAATTCATATTAAAGCAAGGGTAATCTATTCAATTTATCACAGGATCATTTGGTTAGTTAATGAATAAACATGAACATGTGCAAACACATGTTGAAACATTAATAAACAATTATGTATATTAACAAATACAAGAATTTAGCAACAATTTGTAGCAGAATTAAATCAATTTCAACAATATTTTCACAATAACACCTTCAAGCTTTTCTTCAGAAATACAAGTAAAGTTCTAAGGTATAAATGATGGTAAGAACTGCTGAAGTTAGCAAGACTACACAATGTCAGGTCCTTTACATAAATATTGCTGGTGAAAACATAGATTTAATATGTATGTGCTAGTATTATGAAATAAACAATTACCAATCAAAACAAAATTAACATCAATGAAAGACCTTGTAAAAAAAAATTACATTCAATTCATGAACTTAAAAAATCATGCTACAGGTTAATTACAAAACAAATCAATATCAAAATTAAAACAACTTAAAACTCAAAAATTTAAAACAAACTACACACGCAAGAATACTAAGAAAAAAAAAATACCAAAAAAGAAAGGAAATCACTCAAAGTAGAATGGCAAGATTCTTTCAGCCTTACATCAATGAAAATCATATTGTTTTCAGTATAAAAAATCAACAATGAATATCTTACAGTGCATATTCTGGTCCAAAGAGAAGGTTACAAAAACTATTTATATCACTTTTAAATCATGAGAATTCTATCTAGATATCCAGTTGCCTAAAAAATAAAAAAATAAAATTAACAATTTAAAATCATTACTGTGTTTTGTGATCTGAAAAATTTCAAGCAAGGACCTATATGTACTAATCGTATATCACATTTAAATGCAAAAATATTCTTTCATTAACAAGTTATTAAAAAGGTGAGGGAGGCCTTCATATACAAAATGAGGAATACATTATAAAATCATCTTTCATATACTGTACATGAAAATATCTAAGGGCATACAATTTGGTTGATTGTTAAAAACTCAACTCTACAAAACCAATCCCTTTGAAGAAGAAAAAAGCAGAACAAATAAAATTTAAGTTTTTAAATGTGAAAATTATGCACTATTACAACACCATTGCATGCTTAATTAATGAATGTTTACTGTAAATCAACTTTCAATTGCAAGTAATTTAGAGGCATTTTTTACAGTCTTCACAAGAACCAATTACTTCTCATTTATTATTTATGTAAACATATAACATTTGGCTTTGTATTCTTTCTCATGTTTTTGGCAGAATGCAGCTTCAACTAAATCAAGTTCATTGCCAATTGTCAAATACATATGTAGATAAATAGGTACTTCCAAATATGCACTAAATCACTTGTTGAAAAATCAATTCCCTCCAAATGTCATACATGCTAAGTATAATAAGTTTACAGCATCTCCCCTATTTGAGAGCAGTTGTAAAACAATTCATTGTGAACCAGTTTACCACAGGTAAATTGTAAAATAAACTCATCAAAAATAAAAGCCGGGTCACAATTTGTGGCACAAGGTTAAAGCACATCCTCTCTCTAACCCCAAACCCTCATTATAATTACAAGTAAGCAGTAGTTGTTCTTCCATTATTTACAAGTCTGTTGTCATTCCAGTAGGATCACTGAGTTCTGGTTCCTGTTCCAGACTCCTGGAGATCTTTCTCTGTCACCCCTTTTGCTGCTAGCTCCTCCATCAACCTGTCCAGATACTGGGGGTCCGGGTAAGCAAACCTGCAATAAAGAGCGTCTCATAAGTGCCGTAACTACCAGAGACTTGCCAAATAATTGCAATAAAGGACCATATTCGATAAGGTCCAATTTCTGCCCCCTATTTTCACAAATTTAAAAAACATCATAGCATACAGATATTTAAAAAAATATAAAATGCAATATGCTAGTTATAGAAATTAGAAGTTTTACAACAATGTGTATTCCTCGTGCTTCTATGACGTCAAGAAAATGGACAATTTCCTGCTATTTCTCAAAAACATGTTTTTCCTCATATTCAACCGTAGGAAGTATAGAGCACAATGCTGCTCCAAAACCATTTTCACATATACGATTGTTCCTATGATTTTGCATATCATATTAAAAAATTGTGTAGGAGCAAGCATGCGCTCGATATTTCCTGTTTAAAAAAAAACTGATAGGAAATACCCCTTTTTTTTGCTTAAATACGTACTTTTTGGGAATTAGATTATCATTAATATGTCATATCTCTATGATATTGTTAAAATTGACCTATAAATGTTTTAATCTTTCTTCATGCAAATTTTTTAAGCGCTATTCACAATTCGAATTTTGGGGCATAAAAACAATTTATCCCGCACATACTCAGTAGTCCTTTGGGGATCTAGTACAAATCCTTCATAAATCTGTGTTTGTCATTGAAATCAATTTAACTAGATTCAAATTTTATTACTTATCCTTTTCTTGAAAAAATGTTGCTTTGAAATTACATACACAAAAACTCGTTTACCTGGTCATAAAAATCACGGATATAGCAGAAATATATGATGTTCCCAAAAAATTTCTTGAATAATATTTGATTTTTGTTTTACCCTGATAACAAACTCAGATGTAACAAATAAATTTTTGAGACATAGAGGTTAAAGAAAACGAAAAGTATACCTTTTATTACAAATCAAATTTACAAAATTTTTACACCTAAACAAGGAGTTACAGAAAGAGCAAAGTTACGGTTACAGTAATCCACTCTGGACCTTACTACTTTACTATATTTGAGTATCACTGTACTGTAGATTTCTTCTTTTGTCTTAGTACTTAATTCTGCAATTCAGCTGTTTTGTATAAAATCGCCAAAAAATAAAATTGTGAGCACCTAACTTTTAATATCACTTTATTAAATATACAACCCTCAGGAAAATAAGAGTCAGTTTTAAAATCTATGAGAGGTGTTTCTAATGAATTACTCAAGTTCAATTAGGAATCTTAAGAATACATTTTATGATTTTTGGAAAACAATTCTACATTTTTTTCACAAAAATTTACTTTTCAATCTCCCAAAAATAAAACTAAAATAAAATAAGGAAGTAAAACAAAAGAAATCAGAAAAGCTATATAGGCATTCATCTTTAAATCCACACAATTGAAGTCTGGCTCTTACCGCTGTGGTCCGCCATGGATGTTAGTTTTGTGGTGGATGTCGTTCCATGTGATCACATTGTCCCGCCCAGTGGTGCGGGAGTAACCAATAGTGAACACCAGGCGTCGATCGAAGGCCACACGTAACAGCTTTATGGCCAGCTGACCCTGGGGACAGTCCGGTAAAAAGGCGACCCTCCTCTCCCTACGGTAATGCACTCCTGGGTTGGGGTGCTCCTCCTTGGATAGAAAATATTTGTTTATAAGGCAATTAAAAGACTGGTACTGAATTCAAACCTTAGAGTTTTCCAAATACAAGACATTCATCAGAAATGTCTTCTATGAAACTATTTGTCAATGCAAAAAAATTAAATATATATCAAACTTTCCAAAAATTTGTAAAAATATATATATACAGTAATTGTGATTGGTATTTTTTGACATCTGTGTATCTGTGTGTGTGTGGGCGTGAATTATTTCCTGATTGATTTGAATTTGTTATATATAGACACAAGGAAGAAAACTTGGTTGTAGAATAGCTAATATAGGAGTGCTTTATAAAATTTGATCAAGTAAAAGCATTAAACTAGTGATATTTTCAGCATTGCCAATAAATATCCATATGAATGTAATTTGTACTAACCCCTTGAATGCCATCTGGAAATTCATAAGTTATCACAAGTGTATTACACTTGGGATAACCTGGAAGGCTTATGTTGGTTGTCTCAATATTCATTGTGCCATTGGGTTGGTTTCCAGTGATAACTCCATACATTTCTCCACAAGTCGGGCACACAGGCTTGTATTCAAACTGTCTGTCTATGCAGGGAGCACAGAATTTGTGCTTACATTTCTGCAGGGTTTTGTGTTCCTTATCCAGCGACTCCAAGCAGATAACACATTGATGATCACTGTCGTCTGCAGCTTTGTCAGTTGTGGTCTGCTTTGGTGTTATCTGTTCTGCTGCCTGGTTTGGCTCTGCACACTGCAAGTTTCCATTATTGGCCACTAGAGCTGGTGGATCGTTTTGTTCTACTTCCATTGAAACTTTTCCAATATTTGCACTAAAAATATCATTCAGGATTGTTCCTTTCATGTTTCCATTTCCAGTTCTCTTCAAATCTACTGGTATACACTGCTCTATGGCTTTTCTGATATCTAGAGTGAATTCATCTTTAAAGTTAACAATGTGGATGCAACTTAACTGACATTCTGGTGGTCTTTTTGTTGAAAACTCGATGATTCTCCTCACTAAATTGCTTGTCAAAGATGGCAGGAAGCTGGGGTTTGCATCTGAATATAAAAATGTTTTTCCACTGTGAAATTTTTTATTTTGGAACTATATAGATCCAAAATAAAACCTGCAACCAGGAACTATGAATCTGTTGTTAATACATAATAATAGGATGACCTCATCTGTGGAAAATAATATTTTCCTTGTAATCAAAATTAATACATTTACAGATATCAAGAGTAGGCTCAGCCATCTGATCAGTTTGACCTAGAACCTTAATCAAATCCATTTTTTCTTGGAAAGTGGATGCATACATGTAACATTAAAGTGGATGCATCATTAAGTGCCATCATACCAACGAGTACATTTCAAAGGGGTTCTTGATTTAGATATCATCCAAAATATATTTAAATATATAATATTTAATGAAATTAATTGCATGCTTAAAGTAAGTGCTAAGAAAAGTTTAATATTGAAACAACACCCAAACCACAAGAAAACAAGAGGCCCATGGGCCACACTGCTCACCTGAGCAACACTAGACATAATAAAATCAGCTAAATATAACCCTACATCAAACTTTGAACCTTTTATGTGGCCCAAGAATTATCCAGGTCCACAGTCTAAATAACTGAGAATCAACAAATGTCAATATGATTGCATATTAGTAATACTATATACTATATATTTTTGTGAATGATCAAATTTATTTCCTATGTAAAAATTTGACCCCCCCCCATTATAGTGTCATCCTTTTTTATCTGATTTTTAAAAATTTTTCTCTATATATATTATACTTCCTGAGGATGTTTCCACTCAAGTAACAGCTTTTCTGCTTAATTGATTTTCAAAAAGAAGATATTTCTCTTTACATTCCTATGTAAAAATTCGCTCCCATGGTGGCCCCACCCTACCCTCGGGGATTTTGGCTTGAACAACTAAAAGATTTTTCTCTATATATATTATACTTCCTGAGGATGTTTCCACTCAAGTAACAGCTTTTCTGCTTAATTGATTTTCAAAAAGAAGATATTTCTCTTTACATTCCTATGTAAAAATTTGCTCCCATGGTGGCCCCACCCTACCCTCGGGGATTTTTGCTTGAACAACTAGAATCTACACTACCTGAGGATGCTTTCGCACAAGTTACTGCTTTTCTGGCCAATTAGTTCTTGAGAAGAAGATTTTTGAATATATTTCTCTAGATATTCTAGGTAAAATTTAGACCCCCCCCCCCCCCCCCATTGTGGCCCCACCCTATCCCCGGAGATCATGGTTTGAACAAACTTGAATCTTCACTAACTGAGGATGCTTCCACACAAGTTACAGCTTTTCTGGCCAATTGATTTTTTAAAAAGATTTTTCTCTATATATTCCTATGTAAAAATTCCACCCCCAATTGTGACCCCACCTTACCCCTGGGGATCATGATTTATATAATCATGAATCTACACTACCTGAGGATGCTTCCACACAAGTTACTGCTTTTCTGGCCAATCGGTTCTTGAGAAAAAGATTTTTAAAGATATTTCTCTATATATTCCTATGTAAAAATTTGACTCACAATTATGGCCCCACCGGATCCCTGGGGATCGTGATTTGAACAAACTTGAATCTACACTACCTGAGGATGCTTCTACACAAGTTAGAGCTTTTCTGGCCAATTGGTTCTTGAGAAGAAGATTTTTCTCTATATATTCCTATGTAAAAATTCCACCCCCCATTGTGGCCCCACTCTACCCCCGGGGATCATGATTTGAACAAACTTGAATCTTCACTACCTGAGGATGCTTCTACACAAGTTATTGCTTTTCTGACCAACTGGTTCTTGTGAAGAAGATTTTTAAAGATTTTTCTCTATATATTCCTATGTAAAAATTCCACCCCCCAATTGTGACCCCACCTTACCCCTGGGGATCATGATTTATATAATCATGAATCTACACTACCTGAGGATGCTTCCACACAAGTTACTGCTTTTCTGGCCAATTGGTTCTTGAGAAAAAGATTTTTAAAGATATTTCTCTATATATTCCTATGTAAAAATTTGACTCACAATTATGGCCCCATCGGATCCCTGGGGATCGTGATTTGAACAAACTTGAATCTACACTACCTGAGGATGCTTCTACACAAGTTAGAGCTTTTCTGGCCAATTGGTTCTTGAGAAGAAGATTTTTCTCTATATATTCCTATGTAAAAATTCCACCCCCCATTGTGGCCCCACTCTACCCCCGGGGATCATGATTTGAACAAACTTGAATCTTCACTACCTGAGGATGCTTCTACACAAGTTATTGCTTTTCTGACCAACTGGTTCTTGTGAAGAAGATTTTTAAAGATTTTTCTCTATATATTCCTATGTAAAAATTTGACCCCCAATTGTGGCCCCACCCTACCCCTGGGGATCATGATTTGAATAAACTTGAATCTACACTACTTGAGGATGCTTCCTTGCAAATTACAGCTTTTCTGGCCAATTGGTTTTTGAGAAGAAGATTTTTTAAGATACCAACAAATTTTTAATAATTCTTAATTATCTCCCCCTTTGAAAGAAGGCGTGGCCCTTCATTTTAACAAACTTGAATCCCCTTCACCTAAGGATGCTTTGTGCCAAGTTTGGTTGAAATTGGCCCAGTGGTTCTGGAGAAGAAGTCGAAAATGTAAAAAGTTTACAGACGGACGGACAGACGGATAGACGGACGCCGGACAAAAAGTGATCAGAAAAGCTCACTTGAGCTTTCAGCTCAGGTGAGCTAAAAAAGAAAGAAAAATATTTTTTAGAAAATAGATATAAATGTAACTAGATGCTGTCATTAGACAGTAATACCTGCACCAAGTGTTTGCCTCTCTTGTACCGGTTTTGGTCAAAAAGAAGGCCACATGCAATTTCCGGTACTTTTTAAAAATTATGATTTTCATAAATGATGAGATCACATCCCATCCCATAATAAATATATTACTTTTATGTACAATTTGGGTTTGAACTGTTTGCATATGAATTTTAAATTAATAAAAAATCTAAACATTTCATGTCATAGAAAGTATGGTCTATATAATTATTACAAACAAAATTAAATCATGCCCATGCCCATGCCCCCCCCCCCCCCCCCCCCCCCTGCTGTTGCCTGCTTTATTTATGCTTTTGTGTGCCAACATCATCGTGTGCGTGGATTTAGAGAAAGGGTGGGGGTGAGAAGTCCAGACCCCCCCCCCCCCCAAAAAAAAATAAAAATCCATTTATGTAGTAAAATTACCAAAACTAAACCTCGGGCTTCAATTCCCCCCTCCCCCACCCGCAAACACAATTATTACTCTGACCCCCCCCCCCCCCCCACCCCCCTACCCATGGATACCTGGTAAATAAAAATCAGAATATTTTTATAACAATGAAAGCATGTACATCTAATTGCAATAAAGAATATTGTAAACAGTGCAAAATAAATGTCATATTGCGCAATGATTTTCACTGCAGGACTGCTTTAACGATTTTAAAAGGTGGTATCGGACACATGTCGATATTTATGTGGATAAAAGTGCGTTATTTTATATTATATGTAGTTATATGCTAAAATAACTTTCACTGTTTTAGAATTAAAAAAATTTACAATGAATATTTGGGCAAAAAAATAAGTTTTAAATTTTTTTGGAAACTTAAGGTAAAAATAAGATAAGCCCCAGCAGGATTCAAACTCTCTACTTACAGACACATTGTTAACGCTCTAACCCATTGCACTATGCTGTTAGGTAACATTATTTTGGGGGAAAATATTATATTTTATACTTTATTTTTTCAATAAGGAGTACATCACAATATGTAGGTGTCCCATACCACCTTAAAGCTGAAAATTGTGCTTTACATGATTAATTACCTAATAAAATTGTGCAAGGGGTTTTAAAGAATAAAGTTGTGAAAATACATGCAATATGGTACAAGAAAATGATCTTTGTCCGAAGTTACGTATACAACACAGGTCTACAGGTTGCATTAGCAGGTACTAGTTTTACCCAGCTCTTCGGTTAGATGGGTTTCACATGGTGTACATGCATCTGTGTTTTCGATATGCAGAATAGGATTAATTATCATGAATAAATGTTTCTTTTGTGGTGATCAGCTTAAGGAATTCATATTGTGCTCTAATTGGATTATCATTATGATGTTGACCAATATAGGTAAGTATATACGTGTAGTAGCGCAATATTATGAGACACCGGTATACAAAACGTACAGTTAAGTTTTACTTTCACTTTCTAAAATGTGATCTCCCTTTGCCAGCATACTGTATCATACTGTAACATTTTGTATTAAATTTGGGTATTAAATATCATGTTTATATGAGTTATAATAGGGAGGAAGGGGAAGGGGCCTTAACCGTTCCCCATCCCCAGGATGTGTGGATTAGGTATACATTCCTAGTGAGAATGAAGGCATGCTGCAGCTTTTTTTCCCCCCCATTAAACCCCCTTCCCCATCATCATACACCAGTAATAGAAAAATAGTCAATGACTGTAATTTTCTTTTATTTTGGTTATTCTTTTTTGTCAAGAGATATGTGGTATGTCAAGATTTATGACTCATGAAAATTTGTGCATTTTAATCCTGACTGTTAACAAATACACATGTATAATTAATATATATAAAGAAAAATACACGAGATATTATACTAGGGATGCCAAACAATTGCAGAATTGCCAATCGGTTATTTATAACTCATTTTGATTGATTAATTTGTTAATCATTATGAAAATATAGACATTTCTAAATACATGTATAACATATTATCAATATTTTTTGAAGATTGATTTTGTAACTATTAACAACTTATTTAAGGCTCCACTCTGCAGATGCCCTATAGTTATCACTCTGTCCAATTCCGCTGATCATGTCAAGATATATTTAAGACAAATTGGCCCTTGCCCCTTGGGTCATTCCCATTCCCCCTAACCCCCCCCCCCCCCAAAGAGTTGCTTTTAAACCACCACCACCACCCTCCTCTGAAATAGGGAATGATAATACATTTTAATAATTGTTGAGATCCCCACCCCTAAACCATATTCATTCTTGCTCCTTGTGTCATTGCACATCATAATTCCTAGCCCTAGCCCAATGATGACCCCAGTGCTTTGTTTTTTACAGCAAGGTTTTTGTTGACTGACTTTATAATTTCCACAATATATATAACATTTTGTTTATCTTTAAGATTAAAATGCAATTCCCAAAATCTCTTTATGTACATCTGACATCATACAGAAAAAACCAATCAAGAAATGATTTTGCCACTGTAAAAATGTGTCTCCCCACCCACCTGCCCCTCGAAAACATGAATAGTCGAATATTTTTAAAATATCCTCAAAATCATCGAAATCCCTGCTCCTAATCCATATATATTTTTGTTTCTTGAACCATGACCATGTCAAGGCAAATCTTTTTGTGGTATTAGTAGGTCATGGCATCTGGGGGTCACCCTAACCCCACCCCACCCTCCCAAATTCAAAAATGATCAAATAACTTGAAAAAAATGCTTGTGATCCCCACCCCTAAAGCATATATATTCTTCCTCCTTATGCATCTTATGGTACGTTATTTCAATCACAAGAGATAAGAGGAGGTCCAGGAATTAGGTTTTTTATGGGACAGAACATCATTTTGCAGATAGCATTGACCCTCAGAATCAAATTTATATTTCTAAAACCTTATTGCATATCTATAGCTCAGCCCCTATTATATCCCTATAAATGATGTGGCTATTCATTAAATCATGAGAGGAGTTCTGGGAAGTAGGTTTTTTCAAGAGTGATAAACGTCAATTTTCAGCTACTATTTGACTCCCTGGATGAAATTCAAATTTTTTAAACCTTATTGCATGACTATATGACAGCCCCTATCATACCCCAAGATATGATGTGGATATTCATTAAATCATGAGAGGAGTTCTGGGAAGTAGGTTTTTTTTAGGAGTGATAAACGTCAATTTTCAGCTACTGTTTGACTCCCTGGATGAAATTTAAATTTTTAAAACCTTATTGCACATCTATAGGACAGTCCCTATCATATCTCAAGAGATGACATAGCTACTGCATAAATTGTAAGAGGAGTTCTGGGAACCATATTATTTTGGCAAAAAAACGTCATTTTTTTATGCCCACAGACCCCCGTGATAAAAAAAAATTCTGAAACATGATTACATGTCAACATGACACCCCGAAGCATATCCTATAAGATCATTAGGCTACTGCAAAAAGAAATTGACGGTTTTTGAAACCAGACTTTTTGTAAAAAAATGTCATTTTTCAGCCATTTAATCACCCCCAGGACAAAATTGAAATTTCCGAAACCTTATTGCACATCTATAGGACACCCCAAAACATATTCCAGGAGATGATTTGTCTACTGTTGAAAATGTAAAAGGAGTTCGAGGAAGAAGGTTTTTTGTCAAAAAACGTCATTTTTTACCAATTATTTGACCCCCAGGACTACCAGAGAATTTTTGAAACCTGTTTACAAAACAACATGACACCCCAAATCATACTCCAAGAGTTCAGTTTCCTGGTTTATAAGATGTAAGAGCAGTTTGAGAAAGTAAAACGTGACAGACGGACGGACGGATGGATGGACGGAACAGGGTAACAACAATATACCCGAACTTTCTTTAGAAAGTGCGGGTATAATAAACAGATGACAATAAGTAGATCAAATACTGAGTGAAGACAAACTGAGGTCATTAAAAGAGCAGAAGCCTGATAGTCTTACTCCTGCATTCACAAATGTGACAAGGAATGCATTACCTCACATTATACATATATTATATATAATTATATGGCTTCAAGGGCAACATGCCAGAATATTTGCCCATGAGGTGACAGGTAACCCGATGCTGAAGGGAGTCAAGTACTCGCGTAAAATAAGGAATCCACAGTATTACGATATAGGACTCATTAAAATTCAGTTTTGAGGATACATCAATTCTACCAATAACTTTTTAATAACAATTTTTATGATTCAATTTAATAATTGTGGATTAAATAACAATGAAATCAACTAAAATTGGTGTTAACTATTGATGAAACTACAGTCTATGACAAAATCAAATTTACCTGCACCAAAAAGAGGCATGGCCATGTTGTAGACTTGTTGATGAAAAGCTTTCTGTAAAATCTGGGCGTTACAGACATCTATGTTCTTTACCCATTCTTCTTCATTCTCAACGCTATCTGTACCTATGGCTAGATATATTTCCACAGTTTCATAAAAATTTCTCCCAGCATCCACCACTACAACATCACCAGGTTTGAGGCTTTGATGTCTATATTTAGCTACATTGGTCTCATATTCTTTTCCAGCAAAGTCGGCAATGATTTTAGAGCAGGGGTCTCTATGTCTGATGTCCTTGTCTTCCATACAGGCTATTGCATTAGTTGCTGACCTGATGATATTTCCCGAGTACACATGCACTGAGAAGTCATGGGTCAGTTGATATACCTGATGTTCTGTATTCCTTTTCTGGGTCATGCTGGATTTCTGGAAATCAAGTACGGAGACTCCCATTGGATTCATATCAGGTCTCAATGACGATGAACCAACAGAGAGGGATACTTCTGGGATTGAGCTTGTTGATGCATTGAAAACGCTGGAGAATATCTGCTTCATAACAACCACAACTTCATGAGACATGTCGATGAAATGGATTTCCCTCAAAGAAGATCCTTTAATTTTGGCACTGGCTGATATCACAGCATGGGCATACTGAATGGCACAGGCATCTACTGGCATTCCAAAGATACCTATGACAAACAACTCAAAGAGATGAGATTTCATGGAAAAGATCAGACAGATGAATATGATGTTGAATATGACTATGACATATAAGACAGTCATCTGAGACTTTTCATCTTCATGGAAATAGAATTGTAAGGTGTGAAAACAAAGCATGTTTCTAATAATTAAAACTATGAATTTCACATAAAACAATTATAAATCTAGTTTAAGCAAACTTAATGAAATACTACACACAATGTTCAGAATTAATTCCCCCTGGAATGTTATTTCTTAAAATGCCTGGATATTTTACAGCTTTCCCCATTGTAAGGTGGATGTTAATATTTATTTCGTTTTGCAAGCCTTTAAAGAAATTGTTTAAAATAATGTACCGTGTAGTATATACTACACAACTACGGACTAATTTTCACTTTTTAATTCAGAGCCAAATGTTCATACATGTAACTGATTAACCATTGACAGAATACAAATAAAAAAAAAAATTGTACCAGAACTTATAGCTGGGAGTCCCACAGAGTCCATTTCCAGTTCCGCAGCTTTTAGTATGCTGGACTCCACAGCAGAGCGGAGAAGAGTTTTACATTCCTCAGCCTTAGCGGAGTCCCATATTGGACCTACAGCATGAATGACGTAAGCATACGGTAAATCACCAGCCTCTGTGACTGCACACGACCCTGTCTTTACGGGCCCATTTCTCCTGATGTAGGTCTTGCATGCTGCATCAAAGGATTCTCCTGCTGCCTCCAGTATGGCAAATGCTACTCCTGATCCATGCAACAGATATTCATTAGCAGCATTAACTATACATGCTACAGGGAGTTGTAGAATGTTCTCTTCATAAACAAAAACTTGTATATCCTGCTCTGTTATAAATGTGGACACATCGTTTCTAAAGTCAACTGGAGTCGGTGCCTGTCTTTGTGCAAGACTTGTTGTCAAATTCTCTTGAGGAGAGGTGTTAAATTCTGGCGATATCTTCTCCAATATCAAATCCTTAACTCGAGAAGCATCCTGTGAAGTCATAGCAATTAGATGAATGCCATTACACTGCTCAGCAGCTGTTGGGATAAAAAGAAGGACATCTGTACACTGGGGCTGAATGTTGCTGACAATGGACTGTAGCACTGGGTTTTCCAGGTTTGGTAAAGGAATGGTGTCTACATGCATCCTCTCTGTCAACTCCTGCAGCTTCTGTTTCAGCAATGCCTCCGTCTGTTCAAGTGTTTCACAAGACCCTACCAAAACTATCTTTGATCTCCTTCCATCATAAGACATATTCACAGAATTTAATTCCGTTTGCAAGTCTCTCTGGTAGAAGTAGAGAAATGCCTCGTAAACTTCCTGGGGAATATCAGATATTTCTCTCTCTGCTTCCATTGTGTAATCAACATATTTCTCAGGAGAGGTTTCCATGTTTCGTATGATAGAAGTCACATGATCCAGATGGTCAGTTGAAATTGTCAATCTCAAGGTCATTAATCGCTGGTCAGCATCCAATCCTAAACTCTGCAGGGTTGTTACAACTGAAATGTTACCATGTTTTAATGCATTTACTGAATTTTAGCATGTTTTGGAATTAAAATTTATATGAAACTGTTACTTTGCTGATTTTTGAGGAGAAAACTTTGTAATTTTTAAAATTTTTCTTTTTCATAGAATGTGCACTCCTAAAGTGCAGCTTCTTAAGAACATTGCTGACTTTTTTTTACCTTGTGCACTCTGAGACTGTAGCTCCTCGAGGACTCTACTGAGGACCTTTTGTTCTGTGACACAGATTTTGATCTTCTTTATCCGGCCTGTACAGAATGTCTGCTGCCTGTGTCTGGCCACGGCTTGGTAGACTGAGGACACAAAAGCCTGGTAGTCCTCACACAGTGGGTCTATAACAACACAACAGAATGTCATTCAGTGGAATAAACTTAAGGCCCCAAAAAATTAATAATTTGTTTCTCAAGCACTGCCGCATCAGTAAAATTATCGCCGCATCAGACTTTTTAAATATTGTTTTACCAGTGTTTTCATGCTAGTCTATGTCAATGAAAACATGATTTTAGCTAAAACATCTATAACTGAAATGTTTCTGTTATCTTTAGAAACTGTGACTGGGGCTTCTATAATATTGCCTAGGAGCATTATTGAGACAATAGTCCATTTTCGAGTTACCGTATTCCGGCGAGATTCTAACATTTAGATCGCACATAAGTCACATGATTTTTATGAAAATCCGGGGCGCATCACTTCCGGTAAAATTGTTTATATTAGAAATGACATTGTCTGCTACGACATGCCACGGTAGACGTAGAATTCTTTCCTTTTCCCTCTCATCAAAGCATCCAAAACTTCGCAAGAAATGGCTTGAATTGATAAGACATTGTGATTTCGAACCTTCTCGACACGACAGGATATGCTCCATGCATTTTGTTGACGGTAAACCAACTCAGGACCACCCATACCCGGAGCTTTTTCGTTACAACAACTTTCAGTGCTCGTTGGGAAATCGAGGTACATCTTCCATTGAAAAGAGGTCTCTTCAACAAGCCGCAAATAACACTAACAGATTCATGTCTGATCGCAAGAATGATCATCGACCTACCCAGGCTACTGCAACGGATATTCTTTTAGTGGTATGTATTCTATTCGGATCACGGTATATCTTATTTTTGAACAATGATTTATAATTGATTCTAAATCAATGGCACACCAATATATTTATTCTAAATTTACATATAGGGCCTACTAAAAAGATTGTATATTGTACTAATTATTTATTTGTAGGATGAAGATGATGCATATGGAGAACAACTCTTTCCATTCCCTGTCAATAAGAAAATCACTGTGAAATCCATACCATCAGTAGAACCAACAGAAAGTATGTTGATTTGTTTTAATAAATGTGAACTTAATAATGCCAAAAAAAACTTAATCTTATGAAAAAAAAATAATAATAATGCAAAACTAATGTTAGTAAATAATAATTGCATGTTGTATAAATTTTCCTTTCATCTTTTAGCTCCCAGTGATCATGATTATTGTTCATATGGGAATGAAAAGGTCCAACCCCACACTTGTAATGCAGAATGCCAGACAAACTTGACACTACAGGACATGGAAAAATCTGAAGCTGAACTGCTGCAACTGAGGGAGACCTTTAGGGACAAGGATGATCTCAAGCGGTACAGGACTTGTTTGTAGACAAGATGACAGACAGTGATAGTTCCATCAAGAGTTACTTCGGATTGCCATCGGTCATGACTCTATTTGGAATCTTTGGTATGAATAATGATTAATACACAATACAAGTAATAAAATAAAAATTGACTATATCTATATTTACATACCAATAATGATGTGTATGAGAAATAGTACCTCAAATTATAATAAAAATATTTTATGGAAAAATTGGTGCTACAAGCTTAAGTATGATCAATATATTTAACTTAGTTTTTGATTACTTTTGCAGCCATCCTTGACAATCTTACACCAACGCTGGCATACTGGAAAGGTGGGTCAGGAATATTCAATGCAACACCAGAGATTTTTTTTATCCTTCCAAGAAGACTGGACCAAACAAGAAGCTGACACGTTTTCACGAATTCCTTATAACACTGTTAAGACTTAGATTAGCTTTACCAACTTTTGTCATAGCAGATATTTTCGGGATTTCGTGCACTAGAGTATCACAAATTTTTGTTACATGGATTAATTATATGAATGTTGTGTTTTCACCTCTTTTGAAAAAACCATCTTCTAAATGTATGAAAAAGTTTTTGCCAAAATGTTTTAAATCAGTTTTTCCCCAAAACAACTTGCATAATTGATTGTACATGTGTACTGAATTTTTTATTAAACGGCCTTCCACTCCAACGGCACAGTCTAGAACATATAGTTCTAATAAACAGAAAAATACCTTTAAAGCTTTAGTTGCTGTTACTCCTTCAGGATCTTTCATGTTCATTTCATATCTTTGGGGTGGAAATGTATCAGACAGATACATTTCATTTCATATCTTTGGGGTGGAAATGTATCAGACAGGTACATAACTGAGCACTGTGGATTTTTAGATATTGTAAGACCTGGTGATGAAATAATGGCAGATAGGGGATTTTTGATAAGAGATTTACTGTTAGAAAGAAGGGCTACATTGAATATACCACCATTTACCAAAAAATTTTCATGGGGAAAAGGTAAACATCTCACTGCGCATGATGTTTTGAAAACCAAAAAAATTGCAAAGCTTCATATCCATGTGGAACGAGCAATTGGTAGATTAAAGAACTACAAAATGTTATCTCACACTATTCCACAGAAAACAAAACCTCTGTGCAACCAAATTGTAAAAGTGTGTGCCTTTTTAAGCAACTGTCAGGAACCTTTAGTGAAAAAAGAAGCGAGAAAATAATTGATTGTATCATTTGAAACTATTGGTCAATGTGTGATTTTTAAAGCAATCGTCAGGAACATTTAGTGACATTACATGTAACAAGATACCGACAGTTCATTGTTTGCATGTAGAGTGTGAGTTGTATGTATCTTAAATGATAAATGAAAATTTACTCATGTAACAGTATGGTCATTGTTTTTATTTTTTCTAACGATTTCTCACTGGCCAATGCAAACACCATAAAAATTTGCTTAAAAGAACAATAAATATAACATAATTGCAATAAACTTGAACTAAGTGTTTTAATTGGTGCATAAAACATGTAATATGAAGGAAACTTTTCAAGAATTGATCAAATGATTGACTACAATCAGAGAGTTACATTTAATGCAACAGTGTGTTTATGACATATTTATCAAAAAAATTGTTGCATTTCTGAACAATTTCAAAAAACATTTCACCATCAAAATTTATTCTGTCAATAATAATTCCCCTTCATGTGAAAAAAACAAAACCACACCATAAGGATTTGCAAATTCCCATTTGCCCCTGAATTTGAACATACCATGGAGAAGTATGCTTCAACCGAACATCATTGTTTTCATCAATGTAAAGATGGGTAATGGTCATCTTTACAAGCCTCTAAGGGTTCAACATTTTGATAAGAAAAACTACATTTAATCTCAAGGAGCCCCATTCCATAATATTTACAAGAAACTCTTCCGTCTGGAGAAGCTCCCATAAATGGATACTTTTCACTAACAAACAAACCACATTGATCTACCTTTAAATTCTTGTGTGATTTTTCTTCAAAGTACTGTTGTCTGGCTACAGGTTCATACTTTTTACCAAATGCAAGGGAAGGTAGAAGAGAATGGGAACTATCAACAGAAGTGCTAAGTACTTTCTTCAAGATATAATTTTCAGGATTGTTAGTAAATTTAAAATGCATGACAGAAGGGAAAAGTGATGTAGTAATCCTGCCATATCTATGTTTGAACCAAGCAGTGTTGTTGGACTGACCTCTAGTTATCTTTTCTATTTCTATTAAAACATCTGATGTGTAAATCATTTTTAAATGTTCTAAAACAGAACTTTTTAGTGACAGAGTTTGTAAAGCATTTTTTAGTGTAGGAACATACATTTCATCATAAGAAGAGCTGTCATCACTTGGAGGATCTAAAACCTGTAATAGTAATGAGTTGCTTGATTTAAACAGAGTAAATACCGGTACACCTTTCTCAACCTCCCTTAAATTGATTTCACCACAAGGGGAGTAATTGTTGGGAGTTGGCATAATTTTTCCTCTCAGTGGTTGTATTTTTCTGCAAATCAATGTTGTCTATCTCCACTGGCTCAGATGTTTTCTTCGACTTGTCCCACATACACACAGTGTCAGTACATGCCTCCGAATAGCGATCCTTGTGTCTGTCACTAAAACTCACCAGAGAGAACAATAGGGCAACACAGTGTTTACATGTCCCATTACCTCTAAAAAAGAAAATGCAAAATATTTTCAAGTAAATATTGATATTGTTCTTATTAAACAAATTTAAACTGGATTGGATAACCGAATGATTTGATGAAATGAAGATGATAAACCATACCAGTTTTATACCAGGTGAATGGCTGGTTACATGAAAATGCATTAAAATGGTTACCACCAAGTTGCATGCACTGGGGTAGATGATAGGTGATGTATGAATATGAAGTCAACGATTAAAGTACAAAAAAGACCCATTTAAATTAAGAGCCTCTAAAGTACTTCTCTCAGTTGCAACACAAAAATGAGAAAAAAACAATGTCTGAAAATGCTAGTAATGAAAGGAAACCAAATGCACAATCTATAACTATGACATGATGATCAGATTATCATGCACATAATACTGAAGTACATAATTTGCTTACATAACACAAGAACAAACGCCACCAAAAATCTGTCTGTTGATTTTCAAGAGTACCCAAGTGACCTATGGGGCTTCACTCTGCCTAGTTTCTGGTACACAGTATGCCTTCACATAAAAGTATGTTGCAGAATCAGTTACCTCCGCAATAGTTACATCACTGATGTGGTTGTCTCTGTGTAACTTATAACCATTATCATTCCTGTAGGATGTTAATCGTGAAGCTTCCCATCCACAATCATTCAGGAGATACATCATGACGTCACATGACTCAACTGATGGTAATGTTGCCAAATTAACTGACCACTTCATAACATCCCCCATTGACAAAATATCCTTCTTTGTACTTCCATTTCCACTTTGCAACTCGTCTAGGAATTTAAAAAATAATCAACCTGAATTTCAGATATTAAATTTATTCTGTTTATTAATAATGTTTTTGATAGCTTAGGTTTATTACGGCTCTTATGGGAGGATTTTTAAATCGGCAATCAATAAATATGATGTAATGAAGTTCAATATATGCCTAACCTTTCACAATGCAATATTACATTTCAAGAATTTAATCGTAAAGTATATGTAATGTATCTGTGTGACGATTTCAACATGTTCAAAGTGATTGCATTTTTTTTTATTCCAATATATTACCTAATTCGTCATTTAATACTTCCAATTTTAATTCCTCTGCAAGTTTACACAGCCTTAAAAGATGATCTCTTCTGTAAAAGTGACAGGTAACCCCGCGATTCTGTAAAAACCGCTTTAATTGTGGCACTTTCAAACTTTCAAAAGTCATTTTCGGGGAATCGGATGTTGATATGCCCGCATCGAGTACAAACTAAATGTTAGAATCTTGCCGGAATACGGTAACTCCAAAATGAATGAGAATTTTATGATGATCACTAATGTGGAAAGTAGGACTTGGTGTTTTTTTACTTTCCTTGAAAATCTGTCATGTTCCCCATGCTTTTTAATTATGAATTCTTTTGGATTATGATGTTATCAAAGTACAGTGCTCAGGTAAGGACACATTTGACATTTTTCTTTTGTTCATACATTATCATTTTTTATCCATATGTATATTTTCAAATATTATGTTTATCTAATAATATGTTTATCAACTAACATCAAAGAATTTTTGAGAGAGGGAGAATTATATATTTCTAAGTTTAAAAAAATTCTTACAAAATACCTGTACATAGACTTGCTTCCCCTAAAACCCACAGGTGCTTGAGGACAGGACCCCCCCCCCCCCCCCCCCCCCCACGTCACACGTTCAAATCTATATTCATTTGTTTACATATCTCGACTCAATAAGAAGGAATGGAAGCATGAAAAAAATCTCTTGGGTCTCACCGAAGCTTTTGCGGTACTCAAAACGTGTATTCAAACCTCAAGGCGCCCTAAATTACGAGTTAAATGTTAGTCATTTTTGGCATAGCACCACGGGAGAAAACATTAGAGAGCATTATGGGACGTAGACAAAAATATTTTCTTGCTGAATCTGTAGGTTAAACTCGTTCTTTTTCCCACGCAAACTGGTTCTTAGAGCTCGCTACGTGAGTGGCGCTCGCTATTATAAGACACCTGAAACAACAACTGTTTAAGTATGATACAAATGTTCCACCAGTAAGCGAGTTAAATATTGCATCCGAGGATGTAAGTAATAAAAGACACTAAGACAGAACTGAGCTCAATACATATAAATGCAATAGAAAGGAGGCCCAAAAACTGAGCATTTTCAAAGTCCAAGGGCCATATACTAAACATGTACAGTAATCTACGTGATCCAATTGTCACTCATTTAAACTTAAAACAAACTCATCTCAATATTTGCAATAATATTTGCAAGCGTATCAAATTTGTTTATTCTTTGGCAATGTATACAGGAAATAACAAGTTTAGGTATAAAACAGACTACAGTACCGGTTGGTCTGGCTGGGATGACCAATGACTTGAGGTCCCCCTCCCCCTCCGATGTGTTGAGGGCAGTGAGGATGGCCTGGGTGAGGCCTCCCTGACTGGCGTGGACGTGTATGATCTTCTTCTGAGGGAGGTCAGCAGCCGGGGTCACAAAGTTCTTGCTGTACGACAAGGTCCTTGGATCTGCTACAAGGGGGAGAAACTTACATTCAGTGATTAGTCATTGCAAAATTTATAGAACCTTTAGGTGTGTTATGAGATGCATACTGAAATCTGCTAAAAGGAATCAAAGTCTTATGAAATCAGACATTTTATTTCAAATAGCAAAGTCAGTACTATATTTCTTTAAGTAAACATAAGAAATTTCCAGTCAAATACTGCAGCAGTGGACTGTTTGATTAATCTATTTACCGCTTGCTTTTGTTGTCCCTGTTGCCATACTTCTAAGAAGTGGATCATTACTGGCATCTAGAAAAAAATATAAGAATCTTGTTTAACTAATTCAATTATTCAATAATAAGAAAATTTAATGTCCAAATTAAAAATATTTTTTTTGATATCTGCAATCACTTTTCAATCATTTTAAAACATTCAATTTTGAGTCACATAAAAAACCTTTTGATTAGCCAATGAAATTGTTTTGACATAGTAAAGATATATGTAAATTTTGCTGTTGGCTTAGAACATAAAATTGCATTGAACAAAAGTGTTCATGCTAATCCTCAATGCAAAATATCTAGAAAACATATCCTTAATCATACCAGTGGAAAATGGATTATCACTGGTAAACAGTCGCACAAGGCCATCATATCCATGCTGTTTGGTGACATCACCTAGAGCAGCTGTCAAAGTTATTCCATTCACCTCACAGGTAAACTCTGTTCTTCCAGGCAGGTTCAATTCTGTGAAAAATTATATTCTTATTAGCAAATTAATATCACTGTTTACTTGTAAATACTCTCCCACTCTCTATCTCCCCCACCCCTCCCTCTCTCTCTCTGTCTGTCTGCCTCTTTCTTTCTTTCTTTCTTTCTTTCTCCCTCTCTCTCAAACTTTGATCCACCATCAAATATGGTCCATATCAAACAATTAATGTTGCTTAGTGCAAAATTTACCTGTAACAGTCCATGTTGTTCTATTTTTTTTAGCCGAGGATTTGCGATCAGCTCCTCAAAACCCTTAGAGAGGTATAGCGCACTTAGTATACGATTTTGCCTAAATTTAGCGCTTTTGCAAACATGAAACATTTTCAATATTATACAATATTTAATTAAAATACAGTGTATATTCAAAGAAATGCAAATTACACAATTGCCATGTTAAAAGAGTCTTAATTATCTTACACAACATTATTAAAATCTTCCGGTTTTGTTAAGGATATATAGGAAAATAGTTAGTATGCAATAAAAAGTTGGATATTTGACTATTTGAACCACTTTAAACCAAAGAAATCCGATTAAAATAATGTTCTTCAGGTATTATAGTACACGTTTGCATCGAGTTAATTTTGGTTTAACGTGGTCTTTGTTCTGAAAATTAGACAAATATTTCAATTAGTGACTTTTTTAATAAAATCATATATATAGCCACTTATATTGATGAGACATCCTATGGAAATGTTATGTGCGTGGCCTAGTGGTAACGCGTAGGTGTTTTTGATTTTGCAGTCGCTGGATCGATTCCACCAAATTGTAATTTCTTTTTCTTTTCACTTGAAGCATGATTAGAATAGATAATATAGATTACAAGAATCTGATCTGCTGGATTTTTTCCCTTCAAGTTCTATTTTTTAATTCAGAGTATGTGCACATCAATAGAAACATTTCTCTTCAATAACTACACTCTATTTACACTTGAATTAGTTGCATTTTGCTGGAAGTTATTATGGTTCAAAATATCAACTGTCTTTATACACAGAGTTCTATATATTCATTTCTTGATGCAGGTTTCCTGAATTCATGACAAATCAGTGGTTACAGACACCATTAAAAAATCAGTACCTAGGTTTCGAAATGATATTGTGACAGGTACCTGTATCTATTTCTAGTAACAGGTACTTTACAGTCATATTACATATTGAGCATTGCAGTTCTCGAGAAAATGATCAGACTTAAACAACTGTTTATATATGGATTATAAACCTACATCAAACTTTGAATTGTCCAGGGGCCACAGTCTAAACAATTTTAAAGAATCAACAATTCAAAATGCTTGCATATAAGTAAAACCATATATAATAACATTTGATGAGTTTTTGTAGATAATTTAAATGTTTTCCTTTGTAAAATTGGACCCCCCCCCCCCCCCATGGGGCCCAACCCTAGTCCTGAAGATTATGATTTTGACAAATTTTAATCTACACTATCTGAACTGACTTTTCTAGGCAAATGATTTTTCCCTATATATTCCTATGTAAAAGTTTGAACCCCCCCCCCCCATTGTGGCCCCACCCTACCCCCAGTATCATGATTTGAACAAACTTGAATGAATCTTCCATACCTGAGGATGGTTCCAAACAAGTTACAGCTTTTCTGCCCGATCGGTTTCTGATAAAAATATTTTTAAAGATTTTTCTCTATATATTCCGATGTGAAAATTTGACCCCCCACTGTGGCCCCACCCTACCCCTGGGGATCATGATTTGAACAATCTTGAATCTACCCTTACCGAGAATGCTTTCATACAAGTTTCAGTTTTTTTGGCCAATTGGTTTCTGAGAAGAAGATTTTAAAGATTTACTCTATATATTCCTATGTAAAAATTTGACCCCCATTGTGGCCCCACCCTACCCCTGGGGATCATGATTTGAACAAACTTGAATCTACACTACCTGAGGATGCTTCCACACAAGTTTAAGCTTTTCTGGCCAAATGGTTTTTGAGAAGAAGATTTTTGAAAATACCAACAAGTTTTCAATGATTTATTAATTATCTCCCCTTGAAAGAGGGCGTGGCCCTTCATTTTTACAAACTTGAATCCCCTTCACCTAAGGATGCTTTGTGCCAACTTTGGTTGAAATCGGCCCAGTGGTTCTGGAGAAGAAGTTGAAAATGTAAAAAGTTTACGGACAGACAGATGGACAGACAGACACCGGACAAGTGATCAGAAAAGCTCACTTGAGCTTTCAGCTCAGGTGAGCTAAAAACTGAGCCAACCATGACCTATTCTGGGCCAGGGTGTTAGTCAACGAGTTAAACCTTTAAACCTTCCTTCAGGTTTACCTGAGACACTTTGAGCTGGGAGACTGCTCTGCCTATACAATGTCTGTTCTCTACTGACAGGTCTGCTCTTTTCTTTTTCATACTTCCTCAGTTCTTTGTCAAACTCCTAAACAAAGAGAGTACAAGTTTTTATAAAAAGAGTATGCCCAAAGATAATATAATTATCACACTGACTTCCTATGATATGTAACTAATGTAGCCAAAAGTGTTCTTGTTAATTGTACAAAATATATTGTAATATAACTTTCAAACTATAAATCAAGTTATCATAATTTTTAAAGAATAAAAACTTCAGTATATATTAATCATTCTTTCATTTGCATAAAGTGCCAGCAATGTGAAGAATTTATAGAAATACATGTATAACATACATGAAACAATTGCCAAGACAATTTGTTACCCAAGAGAGATTACTTCAGTTAATTTATGCTGATGAAAATAAACTATGACCTTATATATGAATGATTGTCTATGGATACATGTATTGTATTACTTGTCAATTAGGTGGTATAATTTTGTTAGGGATAATGATGGCAGTGATAAGTTGTTGTGAGTTAGCATGTAAATGGTAAAACACATAAAAATGTTTGAAATTAACTTGTTGGCATTGTCTATAAACTATGCAGGAACTGGTGAAATGTACATGTACTACCTTGAAGATCGGAATATCTGTAGGAATGATCACAATGTCGATCTCTGTCAGTGAGGAGTTGGGGTGATCCTGCTCAAACTGTCGGAAGACCTGGAACATCCTCTTGGCCACTCTGACAGGGGGCATGTTTAAGGTTCCACAACCCAGGGCTGGAAATGCTATACTTTTCAGATCATTCTGAACGGCTTGATTGAGACACTCTTTAACAAATTTTTCCAGCATCTACAATAAATGATGAGTACCTTGTATGTATAGAAACTTCAATTAGTTACAAGTTAACCTTAAGATTTATATATTTGTTTTTTAAAACAGCAAAGAGAATGAGTCTATAATAATAGAATGATTAACAACCCTTTAAGATTTGATCAATGATTTTATTGGCATGTAAGTCTTGAAATACCTCAAGACAATGGATCTTCTTGACCTCTGGATCATGTGTACTGGGCCAGTAGTCCAGTGCTCCGTGATACACAAACCGACAGTCCAGGCTAAAACCTCGAGTGACCGCCACTTCTCCTGGAGTTATCCCCTTTGGATGATAGTTGCTGAGCTGATCCTGAATGCCTCTGCCCGCCTTTCTAAGAATGGATCTTGAGACCTTGCCAGAGTCCAAATCCAAGTTCAAGGATGTAGTATTAACAATAGCTTCTCTCTGGTAACAGATATGTATAATTTTGAATACTTTTATGAATTTTTGCTAATGCAACCTTTTCATAATTTCATTTTTGGCATAAGGAACTTTAAAATAAATACATCCAAAAATATGTTAATTTGAAATAGAATGAAAAAATATGATATATACATGTATATGTTAATTTGAAATTGAATGAAAGAAAAAAGACAATAGGTTAACATGACAAGCATTTTAACATTAATCAACTTATTTCCTTGTGAAATGTGCTGTACAGCAGAGTTGGCATTGAGCCAGCATTGCTCACCTTCTGATTGGCTATTTCTCCCTCGACCAACTTGATGGTCAGTCCCTGCCTCCTCTTCCCCTGGGGCTGGGTGAACACCTCTTGGATCGTGTCCCCCACGGCGTCCACACACATCTGGCAGATCTGGGCACAGGTTTCTGTCTCAGGGTCACACAAGGTCACGCACTGTCAACAAATATCCGCACACCAAAAATGAATATCCATCAAATTTTCTGAATATCATTTACTATGAACCAACTATTATTTACATGCGAGAGAATTTTGCGAAGTTAGCAAGAACCTTGAAGGCATGAATATTTTTTGCCGCAAGCCAGTCTATACATATCGTAAATATTATTTCAGATTTTAAACACAATGTTGACATCAAGAAAATTTATTTGTGTAGTAAACCATTTTATCATGCAATTTACATGTACAAGTAAATGTACTATGCATTGCATACAGAGGGAGTCAGATGAACAAAACAACAAAATGATGATTAGTGTTATGACCAGTACCTTCAGACGACAGGCCTTTCTGTACTTTTCTATGTGAGTTTGAAGTCCCATGATGATGGCTTCTGTCAGCTTCCTGTGTGGCCAGTCTTTGAAGCTCCTCATAGGAAAAGCCACAGATTCATGGCCATATTCCTGTAGGTCTTCAAACAGATCCACCAACATGTCAATCAGTTCGTGCTTCACTTTTCCTGATCCAATGTTCCATTTAGGAATAACAACCCTGGCTGCTTTTCTCTTAAGTTTTTCAATGTACAAAAATCTGCTTTGTCCTAAAATAGAAAGGAAGGAACACTTATTAGCTGTGAACAACTGGATGAGTATGATATGCATTACTTTGAGTTGAGCTCTAAAAAGGATCTTTTTAAAAATTAAATTCAGCCAGCCTTACCCAGTCCAACAGAAGCAGTTAAATAACTAAATGGTGTGCATGTTGCAAGTGTTCATATAAAACTAATCAAAATTTATTCAAAGAGAGGAATCAGATTTTTTTTAAAAATTGTAACACTATTTACATTGATCAATATCGTATTAAGATTAGGTATATTTTAGTGCTGATATTTTGCTATCTTATCAACTAGGTGTTTCAAAAATGTTTGCATAGATCTTATCAGATGATATAATAAGTTGAAACATTTTGGAGTTGTAATGTAAGGTTCTTCTTTACCGTAGGGAGTTTTCTCCAAACGATCCGCTGGTTCAATCAACATTTCAACTTCTGCTTTAGAGGCGTCACCACAAAATATATGGACATCGATTTGATCTTTAATCCTGTAAGCGAGAAATCCCACATCACCCTGCCTTCCCTTAGAGGCTGCCATGGCTTGGTTTCCTCCATTCTGAACAAACGATATTCCAGAATCTTCCGTCTTGATTATACAACAATGATGCCGTTCCAAATACTTCACTGAAGCATAGTCATTCATTCTAAAAAGTTCTGCTGCTCCTGGTGACTTAATAGCAATTTTTGTAGTTGAAACTTTGTCCCTTAAATCCAAGATGGGACCTACAGCAGCTTGGATATTTTCTTGTGTTCCTACGATAACAAATCCAGGAGTAGACCCTGGGCCTTCTTCAATGCCCACACAATGACACTGTCCAATTTTCTCAATTTCAAACATCTTCCTCTTTTTCAGGAAGGAAAACACATCTTCATGAATTTCCACAAACTTTTCTGTCGCTTCAGGTTTAGCCTTGACTTCCAAAGACTGCAAACAGCTGTTTACATCATGGTTCAAATTATTGCAGCATGCTATGTACACAGAATCCTCCACAATGGACCAGACAATTCTTCCATGGTATTTCTGTGTTAAATCACTCATTTTATGTGTTAACTTTGTCAAGTCTTTTGGTTTAGGAATACATTTTAGTTCCACAGTTTTTAATATGGTTGTCAGTACCTTATGTGCATTTTGCTCAGTGTCAGAATACACAATCAGGTAGTTGTTCTCAGCTTCAGGCAACCAACAAAACCTAACACCAAGTCCACTAAGTACTTCCTGATCCAAATACTGCCCTACCGTATCATGGCTTAAAAGATCAACCATTAAAGGATGCAATTTTGTAGTCCTCATGGAAAAACCGCCAAGCCATTCATTGTTTTGAATCGATTTGATAGCCAACTGTATACTTTCAATTGAGCCTTTTATATCTACTGCCTTGTCTTCAAATTTTTCTGCCAGTGAAACATTGTACTTTCTCTCAAGAACAGATTTTCCATCCAACATGGATAATAGTCGAAGCTGTACACTTGAGACTGGAATGGTCTGAGAGTGTTCTAATCCTGATGTCACCCCCTCTAATTCTTCAGCCTTTTTCTTCTGTGTTGTGTCAGTACAATCTACCTCCAATGAGTTGCCTTCCAAGTCCACTCTTTCCATAAGCATATACTGCTGAGGAATTGACAACAGGGTTGGACTATTCTGTGGTTGTTGTAAATCTCCATTCTCTCCACCTGTGGCTCCAGTTTCTTCACCAAATTTAATTGGATTGATAACATAGGTCTCACTTTCTTGGCTATCAATGCTTTCAATGAAATTTTCATCTCTGCCCATTTTCCGATTTTTCTCAATTTCTTTCCTCATAATGTTTTTACTCATCAAAACATCAGTAAGTAGCTTTGACACATTTTCTATATCCTCTCGACCAATAGAACCATTTTCATTGACAAATTTATTCAGTGTCTGTTCAATAGCTGATTGGGTACTGCAATACCGGGCCTGTTCATCTTTGACAAGGAAACTCCATTGATCTGCGTGTTGTTCTTTACTTCTGTCATCTCCAGCTCCAAAAAGATCAGACTCATTCTCTGTGTTCTGATGGTTCACTGGTGGTAGTTCAGGATGCTCTACACAACCGTCACTTGTAACCAGTGGTGAATCCTCAACCATCCCCTTTTGGTTGTCTAATGGGGTTTTCTTACTTTTGTCTTGATGATGATCAGGGAAGAGAGAACTTAATACTTCTGTTTGCTCTGCATCCAATGATGTTTTCTTACACTCTTCTTGATCATGACTAAGGCCAAGAGAACTCATCATTTCTGTTTGCTCTACTTTTATACTGGTATCTTTTCTGTTATTGTGAAGACTTCCCTCTTCTTCAAGTACAGGACCAGAGGTTCTTGACACTGGGAAAGACTGCAGACACAATGATGTTTCAACTTTAGCTGATGAGGACTGGTATGGCATCGATTTGATGTCTCTTTGAAAAACTTTTTTTGTTGATTCCCCTGACTTCAAATTGTTATCTGGAAAAGTGTCCTTTACTGAAGTATCAATGGATTCACTGCAAACTGTTTCTAAAGAGGCACCAACATTGTCAGGCAACATTTGGTAGGAGCTGAAGGAATCTGGCTCAGACTTTGCTTTTTTCATTTCTTCAGGCCACCATTCTAGGGAGTTTCTCGGTACTTCAAAACTCTTCAGGTCATCAGGCTTCTGAAGTGATGGCTTATTATTGGGTAGATTTAAATCAATAGACTTGCCTCCAGCATTATCTCTGCTCGATAAATTTGGTAAATGTTGTTGGTGACCTGGAGAATGGGAGGGTGTTTCCAGTGAATTTTGACTCACTTCATTTTCTGCCTCTTTAGGATTTTGTTCATCTGTAGTATTTAGCAGTGATTCAAATCCATCAAAACTTTCCAGTCTAATAGACTGATCTTTCTCCATTTCTTCATCAGTTTGAGGTGTTAGGGAAATCGCATTTCCATCATTCGAAACCAAGGAGAAGTCTCTGTTATTGCTGGACTCTCCTTGTGAATCATTTGCCAAATTATGATTTGATGTTCCTGATCTTGCAGAGGCCTGGTCATAGCTTTGGAAGTCTCCATTCTCCAGTACTATGATACTGTCACTGGACTCTGTTGTACTCATTCTAAATATGTCGCTTTCTCTGGATTCAGTAATCTGCCCTGTTGGCTGAAGACTCTGGTTCTCTCGAGTTAATGTACCTACAGAGACAGAGTCAGATGAATAAACTAACTTACTACCTATGTTTCCAATTGCTTTGGATAACAGTGGATTCACAACCGGTGACCTCGGAGAATTTTCTGGCGATGTTTGACTCTGGTCAATGATGGCAAAACTTTCCTGACCACTGCCATTGAAATTATTGAATATATGATCAGTCCTTTCTTCTTCACTACGTGGACCAAATCCAATGCTGTCTTCAAGTCCATTCTCAAGAAGGACCACCGGATCTAAAACAACACTACCAGTAGGCTCTTTGTCGGATAATGCCGAGTCAGGTTTTCCATTTTCCTGAAGAGAATTTCTGAAATCCTTGGGTGCTGACCCATCTTCATTGGTCGACTGAAAGGATGAATCTCTGCTGACATACACATAATCGCTAGAAGTTAGACAACTCTGCTCTGTCAGGGAAGACATTTCCAGCTCTATTATTACCTTTTACTCTCCGTCATGAGTCACATTCACAATTTTCCTGTAAAACATATTGAAAAGAAAAATATCTCATTATACATATACAGTCAAACCAAATGTCTAGTAAATAAATGGAATTTTCAAAAAAAGGTTTTTAATAAAATAAATAATAGTGAATTAAATATGATAAATACACTAGGTTTTACATGTATAACACACTGTTAACTAAAAATATTTCATTAAAAGTTTTATTGAAGACACAGAGTTCTGAAAGCTTTTAATAATTTTTCTTTAGCTTTGATTGCTATAAGCCTTTAATGTACCTTTGGAACTTTAAAATATCAAAATTTTTGAACTTAGCTTCAATAACCTAATGATCTTTATCTATAGATCAGGAGTTTATCCAGATACATATACCCCTTCTAGAATAATAAACTTATATGATATGACAAGTTATTTAAACATTGTTATATTAAACGTTTAAAGGGATCATGCATGTATGTACCGTAATTAAAACACTCCAAACCAAGTGATGATTTTCATTTAAAGTCAACTGATGTTTAATTGAATATCATCATTAAATGCATGGTATAAACAATAACTAAAGTAGTTCTCTACCAGTCGAAATCCCTGTGAAATTGTTCATCATTGAGCAAATCGCTTCAGTGTGGTAATAATATGATATGAGAGGCATCAGCCAAATAGTTCTATAATTGCATTGATTTTTGTTGTTTTTTTTAAAAGACGCAAATACTTGGCATAAAAACAAATACATGTATGCTTGACCTGCTGACATCTAGAGATAGGCTAGAGGTGGGAGCGAAACGCAAACAGTGGTAAACATACAATAAATGTTTGTCTATACACGACATCTTAAACATACTTAAAACGAATGAGGAAACCAGGCACATAATAAAAAGTCAACATCTGCGAGATTTTTATCAATATACATGATATATGCTTGTCTTTCTGATAATTGATTTAGCACTTAAGTATCCTACTTTCGTTTTACATTGCAAAAATTCGCCAAGGAAAAAAAAACAATACATGTACTTATTTTGTCAATGTCAGTCGACATATTTTGCCAACCAGCATCTCTTTTTTAAATTTAGAAAATATAGACGTAATGAAATGGGATACATACTTTACCCAAATGATATTTCTAACATTATGTCACCCCAAAATATAAACATGGATATGACATCACATTCACTCGATGGTAGTCTAAACTCTAAAGCGTTTCATAACCATTTCCGGAATACGAGGACATTTAAATTCACGCTTTTAATTATTTTGATTTGTAAAACAGTGAGAAAATAAGTATTCGTCCGACTTCCGCATCATCATTTTATTATTCAAAAAAATTATATTTTTTTTTATAATCCAGTTTGATAAAGATGAATATGTTTTATCAATTATATTTGTTGCCTTGGAAATGTTTTCAAACATGCAACGGAAGGTATATCAAATTAATTTTTGTACAGGGCAACAACGTTATTTTTCTTCGACCACGGCCTCTAAATAACGTTTCCCCACAAAAATATGACTAAAGCAGTTTATATACCATAATATTTTTAGTCATTTTAGCAGTAAATTATTTTTCACAATAAAAAATATCCGACATACAAATTGCAGCTCAACTTGGCCTCCTATAATTGTTTGAAAACTCTGCAAAGTTAAATCTAAATATCCCGTACATTCAGATTTTCAGTTCCAGAAATCGGTCGATCATCTATAACAGATTAGTATTATGCCTTCAAGATATTACTGCTACTTAGACCAATACACAGACAGGTCGACAGCTGGTAACATTAAATTGTAATAATTAATGACGATAATTTTCAACCATGTACATGTGTGTCATAGTGACGATTAATACTCAACACAATGCCCCCGATTCACGGGGGTCAGCTGTTACACATGAAAATGTTATCGTTACATGTACACGTGTATATATTATTCTATTATTCAAACTTTTCAGGTCGTTTTAATCAGGTGTTTTTATCATTGTTTCCGAAACTGAAAACAAATGTTCATAGTTATTATATACATTACAACATGTATATGTTTAACCTTGTATTTGAACAATTACAAACAATACATCCATATCTAATCTAATCTCGTGATGCAACTGACTAACCGGTTAATGCGTACTGACCCTCTGATAGGAGGGGGTGAAATATTCCTTCGTTAATTTGCCGGACTTAAGAGTGACTCCAGTCAAACATTGATCCTCCATGCTCTAGGTATATATTGATAAAATTTATTCAATTCAGTAAAATAGATATATATTTAACCTTTTTCTTGTTAAGTATGGATTCGCTCAGGCTACCTTTAAGACAACGGAACTAAAGCCACTATGTACAACATTGGGATTATCGGGTTCAAATTACAAAAAAAAAAACCAACTAATCCAACAAAACATTTGCTACGTTTTTTATCAGCCTTCATAGCAACACATTTCCATGTAAAATATGCAAAATGCTCAGATATGCTCAAAATACTCAAATCTCTTTCGATTTGCCGGTATAAAAATCGAGTCCAAAGTTGCATATTAGCAATATTCACGTCTGTTTATTCATATATAGAACATACGACACAATACAACGATCTGAGGGTCGTCACTGACAACCCGTCACACAGCCCTTGAAGCACTTTCTCCCACCTATATCCTCCCATAGTTTCTCCACAAAGCAATGGTTGTCCGTGTTGACACAGCTCTGGACATCGTATTCTGTCAAAACTGGACACGCTCTATCACAGTCGAGACTATCTATAAAACAAACCATGGCACGTGATCAGAAGGACCATTCTACGTATCTTCCTTATTTTGTCAAGCTCCCTTTTTAAGAAACAAAATTTGCCAACAAATCAAGTAGGTTCACATTAAGAGATTTACAAATATTTCAATTCTTTGAAGGTATTCAAAAATGAACAATCGTAGAAAACATTATTTCAAATATGCACAACTTTATTGATATTGTAGTAAATATGATTTCAAACTATTCATCCAACCATAGTAATAAATCATACAATTAAGAGCTGGATTGACATATTCGCCTTACAAAACTTCCAAGTGCTTACCGTGATACATGTAGTAGAATAATTTGAGAATTATGAAATAAAATGGTACGAAATTTTCAACAATTCGTAGATGAAATCAAATAATACTGATTAAAACCTAAAAAAAGAAGAATTTAGTGGTTTTTCAGCACGTGCTTCATAATCATGGCAACTTTTTGGCGATTGACATTAGTCTTTAGTAACATTCTCAAATGAAAAACACTTCACTTAAAATTTGCCGAACGACAATTGAGGAAAAAAACCCAATATTAATGCCGTTGGAATATTGGTGTCTGAATTGTTCTTACGAAAGGTTGTACATATACTAACTTTAAATTTACTGTTGATTTCGCCCTCGATATTGTTTTAAACATTTGGCAATCCGTATAAAAAAGTTATTTTAACATAATTTTTAAATGCTACAAATGTTTCATCATTTTCATCCATCGACAACCAACAAAACACCGATAGCTCTGGGGAAAATTTAACCAAACGGAAGTGTTCGTGATATCCATGCAGCAAAGGTCAGGTAGCAACCATAGATCAAGATCACTACATCGTTTTCAACCACTTGTGGGTTAGAGATGAAAATCAGCCACCCCAACGGCAAAACAAACGAATGTGTTTTCTTTCCTATGATCAATACATTATGTTGGGTGAACACTCAGTGTGTATATACATGTACAATGCTACCAATAGATGATAACGACACATAGGCCTGGGGTGTTGGTCCGATATTAGAATCGAACTAGAGATTTTACAATAATGAAAGAGATAATATCAATTTATATATTTTCTTACATAAACATCGAAAGATAAACACAGTTATGTAGTGAAACTTACTGTGGCATGCTACACGGCAACCGGTGAAGCAACCGAACTCAAACACCGGGGTAACGAAACAGCACGGATCGCTTATGATGCAAGAGGTCAGGTCCGGAGGGGCAGATAACGCGCATTTATTGACATCTGAAACAAATGTTTTTTTTAAATTTTAAATTAACTTTAGATAAAACTGGGAATTCGAAAGACACGTACAAAAATTATATTTTTCATTGTGTTAATATCTCAGTGATTATGGAGAAAATCTATATAGTGAGAATTATAACAATTAAAGAATTCTTTGATTAAAAATCAAAATAATATAATTATTAAAAAAAAGATTAATGATTTATTCTGTTTTAAAACTTTTTTGGCGCAAAAATACTGGACTCAAACATAAAACATTAACAGTATCAAATAATAAGTTTTCTTACCCGGTTTTAAAGAAAATGTTGAACCGACTCCAATACAAACCGCAAAAATCATCATGATACCAAAGGAAAAGCTCTGCGGAGTTTCCATGCTTTCAAAATATTCCGAAACTTTTCTCACAAAATTTGTTACTAACAATAGGCATTTATAAGTGTACTTCAAGGTTTGAACATCATCTACATGTATTTATATAACACTGGTCGAGATCATTAATTGTATTTGCAACAGCTATATTGTCCTTCGGCTATTAAACTTACTTTACCATCAGGGTGAATGGTTCAACCGCCGAGTATATAGACATGCTGGACACACATGTTTCAATACATTCCCACTGGTTATAAGTTTAATTTAATAATTAGAAACTGTTTTAGAAATATGAGTAATCTGTTAAACGTTCTTATCCTCCCCGTGCCCTGAAGGACGCTAGTACGTGCATGCATCTTATAATGCTCTATATTAAAAACTATATTATGTAATCTACTAGTAGTCACTTTCAACTTGCGTTATTTTTCAAATAATTTGCTGTCCGATTTGTCTATTCAACTGATGAATAGTTGAAAATATTTAAGACCTTTAATTAGACCTATCCTGGATATACCATTATACATGAACTTATGTGCATAAACTACAAGTGCTACAAAATATAACCACATAATCATTAAAAAAGAGAGAAAAAATCATACTAGATATGACAGACGTTGTAAATATTTATCGAATCGTCTGCTGAAGGTTCTCCTTTGCATTTCATCTTCGCCAGCCAAGGGTTTACAGAAGATTGAGCGGGGCGGATTTTACATAGTAAACCCTTGGATAGCGAAAATGCTTTTAATTACGTGGACAAAAGCAACAAAATGTTTTCTATGCATGGTGATTCATATACTTGTATGAAGGTTTCAGAGATGCATATACATGCATATATTATACGAGACAATCTCTCAAGAGAATCTTTTACCATCCTTGTTTAATCCATCATTCAATTTAAGCAGGATTTTCAACAATTAAAAGAATCAACTTCAGTCTGTTATTTCAAGGACCCGTCTATTTGAAAAAAAAAAATAACTTGCTCCTGACTGTAATTTAAACTCTTCGTCACAACAAACATTGAATCAAGTACCGCGAAATTAAACTAGAGGTACTGTAAGCAAGGTCACAAATAATACCCCCGCAAAGACAATATAATAACTCAATTACCGGTATTTCTCTATTGGAAAGTAATGGATGAACCATTTTCTTATAGTGACCTTGAACTTGCAAAAATACCAAAGCTCACGATCAGGACATATTTACAGGTCACAAGCAATCTTTGTGTCAAAAATTTTAACTTCTAATTATTTTCCATTACAAGATATGGCCTAGACAGGAATTATGCATTTTTTCCTTCCAGTGACCTTGGACTTGCACAACTGAACTGAATTCCTGACACATCCTCAGGTCATAAGCAATCTTTATGCGAAGTAGGAACGTCCAATGTTTCTCCATAAGAAACAATTATTATAGACCAGACACAAATTTTGCACTTTTCCTTCCAGTGACCTTGAACTTGCCCAAATGACCTTGGGTCAAAATCATGAAACACCCTTAGGTCATAAGCAATCTTTGTGTGAAGTAAGAACTTTCAATGTTTCTCCATAAGAAAGATAGAGACCGGACACTAATTTTGCACTTTTCATTCCAGTGACTTTGAACTTGCTCAAATGACCTTGGGTTCAAATAATGACACACCCTCAGGTCATAAGCAATCTTTATGCGAAGTAGGAACGTCCAATGTTTCTCATTAAGAAAGGTATATACGAACTTTTAATTTCCAACTTTCCAATGACCTGGAACTTGCTCAAATGACCTTGGGTCAAAATAATGACACACCCTCAGGTCATAAGCAATCTTTGTGTGAAGTAAGAACTTTCAAAGTTTCTCCATAAGAAAGATATGGACCGGGCACGATTGCACGGACAAAGTGGTTCTTATATACCCCCTTCAAACTTTGTTTGCGGGGGGTATAAAAAAAAACATGATATTAACACATGCCTGGTAATAGAACTGTGATTATTGAAATGAAAAGAAAACAAAGGTGAATGGTTTTCTCTCGAAAACTTGATTGCATTTCAGACACAGAGCATCAAACAGCCATAAAAACAGTTTCGACCTTCCACGTTAATTGACATCAGGTGGATAGAACACAGAGGGTCATAGTTCACGCAGTCTTTAAGGTTTTCTTTGGGTGGAGGTGGGCAGGTGTTGGAACAGCCGTAGAAACCGTATTCACCTATAGTTGAAAGAATTCCGAGTTAAATATACTATTATTAATCAGTTTGTAGTAAAAGGAAATGAAAGAAACGATGTTAATTAAACTGAAATAGGTTGTCGCATATTTAAAAGAGCTGAGAAACAGTTTCGACTCATGTACTCTTCCCTGACAATATCATAAGTTTGCCACAAACGAGTACAGTAAAACACGGTTATAGCGAAGCGCCAAAACCAAGATTTTGATGCAGTTTAAACGTAATTCGTGATTATCCCGTAAAGTAACAAAGTACTACATTTTCCATATTAGGAATGTGAAAC
Source organism: Magallana nippona (assembly GCA_033439105.1). Classification (NCBI taxonomy): domain Eukaryota; kingdom Metazoa; phylum Mollusca; class Bivalvia; order Ostreida; family Ostreidae; genus Magallana; species Magallana nippona. The sequence continues at coordinate 53,009,039 of CM065926.1, read as the reverse complement.
CGACTTCGCTGTTAGTGTAAATTCCTTTGTGGTGTTTGCTATAACCATGTTTTACTGTACTAAATATATATGCAGCCACGTGTTATTCGGATAAACCCCTCTTTAGAGTCTTCCAGTCAGAATCATATTAACCATCCTAATCCCCCGTGAACAGTCTGACTATAACAAGAAACCTAGTGCTTACTCTCACAGTTTCCCTTGCACCCCCTGAAACACTCGTCCTCAAACACTGGCTCGGGGGAGCAGCAGCGGTCGGTCTTCAGGCAGGCGTCGACCTCAGACTTGGACGGCACTGGACATTGAAGCTTCCTGACGTCTGGAATTTATAATCCCAACCAAATATTATATCATGAAAATCGGCAAAAAAACAAACTACATGTGAATCTAAATATCAAGTCGATTGAAGAATTTTTTTTTCTAAATTTTAAATAAACCCTGATTGTCGTCTTACATAATGTATTTAATCGAGTGCCGTTTCATACGATTGTACCCGGTACAATGTAAACATACGTACATAAAAATAAATCCAATTGAATTTATTCAACATAAAACAACACAAAAAGTATCAGAGCAGTTCGTTACAGGTTCTTAGTGACAAGTTAATCATATATACTACTTACGGGTACTCCAAGGAAAACACAGTACAGAGGATAAATGCAACCAAAGACCGATACCGACTATAAAAGATTGAAATATGAACATCATGCATGCAGAACGTTACTTTCTCTGTTGTAAAGCGCAACGCAATGGCTGTGAAACATTTTGTTAAAAATCAGCATACAAACGTATTTGTTAATGATGGATTGTGACATTGAGAAATTACACAACTCGAGGAACTATAGAGGCATAAACGTTAAAATCTTGTGGGCATAGACGAGAACGAACTGTAAAAAGTATCTGTGCGATTTATCGTGGCCTCAACTCTGGGTGACACTTTATATAAGCCTTAGTCATCGATCAGTATAAAGGTCAAGGTCGTTAAATATCACCTCTATAAAACCTTCAAATTGAAAGAACAAACAGTAATGTTTTAGAAGTACATTCATAATGTGAAAATAATATGAATTGAAGGTAGCCATATGTGACGCCGATTCTTTGATATGTACATTAAATTATCTGAATGAGATAAAAATCGTAGTCCATGGATCTTTTCCCCAATTGTAGAAATATTACAGTAAATTAGTCAAAAATATCGATATATCAAACAAAACTAGCCAAATTGAATACATAATTGATAATTTTATCTAAATTGGCAAAAATGATTGAACATAGTAAGTAAACAATATATTTTCTAAAAGAAATCTCAAAACTACACGATTGTAATTTATCAAGATAATAGTTACATTTTAATTGTAAATCTGATCAATTTCAGGATGTATGTGAGCATGCATAATACATTGCACATTGCCTTACAAAACAAATAATGAGTTGAAGAAGCACAGCGTACATGTATATATTTACATTCAGTGTATATTTCCCCTTATGTTTGCATTGGAAATCTGCGACGTTCAATTTTCTACGAATACACTTTGATAATTCATGCGCCATGTGCACAAATATAAACATCTTCACGTGTTTTGAGTATATTTATTTTTGCAAGATTATATTTTTAGTCGCGGAAGCAAACTAAATAACATGTTAATATGGCTGTTCCATATATGTTTCATATCCCTGACTGAGAGTGTATATAAAGGCTTTACAGCGACAATACACATATATTTCATAAAAATAGACATCAGTATGAATATAAATATAAGCATTGAATGCTTATTTTTGGATGTCGTCGGTCCTGTAACACACCAAGCGGTGCAGACAAATTATCACGCGCGGTATTCAATTAGTCTGCACCGCTTAGTGTGTTACAGGTCCGACGACATCCAAAAATAAGCATTCAATGCATAAACAGTCTTAAGCGGTTCTCGATTCTTACCTGAGTGTTCAGTTTTTTCTATGAATAACAATCGGTGTTTGTTAAGAAATAGAGGGAGAAACCAAGTGGATGTAAATATTTGAAAATAATATAATCCCACCCGTTAAGTCATATAACTTTTCTAGAATAAGGTTTCACATTTGGCAAATGCTGTCTAACAAATAAAATAGCAAACTTCATAATCGTTTACTAAATTATTTATCCCCCCCCCCCCCCCCAAAAAAAAAAGGACGCATGAGGCCGTCTTTGTGAATCACAGTATAGTACCCACAAAGTAATAGTTTAACACGTTAACAAGTTAACACATTTAGAATCACATACTTTGTATTTCTATCAGTATCATTACAATTATTTTCCCCATTACTAGTATATAGATATAGATATATCTCTGAACACACAATACATTTAAATCCAAAATCTTCAAATAATATCACTTTTTAGAACTTCAATGCCTTTTATTCTATAGAGTGGGCCTTTGCTTCATATTTTTGTCATACCAGTAGTCTAACTAAGGCCTGGTAGAAAATGAATTAATTTAATAACAAAAACTTGGAGTGATGACACACTTTATATTAGGATTATCATTTTGTATCACAACAATGAGAAAATAATAGGAAAAAAACGCAAACAAAATCCAAATAACTGCTATTTTGGCTTACGAGCAAATACTTATTTAATCAACACATGTGTAAATTTTGAGTGTAAATTAACATTTGATAATCTTGTCTTTCAAGAAATACATAAGCACGCGCTTTTCATAGAATTTAATGTTGCATGTACAAATGCATGTACATGTACAAACACAACCAATTTCCCTTTAAAGTGCAATACAAATACACGTACAGGTTTAATAAAAAATAATTTGTAATCTATCTCAAAGATACATTGATAATTTATTTAACATTACACATTTTTATAAAGATTATTTTTCAGCATGAAGTTATAAAAATTAAGAATCATCACACATGGCTTATATATTAACCGATGTAGATTTACACTTAAGCCAATGACTTAGGACTAAGACGCATCCTAAATGTATATACTTAAGACGCACCATAGTCCTAAGATAGTTTCGAAAACATGCCGGCAGGTCTTTTCAGGTTGAGGGTTCAATACAACTAAAACTTTAGGTTAGGCAATTACACGTAGGTTTTCTTTTTCTTTGTGTTAAAACACTCTGACAATGGTGAGAAAATGTTCTTTTGCAAAATATCTGCATCTTGACTTACTTATACCAGGAAAAATTTAAATGAAAATGAAGAATTGATTTGAAAATAGTATTATATTATTAAACCAATGTGATGTCTTATTTCCTCTTTTAACATGCCAAAAAATAAAGAAATATATAAAATAATGCCTGGGTCCCCCTTTGCCATTTACCAGCCATATACTTGTGCACATCAGATAAGTCACCATATACTTGTGCACACCAGATAAGCCACCTTGTCCAAATTTTAGAAATGATAGAAAACTTAAATGGATATAAATATTTTATTTTATATACGTAATAGACATCTACATGTATTTACAAAAAACCCGAAACCACAATAAACATGATAAAAATATACAAATGGCATATAATTATATGGTATAAATATTGCTTTAAGTGTGCATAGGATATTACATGCATATAATTATATATTATGACAACTGAAGATTACATATAATTGGTTTATTATTCAAAACCATGTGTTGAGATTCTAAGATATAAATAATCCATTATTTGAAAGCTGAAAAAATCAATCATTTAGTTTCTAGTACCAGGTACTCATTTATCACAAAACATCACAGTTAATAGATAAAACTTAAAAAAAAACTAATCATTATGCATAAAACAAGACCCTGGTTGAACATTCAATTGGTCTTACATAATATTTCAAAAAATGGTAAACAACACAAGACTAAATTTGTTTATAGAATGACAAAAATCATTTGAAGTAGTATAACTGTAATACAGCTTTGAAGTTATATTTAGCAGCAATTAGTGTTTGCCTACACAACAAAATAAATCTTTGAATCTCACATGAGCTTTGAGTAAGCCTAAATAATGGTCTGCTGGTCAAAATCTGGTAGTACCTATTGATACATGTAATACCGTAGGACGCAAAAAATCCCCATCTCCAATCTATGCTTATGCATGTTTTCTCTCTACTGTAAGTTCACTATGAATATAATGAGCACCGGTTTGAGCTATATATTGCATAGCTACAAGTACATACAAAAGTACCTGGTATACGCAAAAAATGGCAAGATGACCATAAAAAAACCCATAATAGTGTACCAAGTAATCGTAAGCTGGCTAACATCTGCCTATAGTTTCATTTAAGGGGAAAGTGCGGCCATCTTGTACATTTGAGGATCAAAATGTAAACATTCTCTGAACTGGCTTGTTTCTGCTCAAAATTGACCAAAACTGTTGTCGAAAGATAAAAAAGCAATAAATATGAGGCTTTACATGTTGTTTTGTATGCAAATTACGCATACAAAAACAGAACAATGCCTTTTTAATCACTTAGAATTGCACAACTACAGACTTAAATTCAATATTTTGAAATCGGAAAAAATATGAAAGGAGGTCATCAGTGTCCTCTCTAGAACCATTTGTTGAGGAAAAGGTCTAAGCTTGCTTTTTGGGTAGTAACTTTGTCTCAAATAGGGTACCGTAATCTTAAAATGGGTCTCAGATAATATCAGTCGGGACGAGATATATTTGTCTGTCTATGGAGGTACACTGAAGTTATATTTTCATTGAAAAATATATGTTTATTTTTTATATGACAAATTTTTTTTACCCCTATCACGTTTCTAAAAAGAATTCACTTTAATTTATAAATATATAGATTTGAAAAAACAAATTTGGGACTGATGTAGAGATGTCTGTCACATTCAACACATACTGTTTTGAATTGAAATCTATTTTTTTCTATGAAAAAATAACGTCAATGTGCCAAGTATAGACTTGTTTTTTCTTGTTCTAAAAATAAGTCCCATGCCGACTGATAAAACCCCTATTTTGAGGCTAAGTTACAACATAAAATTCAACCTTTATCTCAACAAATGGTCGTAGAAAGGAAACCAATGAACCTCTTTCATATTTGTTCAGATTTTTAAATCTTCAAAATAAGTCTGAAGCTGCGCAGTCATACAGCTGTTCTAAGTGATTAAAAAAGGCATTGTTCATTCTGTTCTTGTATGCATTATTTGCATACAAAATACATGTCACATGTTAAACCTCATATTTATTGCTTTTTATCCTTTGACAACAGTTTTGTGCATTAACACCAGTTCAAAAAATGTTTACATTTTGATCCTCAAATGTACAAGACGGCCGCACATCCCCCTTAAGAGTGCTTTGATCTTGATCTTTCAATATAGCTCTCATTAAAGAGAAGCAAATACATATTACCTGCATGTGGGTTTGAACCAAAATTCAAGTCCCCAACCCCTTAAAAGATGAAGGTAAAAAAAAAACACAGCACCTGAACTTACATATTTTGATGATGATTTTGACACTACTGCATTAAACCAACTTACTAAAAAATGGGATCATGCAGCCAACACCCCACAAGCTTTCACATTTAAAAGAGAGACCAACTTTACTGCAAGTAAAATACATGTATAAAAATCCTTCTGAAAGAATATATACACCAAACTATATAATTTTCACAAACAAAAACAAAAGAAAAAAACCCAACAAAATATCCAACATAAAAATCAGGAATGATAATGAAAATTGGAATGTGTTAAAATGGCTGCTTATAATATGGTTGTATTTTTCCCGTCAAGGCACTACTGCTATGCATGCAGTTGACAAGTAAGTATACATCCATTTTTCTTTAAGGCACTGCCATTAAACATGTACAAATACTTTCAATGCAATATCAAAACCTGAATTAATGATAGCATGTATATATGAGTATATAAAGAACATGTTATGATTTAATCAAGCAAAAACTACTAAAATAAATTTTAAATATTTAAAAAACAATTTTTGGCTTAATTTGATCTTTGGTATATGAAATTTTTTAAAAACTTCTTAATATTGTAATTAAATTGCCAAGATTTTGGACATATACCTTGTAAACACTGTTATCATAAAAATACCTTGTTGTTTCAGGTAGGTAAGTTACCAGGTTTCTCTATGAATTGTTTTACTTTTTACAAGCAACATATCAGCCAATATTACAAGAGTCTACTGGGAAGTCAGAACCAATTATTCATGAAACCTGCATGAGAAGGAATAATTGAAACTTGTATATATAAACTCACATAATTCCAAAATTTGGCTAATGTTCCTTCTATTTAATAGGACAAAGTGGCATTGACCTCTACTTCAAATGTCCCCCTTTTCCACCATTAAAATTTGGCATGATAGAGATCTGAACCTTATTAACTCAATTAAAATCAAGAGCTACAAGCCATAAATTAACTTTGTACATTAAATAATATTACAAACAGAGTATTTTTGGAATTTGGAATTATTTTAATTCTTGGACTTTAAAGAAACCGATCAACTTACCATCAACTCTTTGCAAATCTCATTGAAATTAAGTGACACTTTGAAGAGTTACATCCTTTACAAAAACTAAACTAATGAATATTACAACTGGCACCTGATGTTATGCTTTGACAATATTTTTTAAAAGTATAAAAACATGGAAATTGCAGATACCATGTTGCAACTAATAATAAAACAATATTGCAATTATTAAGAAATCATACATAAAAAAAATTGGCTAGATATATTTGCAATGTCAATATAAAAGAAAAAGCAATTCAAAAAAGCAATTTACACAATTTCAAGGATCTACTCTACGCAGAACACGAGAGAGTTCAAATTCATTAGTACTTTTGAGCAGTTAGAGTGCATGATCTGCATGCCCTTTGATGTAAACTAAACTAGAATTTTCCAAGAACACTGTACATTTGTATGCTAGCGTTTCAACTTTTTTCCTTGCGTAGAGACATGTACTAACATTATGTTGGAAATTACTAAATAACTTATTTTGAAAATTCAAAAATGTACGTAAAAAGGATCCTTATATGCCATTGAAACTGTCTTTTATTGTAGGCCATAAAAATATTTACAACATAAAACAAAATGCCAAAGCCAAAGGCTTAAACCGTCACAATAAGGGTCAACCCTGAAATGGATCAAAACAAATCTTTAAAACTTTTAGATGGATTGAGGAGGTTGAGTATTTTAGAATACATACCCTTTAATAGGACAGTTAATATAATCATGCCTCAAATAAAATCATTCTTGAAACAGAATCAACAGCTGTTCAGAAAACCTTTTAAAAAATACATGTTTTAAGATTTCTTGATAAAAAAAGAAGCCACATTGGATGACCTGCTTTTCTGGTCACATGATGTTTAAGATTTTTTACAAAGATTTTCCTCGATATACTACTCTGTGTATTTAAAGAATCAAACCCCTCCCTCCTTGAGGCCCCACCTTACCCCTAACAACAACACAAGCTAATTTTAGCTTTTCTTGTCAAATGTTTTTGAGAAGATTTTTAAAGATTTTTCTCTATATATTACCATGTAAAAATTCAAATCTCCATTGTGGCCCCACCCTACCCCCATTGATCATGACTTGAACAAACTTGAATCTTAACACAGCTGATGATGCTTCCACACAAGTTTTTCTGGTCAAATGTTTTTAAAGATTTTTTAAAAATATAATAAACAAAAAATTCACACCCCCCCCCCCATTGTGCCCATATCTTACCCCCAGGGATCAAGATTTGAATAAACTTGAATCTACACTACCTGAGGATGCTTTCACATAAAAGTTTAAACTTTTCTTACCAAACGGTTTTCAAAAGAAGATTTAAAAAAAAAATTCAAATAAATCTACAACAATTCTTGATTATCTTCCCTTGGGATGACATAGTCTCTCATTTAACTAAATTATAATTTGTTTCACCCAAGGAGATGTTTTGTGCAAAGTCTGGTTGAAATTGGTGCAGTGGTTCTCTGAAGAAGTTAAAAATGTAAAAGATGGACAGACAGACAAATACTGAACAAAAAGTGATCAGAAAAGCTCACGAGCTTTCAGCTCAGGTGAGCTAAAAAACCCTTCAAAACCTAAAGTGGCACCTTTTGCATGCTCTTCATAACCATATTTGTTGTTTGATAAAGATGCCTATGAATAGAAAAAATTGCATCATTCTATTTCGTATAATTTTTTACCCAAATTTTGTGACTACTTGGAGTTGGGGTCATGAAACTCACGATTAGAAATAGACACTGATGGCTATTACCTCTTGTTTACCTCTTGCCTCCAGGCTACTACTATTATAATTGAATCTTGCAATTTTTTCTAAAAAATTTGCAATTGTACATGCATTGTTTCATTTAAATAGACATTCATTTTTGAAGCCATTGCGGTAATCAATCTTTTGTTAAAGCAAAGTTCAAAGTTTTGCAGTGCTTTTAACAAGAATACAATAAAGTATTTAGTACTGAATATAAGTGTAACAGAGACAGAGTAACAGTGTCTCAGTCTGAGTCCTAGGACGACCTGAGTCTGGCATACAAATTAACGAGGCCGAGACTGGCCTAGATTTTTAATGATTTTTTTTTTACATCAATTTCTACTGATATATTTATTACTTAAGATAAAAAAATTAGACATTTACAACATCGTTTGTTTAGGGGGTCATCTCAAAGTTTATTACTTAATAACATAGGAATCCATGGAATTTTGCTTGTATTTAATGTATCAAAACTGTCATACAAGGATTCATTGATTAATTAAGTGGTGTAAAAGATGATATATTGAAAAAACATCAAGTCAGCATTAAACAATATACATGATAAGAAATTTATATTTAAAAGCAGATTTGAGATTTTTTTTTTTTTTTTTTTTTTACTTTACATTTCTTTTAACCTTCTGCCGCAGGGATTTCTTTTTCTGTTCTACATATGAAAGTTAATGTTAAAAGGCATCAAATGGTCAAATAAAAAACCTTTTACCTCTGGGTTTGTTCCAGGGGTCTTATCAAAGTTGGTTTTTGTATGCCCAAATTCCCAGATTTGTCAGATAATAGCTATTTTTTATTTGTCGATGGCGGAAATGGTGATCTTTATAGTACATGTATTATTAAAATATTCTGACAAATTTAAGTAATAAATAAATATGTAACATCACATATTAAGGCTCATTTATATAAAATACATGGTTACTGTCTTGAAATACATGTATTAAGCTATATTTGGGCGGGGTAAGAAAACGTGACAGAGTTCTAGGTTTGCTGAACCCTCTTCACGTTTTCGACCCGAGCCCAAATAATAGCTTATACTTCAAAACATTTATGTTTATGTTTATTCTACAATATAATATCAATTTTACGCCTCAAACAAGCTATTTTCGACAAATTTCGCTGAATATCTGCAGTTGAAACCATAACGCCATAGCAATGCAAATGAAACGCTGCGTGAAAGCATGTGCACTCGAACTGTACTCGGCCTCATTAAGCATTCTACCGATCGAGCTAAAAGGTTAACCCACTAGCCAGAGCTAGTAGGAATGCCATATACCTGACTCTACCACATATTAGTTTAATTAATATGTAGTAAGACAAGAGAAGTAACTCTGATTTATGTTTAACTTATCTCCCCCTAAGAGAGCTCTTCATCTTGTAAAGGGTACTTGAGTGTTGATGCTGAATGTTAAAGCACGTGGTCTAACAGCTTGGTTGAAAGAACATTGGCGATTCCTAGTGTTAGAAACAGTGTAAGCAAGTGTGTGACATTTAATTGTTATTCAGAGTTTGATGAAGTGAGAAAAAAGTGATCTTAGTGAACTGAGAAAATGTCAACAAAAATTAACCCCCTTCGTACAATCCTAAAATCAAAAGTTATGAACTCTTCAAGTAAGAACTCTTAGCATGGAAAGAGGTCCCAGAGATAGATAAAAAGAAACAAGGTGTTGCTATAGCTTTGTCTCTTCCTGAAAATGATGAGTCCCAGATAAGAGAAAAATTGTTTGATCAGCTAAATTCAGAGGATCTTAAAAAAGAGACAGGTTTGAAAACGTTGATAGAATTTTTTGACAAACATTTGGCCAAAGATGATTTAGCATATAGCCTATATAGAGAAATTTGAAGACTTTGAAGATTTGAAAAGGTCTGATGGGCAATCTATCAATGAATACATATTTTTGATGCACATCTGCAGGTTAAAGTCCATTTCAGAACGGCTTGTGTGAACGAGTGCACTCCGTAACAGATATGATGCTAACGAAATTGGAACAGGACAGATGTTGCCGAACACATTTGAATTAATTCTGAACTTTTGTCATTTTTAGTTTCTTTTACCTGTACATTATGCTCAAAAAAAGAAAAGTATAATTAATGATAGTTTACTTAATATGTAGTATGACAAGAGAAGTACAGACGTCTGTAACTCTGATTTATGTTTAACTTATCTCCCCCTAAGGGAGCTCTTCATCTTGTAAAGGCTACTTTAGTGTTGATGCTGAATAATAACATATGGTCTAACAACACATTGTCCCCCTCCTAGGAAAGAGTTGTCCTGAACAGTGCTAACACCTGTGAGTCAAAGTTCAAGAGACAATCTCTCTCACCTTCCAGAGAATACCTAGATCCCAATGTAGGCACCAAATGTAGCAGAGTCAAAGTTTGTCTATGCTGGAGTTTGAACCCCTGACCTCTGGCATACAAACCCAGCACTCTACCGACTGGTAGGAATGACGTATGTCTTACTTTCCACGTAATTAGTTCAAATAAACAGTGACCTGATTGTCTGGGACCTTATAATCCAGTAAATTTAAATATGCCAGGTCAGTGTTTTGTGAATAGCATCATAAACTTGTTATCTTATCTTCACAGTACTTACTCTCATCATGATGAAATAGTTTCCATGCTATTTACATAGAACGATGAAAAGTAATTTATATACTATTCACTGGCAGAGTTGAGTTCAGTTTGCCTCCATTTCATCTCAGAACATTTCTGCTGTTACCGGGTACATTTATCAATATGCTAATTAAATTCAAAGTTTTATTTGAAAATCAACAACAAATGAAGTATTCTTCATTAACCAAAACACCTATTACTGACTTTGTGGACAATAGCATTATTAAGTTTATTGGTCCCCTCAACAGCGACTATTTCCCTCAGCTGCACCTCAGAAAATAGTTCTTGTCTAACAACTATTACCTGTAAAAGATTGTAAATAGTATTTTTGAAAAAGAATAAATTCCTCATAAATAAAATGATTCTAATGAAAAATGGTAAAATACATTTAAAATACGGAGGCAGTATAATATCTCTGAGAAAACTTAATAGTAAAATACCATAAAATAATAAAACACTCAAACTTTGAGGCACTAAAATATCTCTGAGTTTTGAACATCAAGTGATGAAGGGACTAGTCTTGATATCCATGACTGATAAATCCACAATAATCCACAATATAATAATATATCCACATGATTTACTCCACATGATATCTTCCACTTTCATTTCTTGTATATCATAAAAGGATCTGACACCTTTAAAAATATCATTTCTACATAATATGCTCATTCTATTGATATACTAAACTTTTAATGTCATATGACATGCTCAACTCTCGGCATGAATTGCTCTTTCTTGTGATATACTCAACGTTTTGTCATGATATACTTAACTCTTGATTTGCTAAACCTAACATCATGATATGCTCAACTGTCAGACAAGGATTCATTGATTCATAAGTAGTGTAAAAGATGATATCATAAAAAAACATCAAGTCAGCATTAAACAATACATATACATGATAAGAAATCTATATCTAAAAGCAGATTTGAGAAATTTTTCGTACATACATGTAATATAAATTCATGTTGGATCAACCAGCTGATGTATTATAATGAACAATTATGGCACAATATTCTCAACTGTATATTGATAACTTAATAGGAACAAAACAGTGACATAACAGCATTTCCTGACATCTTTTGCAATATCAAAATCTAAAACACAATTTTTCCTTTTTCTGAAAGTGGACAATTCAATTTTCTAATTAACACCATACTCACTAATCGTTAATTCTCTGTGCGGTAATACGAGACCACAACCATTTGCTCATTTCCAGGGAATTCCTTGGTCAAATCAAATACCGCTGAATATCTGTCTAGAGGATTGACATTTAAGTCATCATAGTAAGCCCTCTCCAAATTTGGCCTTGGCCTGTAAATCCATGCTGTGAAGTGGTTGTTCTTGTATAAGTATATAGTACTGATCCTAAATATATTATTTAGAACAGAGATGAAGGTTGGAACATACTTCACGTTCAAATGTCTTAAATACCAGACATTGAGGAAGAGGCATGGGGGAGTATGGCTGAAGGTCAGACGTACATTTTCTTTGCAGCATGCACATCTAAAATTAAAAACAAATACATGCACTGAATAAAGGAAATTTTTACATCCACTTTCCCTTGACCCAATATCTGCCCTTCAAAAATATGTTGCCATCCAAGTGAGTAAACTTAACAACCCTTACAAGTGGTTTAATCATCCAAATAACCAATAAGTATATTATCATTCATATTTGCTAGCCAAGGGTTTTCGGTCCACTAAAAAATAAAAATAAGGTCATTTATGAATCTTTATTCCATCTACTAATGTAAAAATGTTTAAATAATAGAATGTAGTGGGAATTTGAGTTAAGGTGGAATGCTACCACAAAATTTTATTTTATGGGTCGTTAAAGTATTATATCTGAACCATGATTGCGTTGTTCAAAGAAAGATATATGCCCTTAATTGTTTTATACGATTTTTTTGGTATTTTCAATGAAAAGATGGAAAATCTGTTTTGGTTGCAAGTAACACACGGTAAAGTTTTAAATTTGATGTGAATAAATGCATTACATTTTTATCTATTGAGCATGCCCAGTAAAGTCAATAAGACATTTCATTTTTTTAAATTAAAGATAATTTATGAAAAGAAAAAACTTCTTTTGATTATATTTTCAAACCTATTGATAAAACCTTTACAAGAAACGTGTCCCATAGAGAGGAAATGTAATGCAATACTTTTTGGGAGTTGATTTTAATCAACTGTCCTATGCAGTTACTCTGGCAAACCAGAAGTGAAACAGTGTTTTGACCTAAGCACAATTCAGTACCGCTGACAAGACTTAGTTCTTGAAAATAATTGATAAATTCGATGTAATGTATGCTGAAGCATTGTTTTTCAATGAAACTTATTTATAAATATCTTGAAAATAGTCAGATTTTAAATGGTACGATCAATTTAGATATTTTTGTACTTGTATGTATTCCTACGCCAGAGTTCAATAAAGTCTCGTTCAACCCGACGCTCGGCTGTCTCCATAAATCTCTAAAAAGCAGAGAGTCTCTCTACAATGTAGTAGAACAGATCCTGTATAAAAGGATTTTCAATCCCCCCCCCCCCCAAAAAAAATATTCTTATGTTTTTAATTGAGCCCCCTTTGAAACAGGATGATTTTATAGTCATATCACATATTGAGTATTGTACAGTACCGAAAAAAAACCCAACCTAACACCAGAGCAGACCCCGACTAAACCTGGGTTTACTCTGGGTTTACTTTTTGAAAATTTGTGTTCACTTGGGGTTTACTTTGGGTCCACTCGGGGTTTACTTTGGGTTTACTCGGGGTTTACTTTTGGGGTCAACTTTATGCACTGAAGTGTGAAGTAGACCCGTCTTTTATCCTACCATCTTACATTCTGTAAGTAGCAACCCTTATATATCCCAAATACACAAGTAGCGTCTGCATTCAATGGTATACTTCTGATTGGGATTCACTCTCTGTGGGTTTACTCGGGGTTTACTTTGGGTTTACTCGGGGTTTACTCTGGGTGAGCTCTAGTCAACCCAGAGCAAACCCAGACCCCGAAAGTAAACCCAGGGTTTAATTGGGGTCTACTTTCTGTTAGGTTGGGTCTGATCGGTACTGTAGTTCTCAACAAGTTCTTAAACAACTGTTTATATATCCGATATAAACCTACATCAAACTTTAAATCCCTTGTGGGGCCCAAGAATTGTCCAGGGGCCAAAAACAATTTTAGAGAATTAACAATATATCAAAATGCTTGCATACAAGTAAAACCATACATTTGAGTTTTTGAGAATTTATGAATTTTTCCTTTGTAAAATTTGACCCCCAAAATTGGCCCCACCCTACCCCTGAAGATTATGTTTTAGACAAATTTGAAACTATCTGAGCGGGCTTTCACACAAGCTTTTCTATGCAAATGGTTAAAAAAAGATTTTTCTTTATACATTTCTTTGTAAAAATTCGACCCCCCCCCCCCCTGTGGCCCCAACCTACCACAGGATATTATGATTAACAAACTTAAATCTACACGACCTGAGTATGTTTTCACACAAATTTCAGCTTTTCTGGCCGACCAGTCTCTGAGAGGAAGATTCATAAAGAATTGTTTCTATTTATCCCTATGTAATAATTCGACCCCCCCCCCCCCCTATTGTGGCCCCGCCCTACCTCCAAGGATCATGATTTGAACAAACTTGAACTTATCCTACCGTAGGTACAACTTTTCTGGCTGATTGGTTTTAAAGAAGGAGATATTTAAAGATTTACACTATATATTCTTATGTAAAAATTCAACCCCCATTATGGCCCCACCCTACCCGAGGGATCATGATTTGAACAAACTTGAATCTAGACTATCTGAGGATATTTCCACACAAGTTTCAGCTTTTCTGGCCAACCTGTTTCTGAGATGAAGATTCTTAAAGAATATTTCTATTTATTCCTATGCAAAAACTCGACCCCCCCCCCCCCCATTGTGGCCCCGCCCTACCCCCAGGGATCATGATTTGAACAAATTAGAACTTACCCTACTGTAGGATGCTTTCATATATGTTACAGCTTTTCTGGCTGATGGGTTTTAGAGAAGATTTTGAAAAGATTTACTCTATATATTCTTATGTAAAAATTCTACCCCAATTGTGGCCCTTACCTACCCCAGGGATCATGATTTGAACAAACTTGAATCTACACTACCCGAGGATGCTTCCACACAAGTTTCAGCGTTTCTGACCGAATGGTTTTCAAGAAGAAACTTTTTGAAAAATGCCAACAAATTTTTAATAATTCTTAATTATCTTCCCTTGAAAGAGGTGGTGGATTTTCATTTAAACAAACTTGAATCCTCCTCATCTAATGATGTTTTGTGTCAAGTTTATTTGAAATTGGTCCAGTGGTTCTGGAGAAGAAGTCGAAAATGTAAAAAGTTTAAAGATAGACGGACAAATGTGATCAGGAAAGCTCATTTAAGCTTTCTGCTCAGGTGAGCCTAATTAAAATGACGTATGTTTTTTATTAAACGCTTAAAATCAAATTTTCTGAAATGTTAATTACAACTTACTTTTCGCAATATTACTATTGAACCCCCCCCCGAACATCTTAACCACTTACCCAACAGTCATGAATTTAACAATGTCAGTGGGATCGATCCTTAAGGTGCACTCAATAAAGGTGAAAAAATATTATGTTACGACGATTGACCACCAGATTACATTGTCTTACATTAGCTGTTAGATATCAAACAGTTGAGAAGACATTGCACATTTACTATTATACATGTAATATCGGTCATGAATTTCACAAAACAAAACAAGAAGAGGCCTCTTTGTTCACCACAACCAAGCATTTAGTCAGCCTTCAATATGCCCAGTAGTGGAGAAGAAGAATTTTAATTAAAGAGTTAATCCATGTTCACTGTATTACCAATAGAGCCCTGCCCAAATACAAGAAACCGAGACCCTGGGGTCATGAATTTCACAATATCATATCATATCATATCATATCATATCATATTATACCATATCATATCATATCCTGTAATGCATGTATTGTATGGTATCATATTGTAACAGATAGCCGGCTTGACCATATTTTAAATATATGTAGATGAATCAATGTAGTTGAAAAAAGGTGACGAACAATAATTTGCTGTACAAAATCTAATCAATGACATATATTATTTGCTGAAATTATCACCAGTTTGGAAGTTAGGATTGGGATACTGAAATTGAAGTAATTATGTTCAGCGCTTCGACAACCATATAATTAACATTTAAGTTATGATGAGTAGTTCATTTGTTTTGGTCAAACAGAAGTTGGCTATGCATATGACTCAAATGATAATAGCCACGAAGCTAATGTTACTATAATTTAAATACATAGAAATCATGCTCAGTGTGAAGTGTTGATTGTTTATAATGATAATATAATTAATTATGATTATACCAGCTGGACAGAACTTAAATCTGATTTTTTTTCCCTCTTTGTGTCAATGAACATATATAAGCCAATGTTAATAGATGCTGGGTAGATGTTGAGAACGTGCAGTCGAAGAGATTAATATTTGAATTTATAGTTAGTCTGAAAGTTGCTTTGCAAAATCTATACCATCACGCTTTAATAAATTACTGTTTAACACCAAACCGGACTTATCATTTTTGGACTGGACAAGAAACCGAATCAACCCATAGGCTTACATTTGGTCAATTTGGTGCCCGTGACCAGGATATTTCAAAGTACAGGATTAAGGAAAGACATTTCTTTTAGACTTTTAAGGTAAGAACTTTTTCTCAATGTCTTAGTTAATTATCTCTAAGTAAGCAACTCGTACTAGCAACTAAAATGACAACAGAAAACGGTTTTGATAAAAAAGAATTTCAAAGGCAAATGGAACTATTAGAAGAGAAATTTTCAAGAATGGGTCATGAAAAAGAAAATCAAGAACACGATAAAAATAAACAAGAGGCCCATGGGTCATATCGCTCACCTGAGCAACAATAGGCATGATAAAATCAGCTTAATGGAGTCATAATACAAAAATATCTGGACAATGTGGTATAATACTTGTAGATCCTGTATAAATAAAATTCCACCCCCCCCTCCCCCTGGATATTCTTATGTTTATAATCAAGTCCCTTTTCTAACAGGATGATTTTATAGTCATATCACATGTTGAAAATTGCAGTTCTCAAAAAGATCCTAAACAGTTTTTTATATATGGGATATAAACCTACTTCAAACTCTGAACCCCTTGTGAGGCCCAAGAATCATCCAGGGGCATCTAAACAATTCTAAAGAATCAGCAATATGTAAAAATGTTTGCATATAAGTAAAACCATATACTGGTATAATAACATTTCAGTTTTTGTGAATAATTAAAATGTTTTCCTTTGTACAACTGGATCCCCAATGTGGCCCCACCCTACTCCTCAAGATTTTGATTTTAACGAATTTAAATATTTTTTAGAAAATGATCTTAGGATTTTTCTCTATATATTCCTATGTAAAAATTTGACCCCCATTGTGGCCCCAACCCTACCCCTGAGGGTTATGATTTTCACAATTTCAATCTACACTATCTGAGGATGCTTCCACACAAGATTCAGCTTTCCTTGCCAAATGGTTCTTGAGAAGATTTTTAAAGATTTACTCTATATATTCCTATGTAAAAATAATTCCTAATTATCTCTTCTTGTAAAAGGGCGTGGTCCTTAATATTTACAAATTTGAATCCCCTTTGCCTAAGGATACTTTGTGCCAAGTTTGGTTGAAATTGGCCCAGTGGTTCTGAAGAAGATGTTGAAATTGGGAAAAGTTTACAGACGGAGAGACAGACGGACGACAGACAAAATGTGATCAGAATAGCTCACTTGAGCTTTCAGCTCAGGTGATCTAAAATACCCAAAACAAGAACATATTAAACAAAATCTTAACGAAACACCATTTGAAACATATCATGATGCTAGGTCGCATGGAAGTCATGAACCTCAACGCCAGGTCCTAAATCAAGATGATGAAAAAGATTATTTCTTTGGTCAGGATAAAGCAATGACAGCTTTATCAGAGCTTTTATCTTCAGTGATAACTCCTTTCGAAGGAGATCCTAAAAAATTAAAACAATGGATTAAAGAAGTCGAAAAATATGGTATTATATCCGGAAATCCCTATGCTCGCGTTTTTCACGAGTAAAGGTTTGGTAGGAGACTATATCAAAAGATATTAAGACGAGAAAGACGTCGTCAGAAGAAATTCCATCGTGGAACAATCTTAAAGAATCACTAAAAGATCGATTTGCGGAAATTACGCACCCCCAACACGCGTTAGCAGTAATGCGCAGGACACGACAAACGAGAGTGTTCAATTGTTCGCAGAAAGATTATTACAAATCAGGGAATATGTATACAGTAAAGATAGATTAAAAGATCATTTGGTATAATGATCAATTAGTATAACAGCAATAAGTTGACATTTTTTGTGTTGATTTGATATTTGACTATCTTAGAATAAAAATCCTTTGCGAAAATCCAAGAGACTTAGAGTCAGCAATTCGGGTAGCTGTGCACGAACAAAATTTTAGACAAAGACTGGCTATAAGAGGATCGAATGTGACAAACAATGTACAAAATGAGGACGACAGACTTCTTCAAGTTTTGACACTACCACGCCTCTCTTATGAGACCGATTGGTTAACTTTGCCCTGATAGAAACTAGACTTGAAGAATCTATGGAGATTGACCATGCGAGAATAATAGATGTTTCAAATGTAAGAAGACAGGTCATAGGGCATAATGTAAAGCAAAGTCCCCCCCCCCCCCCCCCCCCCCCCCCCCCCGATTAAATGTTGGAATTGTCATAGGTCAGGGCATGTGCGCGCAGATTTGGAGCCCCAGATGTAACAGAGAATGCAACAAAACAGAGGTATCCCGGCCAACCGTCAAAAGCGATCACATGACTTTAATGACCAAATTAATAGGAGATTAACCAAAGACTGGAGCCCTCGTGCCATTTTTGATATAATGTTATTTACTTGATATATGTGTTGCCATAGACAATATATTTTATGTAATTTTTTAAAATTAAAAAGAAAATATATTAATATGAGTTTATTTATTTCAGAATAATCGAAAAAAATCAAACCAAAAAATGCCAAAAAAAGCTCTCTTTTCGCATCATATCGAAGTTGAAGGCATGTTTCATAATACAATTACTTGGGCAAAAGTAAACAAAAGTACATTGCTAAACATACTAGTATTATCAGATTATGTATGTTATTCTACATGTAGAAGAGTAGAAGATATAGACAACTAAGGCCAATATTAGAAGAAAGAATGAAGACATTACAAGACATCAACATTTAGTTGATTCAATTAAATGATGATTTTTCGATTAAATTAGGTTATCAAACAGCTGATACACCAAGATGATCATGGATGTTATCGTCAGTTGTGATTTTGATCTCAATGATGCTATATTTATTATGCAAAGGTATATTTATTATGTGTATCTTTATTTAAGATAGAACAGAACACCGAAAATTCAATATGGATACATGCATTTAAAATAAAGGTAAAATACCCAGCCAGTTCTGTAAATAACACATCATACGTTTTACCCAACTGTGCTACACTGATAAGCGATTAGTACAATAGAAGGAAAATAATTAAAGAGTTACAGCTAATTTACTCTTAACATTTTATTATGATATTTAAATTTCATCTTTTTTTGTTTCGTACTCAAGCAAAGCAAATTGAAAGCAATGCTATATGTTGATAAAAAATTCACATTCAATAAAACAACCAAATGTTAACAAATACTAATTCGTTAGATATGAACAAATGATAGAAATTAAATCGTTTCCGTCCAGTCTATACCCTGTTTAAGCGATAAACTTGATATCATACATGTATTTTCTGTTTAGTTCTGCTTTCCGTTCCGTTTTCCATTCCGCATTTTAGCAACACCCTCATATTTCAGGATAATACTTACTTTGTACCAAATGAAACTTCAAAGTATTTGTCTATTCCAAGTTGGATAATATTACCCAAGGCTTGATCTTCAGGAGGACTGTAATAACAAGATCAAAATAAATATATGTACCAGTGGTAAGATTATATTTAAACAATAAAATGCTTCTTTTGTTATTCATGCGGGATATGAAGGCAGCAACACTGCAGAAAAAATACATAACCCGTGTTAGCGGGTTATGTAAATTTTTGGTAATGGCTACGCTACCTTCATATACTGCATGAGTCATCAAAGAAAGCATTTTATTGTTTATATATAATATTTCTTTTAACAAATGTTAAAATGAATTGTTCGTAATAAGTAAGTAAAAGTAACTTAATTAATATTAATGTAGGTCAGTACATTTGATTAAAGAAAGAGCCAAGTCGTCTTCTATGGGAATTTGAGTCTGATATTACCATGATTAGATCATGCAGTCCGGTTTAGGTTGCTAAAGGTTTCAACCAATCGATAAACTGGTTAGAACTGAATGTGTAGATTTCAGCCCTGTCAGTTTCTATAGAGATATGAATCACAATTGGGGTTTCTTAAAGCTGAACACTACTCATAAATAGGCACCAACCCACAGGTATATTGTTACACCCGATGGCACACCCGAAACTCGTGGCTGATGTGGAGTATTTACTACGTTGCCTTAAATTTTGTGCGTTTATTTCTTATTTTATGTAAAAAAAAAATTTATAAGTAAATGATGCATTGAACTACATATTTGCATGATGTTACTTTCCTCGTGGCTGTTAAAAATTCCGTAAGGGTTATGAAAAATTTGATAATTTCATTGCGACCAAGTAACAAGGCAATGTAATATACATGTACATGCATTAGAAATAATATATAGTTATATATACATTGTCAATTCATATCACAAACCATAATGAAGTGGTGCTTTTTAGTTCAGAATAGCACTTTGTTTTATAAGTTTGAAACAAACACTACTTCAATCAACAAGAGTTATCTTTCTTATAAAAAATTATTGAAGGTTTTACAACAGTACATGATAAATTGCCAGTTTCCAATTTTTCAGAAAAGGTTCTCTGCTTTTGAATTTGGATAAGATAATAGCAAATTGGATCTATATGTTTTAGAAATGCTAAAAATGTAAACCAGGGGTAATTTGTTATAATACAAAAAGGGGATGAAATGAATGATTTTCCAGTAATTACATGGTACGATTTCAATATTGGGTTATTAATCTAGTCTTGAATAAAATGTGATATTGTTGGTTGCATGTCTTCTTTAAATTCGTTTTCCCAAATCTGCTCTCTCAGAATATAAGAAACCTTATTCAATTTTAGACATATGAATTATTACAGTTTCAAATGATGCCAAGTCTAGAGTTTGCAATTGTCTCTCATGTTTTTTCCCAATTATAATACATTTACTTCTGTGAACCAGCTATTAAGAGAGAAATGAAAAGATTCTCCGGCCTAAAACATCAAACACATATTATTCATGTACTGTACTAGTACATACAATTTAGTTATATTTGTATATTGTATATTTTTTCAAAAAAATCTATGGGAGGGAGGGTATAGATATTGCCTCATAAAACTTTGATCACTGTGATTAGCATCTTCACTAGCCAAGGGTTTTTGGTTTATGGGGAGCGGAGTGGACCAAAAACCCTTGGCTAGCAAGATGTGTGATTAGTTTCTGGTATTTTTTGTAAGAGTTTTCTATACTGTTTTGCCACCTGCTAAAGGTTGCAGTTCATTTTGTTCCATTCAAATTATATTTTTCTATATATGACTTTAAATGAATGTCGCCTTCCAACATTAATTGGGGGCCAGCACTGCCTCCCTTGTTGCTACATGCCTTAATAATTGAGTTAACAGAAACAAAGTGAGATTATTTTCTACAGGAGTTATCTCTCTTATCAGAGGGACATTCCACCTTAACTTGGCTGAAGGTCAATTTGCTTCTTTTGGTGATATGGTACACTTCAAGCTATATATGCCATATTTACTGAATATTTTTAAAGACAAAAATGTTTCTGTTTTCCATCAAACTACATAAGTTATAAACTCTATGCTATACAATTTAATTCAAAAATATTGAAGGTGATTTAATCCAATTAATCTTTTTACTGTCTTTTTACAGCTCATCATACTAACTAACTTTTGGTCTGGTTTCCAAAATCACAAAAATAGTAGTTACTATGGCATACACAGCTCTAAAATGACCTCATGGATTTCAATGACTGAATCAACTGAATGATTTTTTTAATTAAATGTATACTGTATATGAAAATCACTTTTTTAAGTTATTGATTTTTTATTACTGGTTGCTTTATCAATAATCAGCTACACTTTGTTATCTTCATTAACCTAAAAACTTGATATATCTTTTTAAAAAAATTGTATAAAATTTCCTTTTTTAATGTATCACTTCCATGACACAATATTACTTATTCAGAGTTTACAATAAAGAGACATCAACCACAGTTTCTAACTTCATTCAATGATGATAAGTGTTCTTACTAGACTATGATCTGTTCCTTCATCTCATGCTCATTAATTTTACAGGAACATGTTCTGATGATTGAGATATCCCTCTTCATCAACTGACAGAAAAACCCAATCAGGTTAAAGCTTTCCTGGTTAATAATGGTCTCGTGTTGTTTTACCATTTCTAAATGCAGAAGCATGTCCCTCATTCCTCGTGCAGAGTTTTTTTCCCCATGGTCTATCATATTCAAGATAGCCTTTTATGTAATAAAAAATAAATAAATAAAACTTCTTTTCATTGCTATAATCATTACAGGCCTAAGACCAATTCCCGCCAAGTACCATTTCTCGCCAATGTATTGTTACATCATTTTTCGTATCTAATTTTTTGTTGGTGAGAATTGGTCTTAAGCCAGTCGCCATGATTTATTCCTATATGATCCAAAACACAGATCAGGGCAAACATTTGGCTATCAATAGCGCAAACAAGTCTAACTACTAATTTTACTAAGGCTTGCAAGTACATGTATATACAATTAATAATAAATTAAATTATCTTTTTGGCTTTACAGCCCCTGAAGCATTTACTTTACCCATTGAACCATGAGCCAAATGCCCTCGAATGAGAACAGTGAGTGAACATCTGTGAACGTCAAGTACAATTTGGTTATATTAACGCCTATGAATGACAGATTAGGAAGGCTCACTTGAGCCATTGGCTCAAATCATCCAGGTGGCTTTGAACCATCAGCTCAGGTGAGCCAAACAGCTTGGGTAATCAGGCCTTTATGAAGCCTTTGATACCTTGAATCCAGAGCCAGGCTTGTGATTTTTAAAGGCATCTTTCAAAGCTGGATACTTCAGCATGTTTTTGATGTCGGTGTAAACACAATTTAGTCCACAGAAATTGATGCACTCAATAAGTCTCCCTCTGTCATCTTTGAATTCTCTTTTGAAACAAGATGGGTTTTGTCTATCTACATATAAAAAGAAAAAAAATATTCACATGTTATTAATTTAATGTACATAAGTTAAACAAATGTTAATGATAACTCATTAACAAATGGATTGGATAACATTCATAAACTAAATAAATGCTTTCCAAAACATTAATCATTAAATTCAATACTGTTCATAACATTCCAAGTGTCACATTAATGACAATAAATTACAAACATATCAACTTGTTCGTAAAAATTGTTATTGCTTCATGGAGCTAGATCAACTTCTGGAAAGTCTATATTCCATGTCTATATGAGTATTGAATCTGCAAAGAAGAGCTCACCTCGGTAATGCATCACCTTTATGAGGCCACCATCATCATATTTTATCATACTTGATATTAAACTAGAGGTACTGTGACAGTGAGCAAGCTCACAAATGACATCCCCCCTAATAAAATGTAATAACTCAAGTACCAATATTTCTCTATTGGCAAGTAATGGGTGCACCATTTTCTTATAGTGACCTTGAACTTGCAAAAATGACAAAAGCTCACAAGCAGGACATATCTAAAAGTAACAAGCAATCTTTGTGCCAAATTTTAGCTTCTAATCATTTTCCATTACAAGATATGGCCTAGACAGGAATTATGCATTTTTTTTTAACAAAGACCTTGAACTTGCACAATTGAACCAGGGTCAAATTCATAACACATCCTCAGGTCATTAGCAATCTTTATGTGAAGTAGGAACGTCCAATGTTTGGTAAAGACCTGACAAAATTATGAACTTTTTCTTCCCAATGACCTTGAACTTGCTCAAATGACCCTGGGTCAAAATCATGACACACCCTCAGGTCTTAAGCAATCTTTGTGTAAAGTAAGAACTTTATAATTAATTTAAATTAATTACCTATAGTTATATATTAAATAATTCAAAATCAAATATTCAGATGTTTAAAAATGTTTGTCATAGCATGTGACATATTTTTGGAGCTATTTTACAGGACATATTTAATCCAGAGCATTCAAAAGTGGCAAAATTCCAAGAACAAAATAATGGAATCAGAATTCCCTGTTAATATGCATAAATATATTTACACATAATTACTTTATATCCTTTTTAACTATAAACTATTATTTTTTGAAATTATTTAGGAAAAACTTTAGGAGTTTGGCTGAAAAAAAATAGGACTGACTGACTGGTCATGCAAAAACTATACAACACCCTCAACTTGTGAGGTTTTACAAAACATAGAAGCATGCAATGATTAAAATCAGACTTTTAGAACTATCGCTCCTCTACAATACGCTATACAAGATCTAACAATATCTCACCGTCACTTCAAAGCAACATTTCCATTATGAATAAACATAAAAAATTTAGCCAATCAAATTTAAGCTTTTATAAATAAGTCTTAGATTATATGTTATTAGCATTAAACTCTCATAACTCTAATGCTTGGTTGTCTATTTTACACGAATGGCTATGTCACCAGGTTAACAGGTGTGTGACTGTCAGTCAATATATTGGGTCTCAATAACTCAGTACCGGTATTTAGAGTGCTGGCATGGTACGCCAGAGGCCCTGGGTTTGAGTCCTGCTTGAGACTTGACTTTTCACCACCTGTTACCTCAAGTTAAGTTTTTCCTGCAAAAACCCAACTTATATTTATTGGCATCAACACATGCACTTTGCTAAGACTTGTTTACTAAAGAAAAACACTTTGAGCATTTAGATTTGACCACAAAATAATTAAACGCATGTCCAAACTACTAGCCACTTTGGCAGTGGTGATTTCATCGGCTACGGTAATAGAAAGGTTGCTCTGAGATGACCTGCATGGATGTTGTTAGATCTTGTATGTGGTAGAGGAGCGATATTACAAGTCTGGTTTTAATTAGATTGCTAAGCATGGAGCAACGTGTGAATTATTGAAATCATGTACAAACCTATGTGATTGCTACTTGGCACTCGATACATTGGAATATTTCCATGGTCAGAAATTAAACACCAGGTCTTATGCAAACTCTTTGGTGGCTTGGAAGAAAAGTATTCAAAACACTTCTCCAAATCTTCTGGTGAGTAACATGCATCACAGGTAAAGCACCTAATATTTCCATGTTTTTTACAGTAAAAGAAACCAGCTGTGGATAATAATACAGTTGATGCTTTCTTGAAGATGTATGGAGTCAGACTGTAGGAGAAGAGTCGCAGACGTTCTCTGTTCATACCCCTTGACAAGCCAATTAAGTCCTGCAAGCATTAGTATGTCAGTTTACCTGCATGGATCTCCTAAAATTAAAGACATTTGAGAGTCCAGAACTTAACAAGGGTTTTGAAAATTCTTGTTTCTCAATAAATTTTTATAATGTATATATCAGGGCATTATAGATGTAATACTTCAAGCAAAACCTTTCAATAACTAAATATGATAGCTGAAATGCAAATTAAATCTGTTTTTACTTTTCAAGCAACTATTTCTTTTGAATCTTTTTGCTTCTCCTTTCAAACTCAGCTGAATTAAAAAAATAAATTGGATTATTACTCTGTTCATTGACAGCATTTGCCGAGACAATATCCTATCACTCTGCCAAAAATGTCCTCTGGCTGCTTTTTTACTGAAACATCTTTGATCTGTTCAACTTTGGAATCTACTCAGGAACATCTTTCTTGGATTGAACTCCATCTGCAGAAGAGTATATACAGAACCAGTAATTTTGAACACAGGTTCATCTAAAGACAGTAAAACAAGTGATTTTATTTAGTTTAAACTCTGTGAATTTACAAAAATGTAAACACTTTGTCCTGGCTTGAGTTCTGGTGTGCTCTTTAGAATGAGTGTGACTTCATGATCTAATCTATTTTTACTTTTCAGTTTAAATATTTTGCATACTTTTCTGTTGAAAACATACATAATGTTTATAGGAAATCTTTTCCTCCATCATCAAAAAGAGGTGGAATTTTGTTGTTTGTTATTTATGTTTGTTCATTTATTAATCATATGTTGTTTACAGCAAATATTTGTTTTAGCAATTCTTCCATGAAACAATTCCTAAAATATTATCAAAAGGACCTCTTGCTCAATATACAACAATACATTTTTACTGTGAAATGTACTATAATTGGCTGCACCAGAGAGCTTGAATATGTCTGGATATCTTCAATTTGGAATTCTAGATTTTGATCAAGTTAACTAATATTAAGGCCAAAATAATATTAATGTATATGTTCAAAATATTAGGCAACAGGCAGGTGCTTTATCTTTAATTGCAAAATTTGCGATAGGGATTAACTCAGTTTTCATATTTTAACTTGAAATCAAAAACCAAGAAGTCCAAGTTACTCCCTTTTTTCAATATGGTAAAAAATTAAACAATGTGGCAGTATTACACCCAATGGGTCTAAATGAACACCACACCAGGCATCATAAAAATGATAAAATTTCCAACCTTATGATGGAAAATGAGCCAAAAGAAAAAATTGTTTCAGGTCTGCAGCTATAAATGTTTACACTAAGCTCAAGACCATTTAATTATTTGAAATTTATAGTGCCCATTATGGCATGTAAAACATTAATGAACACTACCTGAGGATGCTTCCTTATAATTTTGGCTTATCATGGCTATGGGCATGTATATTTCAATTTGAGAGTTATTAAAATGTTTGTGCTGATTATATGCATATATATATATATATATATATATATATATATATATATATATATATATATATATATATATATATATATATATACATCATGTATATGCAATGTGTATCACTCTATAAAAGGCAAACTCCTCTGAACCAATATTAGACACTGTGATGGCCAACTTCTTGTTGAAATCGTAAACAATGTAAACTCCTTTTGTAGAGGGTATATCACCTGAGCAACAATGTCTTATATGGGCGTTCTCAGGATATTGCCCCTCGGTAGAATAACAAAAATTAAATATCCAAATTTTAAACATACATGTATTTTTGCACACACTTAATCTTTGACATATGTACCTTTATGGAATACCAATTTTACCGAAAATAAGATCCTATGCAAGATATATATCTAAATTTTCGGTAGGGGTACAACTGTTAACTTCCAATTTCCTTTCTTCTAGTCTCTCCCCCCCCCCCCCCCCCCCCCCCCCCCCCCACACTTTATAAAGCGATCAAAATATATGACGGCATATAGGAACATTTTCTTCCGCAACTACTTACTGGTTATTGTATTTTATTAAAAAAAAATCTTGTATGTGAAAGAAGAAAATTGTACCTCAATGCGCTCAATTCCTCGAATTACAAACATTCAAAAATTTAATTGGTCTTCCCCATTATATTGTTGTTTACGTGGCATGAACTTGTGTAACGTTTTATAACCTTACTCACTTGGTCCATGAATACACTCAAAAAATGTTGTCACATATGTTAAAGAGCTATTCCAATCAATGTATTGACAGGCATATCACTCTATTTTACTGAGGCCCACCCATTATTTTCATCTTTATTCAAAAACAACAAATGGCTACAAACCAAGATAATTTTCAGCTGTGATATTTTCTCATCAAGTTAAAAATGACGCTGGTTTCAAGCGAAATATGCACCGATTGCATAGTCTTCCCTCAAAAGCCAGATAAATCTTGTTGATTTCAAAGAGCCATGGCCGAGTGGCCAGCAATGAAATAGACAGGCATACATCACAACGTTTGACACAACTACCCAAATTCCAAGCTCTTGTTAACATGGTTCTATACCTTGCTAAAAAGAAACATTTAATCCCGCACATAATGTTAGTCCTAAATAGTAAAATAACTTTTTATGAGAGAAAATGTCTTTTACACAAAATCTCAGACAAGTTGGTAAAGAGGATATTCGCCCACTTAATACATGTAGTAGCTTTGAAAAGTTGACAGGTATGCTCTTTAACTGCTAACAATTACTGGTGTGATACCTGTAGTATTTATTTGGTCTAATATTACAATATGGTACCACTGGACTCGCCGGTCGCCTCGTCTTAACACTTCCGCGTCTAGACTCGCCAGCTGCGGACTTCCAACTCACAATAAAAGCATTTCGTGCTGGAGTTCCCAGGCCAGGATACAAGGCCCGTACAAATGACATGGGCCACCGAACAAACAAAGGAAAATCCAGGGACAGTCCAAGTTGTTCCGGGTTGCTGGTCCAGTCCGGGAAGGGCAGCTCTTCGATTGGGACAAGCGATATGCAATCCCAAGGGCGAAGAGAGCATTGGCGGTACATCCATCACTTCTGTCAGGACACCAGAACGGGGAAACTCCGAGTTCAGTGCTGCTCCTGGATGCTGTCCTCGGGCAGGAACTTTGAAATTCTCCTTCGCTGTCTCCGGGCTGCTCTCTAGAATTTTCAGCTTAACTGTATTAGCAGTCTGGACGGCCATGACATACATATCTTCATCCTGCGAGACTGCCCCCAGGATCTGGGGCACAGAGTCCTCCATCAAGTCGTCCTTACCCATGACCTCAGGGCATCTGGTTTCTGTAAGTTTCCTTACTGCGCTGCACCTGTTGCCCCTGATTACTGTCCACTGGGGTAACTTCTCCATCTCCAAGGACTACAGACTGCCTTGAAAATGCTTTCAGCAAAGTTGACCTCTTGCACCGCACCCTCCGCCTATCACGCTTCCTCCTGCACCTGATGATGGAACAAGGGGTGTCCAACTCCTGATCCACACACCGATCACCTGCAGGGTGCTTCCTTAAACTGTTCATCTCATCCCGGGTCAGCAAGCACACAGTGCGAAGCTGCCTGCTCTCCATGGGCTGTAGACTGCATCTGTGTCTTTTTATCTGCAACTGCTCAACGGGCACCACGGTAAGGCATAGGACAGTCTTCCTCAGCACTTCCTTCCGCCTTCTGTCTGGCATTAGTGCAACATTCTCTCCGGAAATGCCTAGTCTTCCCACACTTAAAACGGTTACTTGTCCTTGGGCTAGGGTGCCATCTAGGGAGGCCAGTCATCTGGGTCCCAAGCTGAGTTGAGTCAAGTACTTCCTTGAGAGTCTTCTCCAGCTGCTGCACTCTGTCCCTCAACTCCCATATCTCGCTCTCAGCTTTACCATCTCCCTCACTTTTAACAACCCCCATCGAGTCCTCTCCATTGTCGTCCATGAACTCAAGGCACCCAGACTCGACAGCAACTTTCTCACTTGGCCGCACTTTGTTGCGCTCTGCACTCCAGTCTAGAGAGGTGGACACTCCGCTCCCTGGAACCTCAGGTTCTTCAGTGGAGAACAGATCAGGCAAAAGTGACCTCTCAAATCGCACCTTAAGTTCACTACGTTTCCTCTTTCTCTTCATGCAGGAACGCAGCTCCACTACCAGTGGGTCGGAACCTGACTTTGGGGTAGTCTGCTCCGTGATAAAACCATCCACCAGGGGCATTTCTGTTCTGGCACTTCTATCGGGTGTCAGCATGCATACCGTTCTAATCAGCAGACTGTCCCAAGCGGCCCTGTTCCTGAACTGGGGTCCTCTGCTATATCACTCCGCTGGGCAGGCACCTCGGTTGGACAGGGGGATCTCCCAGTCCCTACTAACACTTCCTTCCAACTGCCGTCTGGCATCCATAGGGCAATCCTTGCAGAAGTGTCCCATCTCTCCACACTGGAAGCACAGGCCTGCTTCCTCTCTGGTAGAGGGCGGAGGGGTCCCTGACCTCCTACTTGTCTCCTTGAGAGCCATCTCCAATTCATGCACCCGGCTCCACAAGTCCTGTATCTCACTATTCTCCGGCTTAGCTGGGGTTCTTCTTCTCTCTTCAAGAGCTTCCTCTAACTGACTAATCCATCCCTTCATCTCTTGCGTTTCCCGACTTTCCATGTCCGTGTCTCTCCTAGATTCCACTGTCCGGCTATCGTCTTCCGCCACCTCCCTCACTGTGTTATGCTGAAAGGGCCTTCTCCGCCGCGAGTGCTGGTAAAACTGCATCTGGTCCAATGACTCCTCCACAAGTCTTCAGGTTACCGTCCAAGGTGTACACATCCTCCGCACCATAGCACAGATGGGGTATGGCCTGGGTGTGAATATCTGGCAGCTGGGGGAAGGCACGGGTGGCTAATACAAGTACACGATCTGCCCACTCCCTCAGGGACTCGTCACTGTTCTGTGATGCTGACTGGAAGTTAAGCTGGTGGGTCAGGGCAGGCGCCTGTCAAACTTCTTCAGGATGTCACGGAAATGTAGAAATGTACATCGTGGGTGAACCTGAGCTACTCTACCTCCCCCTCCTCCAATAAAAGAGTGTAGTATTCACCGGAGGCACCCTCCAGGAAGAAGCAAAACTGGAATGTTGTTCTGCTTTGTTCACTGCTGGCTCTGCGAGAGCCTCACAAACTTGTGCAGGAATACCTTCCAGCTGGATTTTCCATCATACCGCAGGTCCTTGTACTTCAGCTTGCTACGAGGCGCTGTTGGGTTCCTACCATGACTGCTTGAATTATGGCTCGAGGTAACAGGGACGGGGGGAATGCGGGCTGGGTAGGTAATGTGGAGGGTTTGCGATGTTGTCGGGCCAGCGACCTATGCTGCCCAGCATGGACATGGGTTCTCTCATGCTCAGGTGAGGGGTCCCTGGGTGTAGGGCCATTGGGTTGCTGTGGGGCCTGTGGGCTGGGGGTCCAGAAGTGTACCTGGATTTCTCTGGGTAAGGGCTCATACATCGTGGGTGAACCTGAGCTACTCTACCCCCCCCCCCCCCCTTTCCAAAATAATAAGGCTGGGGCAGCACCGCAGGTGCAGGGTAACCAAAGTTACTGGCTTGAGGTACGAACAGACCTACGGGTTCCATCTGGGCTCACCACAGTTTGATAGCCAGGGGGGCAGGGGTAGGGTGTGGTCCTGACATAGCCTGGGTCTATCAACAACTTGACCCTTGGATTTAGATGTAGTACTAGCACTCTTAACTGTTGGGAGTCTCCCAGGGGTAGGGGCCACATAAGAATCATGTGTTATGGGGTCCCCAAAATTCTCACTGGGTGGAACAAAGTCATGATCCTCAACTGGAGAGCTACATCTTACTACCGATTACCTGACTAACACCCGAGTATAATGACCGACTGCCCAGCAACCGTGCTGGTCTAATATGATGGCAACCATGGGCACTATCAACCCCCTCCTATGACTACTGGGTAACTCAGTCCCACCCTGGGGGTACCCCTTACTACCAACGGGGGGATAGCCTTCCTCTTCACTGTCTGAGTCTTCGTACATAAGGCCGGGCCCTCCCCGAGGGGTTAGGAGTGTAAAAATGTGCGGCCTCCTCGTTACTAAACCTACCAGTAGGGTCGGGGTACGCTGAATTACTATGCCTGCGAGACGCGCGCCCGATCGGAGCATAAGGCTTCCCTACGGACGTATGCATGTCATCGCCATCGCCATTAAAGGTCATAGGAGACAATATTTTAATAAATTTTGTTATGGCCGAAAATAATTATATAAATATTATAATAAAATTCGCAAGGTAACTGGCACTACAGCCCATCAAAAGTTGGCTTCGTGCAAAAGAACCATAAGAGTATGATGAATTATCTCCCTTGGTTGATGACGTCACAAGAGACCACTTTGACGCGATATAGTGGATTGTTTATCCAAACGACCGTAGCGTTCTCTATCTAGTTTGTTTGAGATATACATCAAACTGGTTCCGTGTGTGGCTTACAACTGCAATGTTAGAAGACAGAGGACGTTTCGATGTACTTATTCCCAAAGGATCAAAAATTCAGGACGATTTAGGTGCGAGATATATACAGAGACGGCTTCGCAGTTACCATTTCACGCCTGATCAGTTTAAAATACATCCCGCTTTAGCTAAAAAGTGTGGTTATAAGAAGCTGGATCTTCGACTAGATGCCATACCAACTCTGTTTGACATACATGTACCCGTAAATCCGAGAAAAACCCGAGTACCTCAACAGTACTTCAAGCGGAGGGCTATCTCTAGGTACGTTGTCAATAAAACACGGACTATATCTCACATAAATTATTATATACGTTGTAGGACGAATATTCGTTAATCTAATTCTAAAATATGAATTCATTGTAAATAATTTTGATGTTGAGATGTATAACGAAGAATATTAGCGTACACATAACAACGGCCAATAAAATGCACTATGTACATGAATATATGTAGGTGCGTGTCAGTATCGATCTGCTGCCATACATTTTACATGTACACGACGCATATTCAGGTATACAATACTAAATAGTAATTATTTTATAGTCGTTGTTTCTTAATTTTATTGTACTAATGAGTAACTGGTTTAGCCAACTATAATGTTTTTGTCAAAACAGATGCGAAACGAAAATATTCAATTCAAAAAACGAGAGAAAAACAAAGTGTTGTTAGCAATTACACCTCACCCACCAGCTTTCTTGTACATTAAGCCATTTTAAAAGAAATGAAAAATTAAATAGTTGTTTTTCAATGCCCTATTTATTAAATTTAGGCGATATGGCAGATATAGGAGATGAGTCTAATGACAGGAATGACCATGATGGCAACGCAACTCGTTCTACATCAGATACATTAGATTGCACATAGCACATTGCATTTGTCTATTTACCGGCAATGATAAAATTGTATTTGACAAAGATTCAGCATTATGTTTCAATAGGTTATGATAACATTTTAGACCCAATTTATTGTGATTACCAATACTTTTTTCTTCATAGGACATACCTTGCAGCTCTACATTTTAATGAAAATGTCACCATGCCACAAAGTAGAACAAATGAAGGAGAGAAGCAGTGTTGTGCCTTGTATTGTAAAGGTCGACTTGGAGAGGGAGTTGCAAAGGAACTTTTAGTGAGTTTCATGTTTGTATATAAATATCTTAAGAAAAATTCTTCAATATATACATGTAAAAGTATATATTGTAAAATTTATGTTCTCTACAATACAGATTACATGTCTGATCTGATGGATGCTGTAGAGAGTCTGCATTCTGTCAATGAGAGTTACGTGAAAGCCAGGGAATGAAGCTACCTAAACATGTGACCATCCAAAAGCACATCACCCATTTCAATGATAATTGACATTGATAGGTGTGTTAATTATTTGTAATCTGAAGAAAAAATTCTGAATATTTTGCAATACACTCTTTAAATGTGTCATAATCACCCAGTTTATTAATTTGAATAATAACAAGATGCCATTTTCAGCTAGACTTAGTTTTAATGTGTTATTTATCAATGTTTTTCCCCAGGGTAGTGAAACCCACAATACTGTTGGCTGGGAAACTGTTCCTGATGGCCGCCACAACACATGCCGGCAGGATCCTCCTGTTATGCCGTCAAAGATGTCTCCAAATAAACCTGGCACACCGCAAGGTGTTGATACAGCCTGATAATAAAATGCACAACTTTAAATCCAATGTTAAAATAAATTATTGATGAGGGAGGTTATTTCCCAAAGAAATTTGTAACATTATTTTGTGTTTATTACTTTCTTTGTGCATGTTACAAGAACTTACTCATGAACTGGCTCATCATCCTCAAAGGGTCCATTGTCTTGAATGTACTCATAATAAGACAATGCCAAGACATGATGGTTCAGGTAGTTTACAATAAAATTTTCATGCTAGGTAATGCACTGTAATTTCTCTTGATGTACTTTCCTAGCAATATCGGGTATTCCCAGGCAGAATTTGCACTCTCTGGATATTTTCCTAATAAGATAAATAAGATAACAAGTCACACATTAAAATAAAATTATAGTTGATTATAAAGGTAAAATCTTTTTCATAAATAAATTTAAATCATACTGGAGTTTTGGCAGAAAAGAAAGGAATGTTTATATTTCTTATGAAATACAGTACTACTGCACACTCATGTTTGAAAATTTTGTCTCCCAAGGGACGTTCTTCGAGGCCAAATTTTATTATGTGATTTCCAGAATGTCCCTGACCCACCCCCTTTTTCTATATGTCTAGATCCGCGCATGTAGTACATACTTTATTTGTCATCATACACACGTTATGTATATAGTGATACAAACAGAAATTTATGTCGTTACAATTTGACCAATCTGTAGTGTATAACTGAAAAATCACGTGATAGACTCGGAAGAAAGAA
Source organism: Magallana nippona (assembly GCA_033439105.1). Classification (NCBI taxonomy): domain Eukaryota; kingdom Metazoa; phylum Mollusca; class Bivalvia; order Ostreida; family Ostreidae; genus Magallana; species Magallana nippona. Next base: position 52,974,748 of record CM065926.1, on the reverse strand, counting down.
TTAACATCTTTATTTTTTCCAATGTGTGACGAGGAAATTCTAACCTTGTGGTAAAAAATATTGAGTATGGGACATAATGGCTAAGCCTGTGCATATACCGTATTAACATTTCGTGCTTTGTTCTTACGTCATGGGAAATAGAAATTCCCTAAAATGTTAACAAAGGTGACATTGTGATTGTTTACCAGTCAGTGTTATAGGCCAAAATGGAACTGGTGCATCTTCATGATCCTGTTCCTCAACGCTGTCTTCTTTCAATGAAAATTCGCCCCTCCGAATCGCATTTGCAATAAAAACAGGTTCAAACTTATACCCCTGGACAATAAATTATGGACCCTCGTCCGAAAACGCTTCCATCATCAATTTATTTTCGCCGTTTACATACCTTCTGTTTTGATTCTGTGTTTCACAAATTGAAAGTGGTCTCTTGTGACGTCACAAATTCGGAATTTCAAGAACGATAATCACGATGAGATTTTCTTTCGCTGGCAACTTTGGTCTTTTATTTCTTACAGTAAATGCAAAAAAAAAATTTGTTCCATATTTTTTATGAATACTCTTTGGTACAAAGTTGATATTTATTAGGAAAAAAACTACTGTTAAAATCCGTCTCCTATGACCTTTAACTTAGGAATTCCCGCTTAGTGACGTCACGGGTTACAAACAGCCCGTACATGGAATAAGTCCTCAATCACTACATACTTAAACTGCAGATGAAGGGGGAAATCCCTCTTTAAATTTTACAAGTACGTGTTAATATCAGTGCAGAATATATCACGCTGTGCGTTAAATTCCCCACAGCTTTAACGGTTGCTTATATAACGTTACCTTGATCATGCCCGCTTAGCGGGGTACTACTAAACAGAGAACTCTAGAGAACTTTAGAGAACTCTAGAGAACTCTAGTGTTTTTTAAATAATTAATGAGTTAAAATTATTTATTTGTATGTACTTCAGTAAGGATACATGTTTTATTAATTTTTTATCGAAAGAATTTTTATAAAAAATGGATATAAACTCATTATACAGGATTTTTGCTATTTCAATGATCGATTCTATATTTTCAGAATATCGATCCCGATCATTTATCCGAACATAATACATATGAATGTTTTAAAAAGGAAATCTCAGAATTTAAATGAAAAAAAAAATCGTAGAACTCTTGGCCATTCAAAATGTGAATGTTTCCAGACCCCACGACGTGGACGTGGTTCTACTTCAGGGTCCATATTTTTTTTATTTTTTTTTTTTTATTTTTTTATTTTTATTTTTTTTTTTTTTGTATTTGATTTTGATTTTGTTTTTTGATTTTTTTGTTTACTTTTTTTGGAGGGAGGGGCTGTATATTATTTGTTATCTTCTCAACTTCTTTTTGTTTATTCTCTTTTCTATTATACTCTCATTTTCTTCGTTACCGTTTTTGTCTTGCATGACTTCACTCTTTTTGTTTGTCCTGGCTTTTTTGCTATATTTGACACTTTTGGAATTGTCAAACTCCCGTCGGATGAGGTGATAGATGCTGTAGGTAACAGGAAATTCAAAAGTCTGAAAAGACGTCTCTGTCTCTGCTCTTCGGTTAAATTTATCCATACTTCGTTGGGAACCTTCAAAATTTCAGCTTGAACCGAGATCTTAAAATCTCCCCTAGAATGCAACGCATCACGAATGTTCCGGGTCTGTAATACATCAAGTTCTCGTAAGAGATCTATTAAAGCCGGGAGTTTCATTATTTTCCAATCTGTTTTTAATTTAATAATGTTGTTGTAGGACTCGTTGTTGTTGTTTGTCCATAGTTTTGGGATAGTAAAGTTTGACTGCTTCCTTTGATCATAAATTTCGCGCCTTATCTTTGCCAAAAAAGAGTTTAAATATGGAATATTGTTTTCTTTAATTTCGTTTTCTTTTTCTTCGTATGACGCATCGCATTCCAGGGTAAGAAGTCCTGATGTTCTGCAAAAAATCGCGTTGATAATGGGCTGGATTTCTGGATGAGCAAGAACATTTTTCAGATTGTGAATTAAGTTTTCTTTCAAATGTCGCGTGCAGAGTGTGTGAATGGCAGTAGGAAAGCATGTCTTGATTGCATTTGATAGTGCTTTTTCTCCGTCTGTTCCAAATATTATCTTCTGTTCGATATCACGCAATGCACTCTGAAGGTGTGAAAGAAACCTTTGATACGTGTGGTAGGATCCATCCCAATGCAAATACATTGGTCCTAACATTATCGGCGGTTCCCCAGTCTCGTTTTTAAGTATGCTTTTGTTCTTAAAGGTAGTAACTGTTAGGTAGCAGGATCCAACGTTAAATGTTCGGTCAATTCCAATGATGCACCCGTTTTTAATGGAGGTTCTAAGTGACATCATCTGTTCTTCTGAATATAAAATCACAAAAAAATATTAGATTTTCAGTTTAGAGAATATTTTAATTTCAAACTTCCGTGTGAAGATTCTCCGTTCAATATGAATGGTTATAGAGTGGAGAAAGCTCTATACCACCCTTACAATAAAAGCCTACTGATAGTAACTATACATAAAATACTCATAAAAATGTGATCTGTCTTTGGTAAGTACACATTTTCATGATTCCCTAATAGAGTCATCTACCACCCATGACTAGCATGGGGCCCTATGAAGTTGGGCCTTTCCAGGGTAGTTCACTCTCCTATCACAGCCTACAATACAATATATTTCCTGTGATTCGGGGTCTAACACAATACATGATATTGCATTCGTGTACTGTGATCTGTCTCAGGTTGTACACAGAACACGATGCCCTACACTAAACCATCATTTCCCTTGTTACTAGGATGATCTGTCTCAGGTTGTACATCCTTTTAGGAACTGATGCCCCCCAACCCGATAGGGATAATCTTAAACTAATTATATAGAGTATGTCATATTCGATAATAATAAAATAGCAACGCAAATATTCTTCACACGGTTTAATTGTACATGCTTATAAAATATATAAATAAAAAATCTGCACAATAGCCACACATATTTAACATTGAGGTTATTGTTAATTAAACACAATCGTAAAATTAATTCAAAGTATTCCGTTTAAACAATGGGTATCTACATATGTAGAATGAATAAATTGGTAAGGCACGCTCGCGTATGTACTTTCGATATTTTTAATCGATATTTGCCGTAAACATTATTTCTTGCATATATAAAATAACTAAATACAGATGTCTGACACTGTCTTATAGCATGCGTAATTACGTTATTAACTTGCCAGCCGAACTATATCTTTTTTCATAACATTTTAGTTTTTTTTCAATTGTAAAATAAAGTTCTGAAAGATTGTCAACATTAACATACGAGGGTTGTTGGAAAAGTTCGCGGACAAGTTCGATTGTGAACGGACTATTCGCATGATACCAGCGACACTTTTTATATTTAATCTTGATGTATTTTCAAAGATTTGTGTAAAGATTTTTTTTTATTTTAAATGGACCTTAAAATTATACAGAATAATTATTTTGATAGAATATAGTCTGCTTTACGGAGCAAGTCAGTGTTTTAGTTGTTTTATATTTTGTACACATTTTTACCTTTTAAGATAATGTACAATTGGAACCACAATTAGAATTGAAGGTTTTACAATGGAAATACTGATATCTTGAGCTCTTGCAGCACCCCAACCCCCCATACAGTCCGGATCTTGCATCTATGGATTTATTTCCTTATCTAAAGTCGAAACGATTTTCGGACCTAAATGATCTACGATATGACACAAAAGACATTATTCAAAAATTTGACAAATAATGGTGTGAACATGCGTTTTATAAATGGATTAATGGCATGAATAGTGTGTGAACTAAAAGGTGTTATTTTGAAAAAGCGCAACAAGTTAAATTGCCTGTCAATAGTTTGACGTCGTGGAAATACGAAAGGGTGCTCCGAATTCAATGCAAAATAAAACACGCTGTATCTTTTGATAACAACTTCGAAATCATATGATTGATTGCAGACTTATTTTCCATTGGTAGTCTTTTAATGAAACATGCGTCATCCTACAAAGAACACAGTAATTTTGCCGTAAATCACTTGTCCGCGAACTTTTCTAACAACCATCGTACAGATATAATATACTAATCTAAAACACCAAATAATGAAATGAAAATAAAAAGTTTTCGTTCTGGGAATGTTTGCAGTTGTAATGCAAGACAAATCCAAAATAACCTCTTACTACATTTTCGGTATCTATAATCTCAAAGGAGCGTGATATCATTTACGCTATTTTTCCTAACAATTTTTTTTAATTTCATTTAGAAGTAATTTCAGCATTTATTTTGACAGATTCTATATGTGGGGCAATTGTGCAGATTCTTATTTATATTTACAAGGCAAATTCAAAATATGCAATTTACATATTCCCCAATGTTAGTAAGGGGGCCTAGCACGTTAGTCTCCTTTCTTTGTAATACCCGGCTGGGAGTTAGGACATATGTGCAATGGGTGAAGACTTCATATAACATATACAGTTATATTGCAGTCTCCCCCGAATGTCCAGCATTAACTCCTCCCAGAAGCCCCCGAAGGAACTCAGACACAGATATGAAAGGAGGTGTATATACATGTGAAAGTAAATAAAGACATGTACTTAGTTGTCACCGTTAGGTATCCGTACATGTTATACTATACCTGGGCAATTCGTAAATTTGCTGAGATTAGATCTAGATATACTCAATTTTCCATTTATTAAAAATAAATATATGAAAAATTAAACTTTGTAAAAGTTTACATTTTAAGAAAATTATAAGCGGAAATTTAGGAAACAAAATTACGAATTGCTTTTCCCGACATCAAATCTGCACTGAAAAAAAATTGCATAGTAAATACCTTTATTCAAATTTTATTCAAAATTTAATTACCTCATTATTGATGAATAATGAAAAATCAGCTTAACGTATACTATAAGTAAGGAAAAACTGACATCGTAGATGCGAAAATCTATACTTTTTATACTGACTGGTTCTTTCATCTTCCTGATGATGAGACGATAATGACGAATTTTAGCAAATTTTCCTTTGATGTTATCCATGGCTTGGTGTAAAAGAAAACCAAGTTCGCTGTCCCCTGTAAACAAGTAATAATTAAAAATTTAGAGATCAAGCACAGAAACGCCGATTATTAGTTATAATGGTTCATACGGCTTGTATATAATTGCATCGTGTTTATTTAAAATGGGCGGGAAGGTTTTAATTCCGACCAGATAAAAGGCAATTAATGTTATGAGCATTTAATTTCTAGTTACGTTTAATAAAAAACATGAATATACATAAAACAATAAACCCTCTTTTTTTTCAATTATTGCCGGAAAATAAAATTACTAAGATATTCATATATATAAGACAAAGTGATAATTAATTATTAAATACACATTGATCAACATATTTTTCCTATTGTCAATAATTGATTTTATTTCACCTTTATCTTTATTGTCGTTATTGTTATTCGTTTTTTTTTTTTTTGGATATGTCATCTAATCAAGCGTTTTTCCATCCTATCGTATCTCAATAAAAAGCTATTTGCGGCGGTGTTATTTACATCGGGATCGATGTTTAGATATTACTTCGCCGAAGTATTTTTTCTTTTTTTTCAAGAATCCAGTTAATAAAATTATTTTTTTAAAATTAATTATGGTACAGTATGTGTTACTTTATTCTAAAACACACAAAAATGACATTTATAGGCTTTATTTATTTATATAATCTTAGAGTTCTCTAGAGTTCTTTAGAGTTCTCTGTTTAGTAGGACCGCGCTTAGCGTGCCAGTTTCAGTTTCAGAATGCGGGACAATTCAGTGGCGGATCTATCATAGATTCACATTTTGCTTAATTACTCAATATTTATAAATACCTCAGGGTTCAAACGATGTTCATTCAAAAGTATGAAAAATTTCCAAGATATTTCCGTTGAAACGCCCCCTCTAGCTGATCATGTTTCAATACACGGCTAAGAAATGTAATGTCTACGGGGATTTTGTATTGAAGCAGACCCGGATGATAACGTTGAAAAATTGCGCGAGGTATTCCGAGTGACTTCCGAATGGAGAAAAGATGTAAACATTCCCCCATTATAAATCTCCGTAGGAAATCTGTTTTCGTTCCTGTGAACTTTTATGAGTGAAAAATGATAATGTGTCAATGAAGATATCTTGGAAATTTTCCCTTTCATCGATTTCAATTGCACTTCTTTCACAGGTATGTGTATTTTTATTCAAAATGTGCTGCATAAATATCTTGGGACAGGCTGTAGGGGTTGATGTTTGTGGAGGAAGAGCAATGTGTTATTGATATAAATTTAGTTTTTCATAATTTTATTTGCATTTTTCTTAACTCTATAGGTGGTGGTGAATTAGCTATCGGGACCATTCTAGCTTTCAAATTAACAAACTTCGAATGACGTCAGCCGTGGGTTCCGCTAATTACCTGTTTAATATTGCCGCTCTATACCCAGTTCCCAGACCCAATATATACTCTCAGACATTTTAAATTTACTGGGTGGCTGTAAATACAAAATTCACAATTAATACAATATACTGTTGTGACTTTGAATTAACAACCGACCAGTAAATTTATTTGCGATATATTAATTCCTCCCAGGTCAATGCTATCAACTTGTATGTTGTTTGAACTTTGACCTTTGAATTTGAGCTACATGTTTGTATACCACTGTCGGTAACCCACGTGTGATTCACATCGATTCTCATCATCACGCTTTAAAAAAAATTATTACAAGGCCATCATTAAAAATATCTTTGTTTCCCCTAACCCGACCCCAAATTTTGAAGTGGGGTAGGTAGGTAGGTAAATATTTTTTTTTTCTGCCAGGGCATATATTAATTAAAAATATATTATAAATTAAAAATCAATCAATTCTTTAATTGATTACAAAACTAATAAAAAATATGACCACTTGTAAAACATATTGTTATACTTGTACTAATGGAATGTAAAACAAATTTAATATCGAATTCACAATTTGATATTGTTTATCTTAAATTTGAATATGTTTGATTCAATGACTAGATGTGTATGAATAGATTCATCATTTGTATGTTGATATACATGTTAACATATATTTAAATATGATTTTAATGATAATGTACCTACTTTAAAGTATCAATTAAATTAATAAAGATTTTTGTTAATTTACCGAATTTGGGTAAAATTAGGTTTCTTTTAAAAAAAAAATCTCTATTTAATGTGGTAAAAAAACAATTCAGTCAGCAGGATTTAATTGGGTCGGTCGCGTTAGGGGAAACATAGGTATTTTTGATTTTGGCCCAATTTGTCATTTATTTTATAGTGTATAGACCAGTAATGCACATTTCTTACCTTGCAAGGGAGTTATTTTGATATGATTTACCCCCTTCTCCGATTATGATTTTATTTTTTTTTTACAATTTTAATTTTCTGAGATAATTAATTAACTTGATGGAATTTATTAGCAAATTTTATTCAATAATTTTAAGAACAGAAAAAAATAAAAAAAATAATTACAACATTTGCCTTTTTTACATAATATCATAATTTTAAGAAAAGATTGATAAAATCAACACTTCAACAATAATTAATAATAATTGAACAATTTTTTTTTTAGATTTTTGTTCTAAATTTGAACAAAATGTGATAGCACATAAAAAATGCTCGATGAAATTTTCATAGAAATTTCATATGTCAACCATAGCATGTCCTCTATAACATATAAGAATTTCATTGCCATTTTCTTGGCATTCAACGGAAATACTACAATTTGAAAACTGAGTTCGCCAATTATAAAAATGCATGTAGGTTTAATGACATAACAATACACTGTGCGTGTAGTTAGTGCAATGGATATTGATTTCGTGACTTTCACAACATCTTCTGCGACGTTGGGCCTCTCAGTGGTACAGTTAAATCACTGAAATAAGAATTCGATGAAAACTGTACCAAGCACATTTCATCAATTTTATAAACTTGGATAAGCAAACTATTTCAAAGGGGTATTACTATTAACTGTTAATTAAAAATGTCCGTTTCGAGAAAGAGAGGGGACAGCCCCACCCCCCCCCCCCCCCCCCCCCCCCCCCCCCCCTTAGTTGTGTTTCTTTCAGATAATGTTTTGTAGACGTATGTTCAGTAAATAAATGTAACGAATTAATCATCATGACCAGATCATAACAACAAAACAACAAATAATATATCATAAGAGATTAATTTATTTTAAACACACAAGTATTCCAATTCACCAGTGCACATTTGCAAAACACTTATTTTTGTTTTTCAAAGCCATGTGTTGAGATTCTAAGAAGTTCATTACCAATAACTTAGCTAGAATTGATCAATTATTAAATTATGGTCCTTGTTCATGAGCATATATATTTTAAGTCCAACAAAAACCAAAACAAAATCTTTTCAATATGGTTACATACATGTTCTAGTATTTCAGATAAAAGTTTATATCAAAAATAAAAAAAATTGTTAAACTTGAACAATCTTTTCTTTATGATCAATATCTGAATTTGTCAATCCTTCAATAAAATATTTAATTAACCACTTGAATGTCAATCGTCGCAAACTACAGCCAACATGTACAACCCTCTCCCATCTGAGAGAGCTATGTGGATTTCTTATAGTGACTTGAGATGATTTGGAATGTCAGAGTTTTTAGAATAACAAAAGTACTGACACAGCATTGATGGCATGCTGCATTTAGCTGCAGTATGTTTTCATAAAAATAACAGAATCATCTTTGAATCTCACATGAGCTTTTGGTAGGCCTACATAATGGCCTAATGGTCAAGATCTAGTAACTAAGATACAGTAAAGGCAGGTACGCATGCTAACTGCTGCTGTAGAAACAAGAGTCCCCTTCATTAGAAACATACACATGTTCTACATGTAACTCTGACATTACTTTTCTCTGTCCCAGGTTTCCATTTCCTATCTAAATGCAAATATTGATGGAAAATCAACAGATCAAATTGTTCAATAGTATATCTAAATTGTGAACCTGTAGTGTAAACATGCAGTTCTTAAAAGAGAACTTAACATGAAGAAATCAGCAGTTGTAAGCACGGCAAGACGTCAGCAAACATGTATCAATACTATAGATCTTGACCTTTACATAGCTCTAATTTAAGTGAATAAGAGACATTATGCTTACACTCTGGTTTTGAACCAATGTCCATACAAACCATGCAATGCTATAGAGCTCTCCACTTGACAAAGCTATCAGGAATGTCATATTTCTCGCACAATTACAATGTCATTCACCTTATAGAGAGTGCCCCCCCCCCCCCCATCCCTTTCATCGCAATATCACTTGTCTATAGCAGAACCAGCAGTTGTGGAGAAAACACTTTTTCATACAAGAGAATAATGTCATCTGGAATGTGCAATGTTGGTAACATTGCATAGTTTTATAATCACTATATAACCATGTTGCTTCCCTGAAATTTCAGTTACAAAATTTATATTCTACAAAAATACATAATTATAACTGTGCATTATGTAGTATATATATTTTTTTGTATGCATAGTTATTAACATCCTTTCTTCTTCCTCTATTGCAAAACACAACAAGATGTAATTATAATTGGGGCAATTATAAAGTCTCCCAAACGAATGAGGCAATCATTAGGGGTAGGGATGACCCACATGAGTCAACTTTACAGACAAAAAGAATTAATACTTGATTACATGTGTATTTCTATTTCTGAAATTTGATAATGTTCCCAAGGGGTCATTTACTGTATATCAGGTGAACTGACATGACCCAAGAAACAAATATATATGATTTATGGGTGGAAATCTCAACTGTTTTCAAGATATTTGGACACTTCCTGTTCAAAGGGGGAGTCAGGACCAACCCGGGGCCCATGACCTATATACCATTTGATGCCCCTTGACACAAGGAACAAAAATATATATGGTTTAGGGGTGGGGATCTTAACCATTTTCAAAATATTTGGGCACTTCCTGTTTGACAGGGGTCAGGACCACCCCCGGGGCCCATAACCTACATACCATTTGATGCCCCTTAACACAAGGAACAAGAATATATATGGTTAAGGGGTGAGGATCTCAACCATTTTCAAGATATATTGACACTTCCTATTCGAGGGGGGTCTGGACCACCCCTGGGCCCATGACCTACATTCCATTTGATGCCCCATAACACAAAGAATAAGAATATATATAGTTTGGGGGTGGGGATCTCAACGGTTTTTGAGATATTAGGACACTTCCTCTTTCAGGGGGGATGGAACCACCCCATATGGCCATAACCTACATGTATATACCATATGATGCCCCATTACACATGGAACAAGAATAATATTTTTTAGGGTTGGGGATGTCAATGGTTTTTGAGATATTAAGTAATTTCCCAAACCTGGGGGTTGGGGATGACCCCAGGGACCATATCTAATGTACCATATATATTGCCCATAACACTCAATATATCCATCTGAGAACCCCATGTCAATATATTTAACAGTTTTCAAGTTATAACCATTTACAATAAAGTCTATAATTTTTCCCATTGGATTCAATGTTAGACCCCACCCCCATTTGACCCCCAAAAATATAATTGATCAACCTTTAAAACAGGGTGCACAACTAGATGTGCAAGCCAATCATATCCAAGAGTTTTGTACAAATCTACTTCAGCCATCTCTGAGAAATGCGATGGACAAGTTCAGAGGCGAGAAAGAAGAAAAAGAAGAAGAAACCGTACAAAAACAATGTCTCCAAACTTCATTTGGGAGACTTAATCATTTGAAATTGAAAGCAACATTTTACAACAGTGATCAGTCTATTGTCTCTTCACATATAAAACTGAGCTGTTTTGTATTATATCAGTGCCTAGGAAGGACATAAACACAAAAATGTTATTTTCACAATCAGTAAACTAGGAATATATGAAAAATTGGAAGTTAGGATGGTACATATTTTTTCTTCTAAGACACTGATGTTATACAAATAAGTGTGTACTAAGAACAGCACTGACAATACATCGTATAGTAGTATATGTACTGATAGAACGTACAATTACATATATATAAAAAACAACAACTTTTTAATATTTGTCACAACAAAAAATTGACAAAAATCCCCCCCCCCCCCACACACACACACACAACAACAACAAACAACTAAAAAACAAAAACAAAAAACCCAAAAATTTGATCCCAAATTCCTTGCTTGGTTCAGGCTTTGGTAATTAAAAAATTAAAAATTGTTTAACAGGGGTAAAAACATTGCAAAATATTGCACATCTAAAGGTATCTTAATATAATAACAACACAGGAAAGACTTGCCCACCAGAAATAAAGAACACGTAACTGGCCTGAAGAACTTTTTAAGACCTTGTATCATCTTTGAAAGCAAAATGTGATGAGTAAGTTGATAATTCTAGAGAAAGTTGTGCTACTTACAGCTACCAGTACAACAATAAATTACACATAAAAACTGATAGTTTATGCTTTTATAATTAACAATACTGAGGAAAAAAACCCATTTAATTGCACTCAATGGTTAAAGCAGTTTGTTAATCACACCTATGCTGGGAATTAATGGGATCTTTGAGTTACCTGATTAAATCAACAGGACTGAATTTATTTCTAATAAACAACAGCTTAAGAAATACAAAAAACATCAGAGTTTAATTGCCCTATTTTTTAAGTTTGCCATTCAAAAAAGATTTCACAAATCCGTTGTATTCTGTTTAAAATTGAGGTCATTTTACAGGTTCGTGGGGACGTAATTTCGTGTATTCTCTTATATCGACAAAAGGAAATATGACTTTATTACCCTATTTTATTAATTCGTTGAGGATGTTATTTCGTGTATGAGAGGTACCCACGAATTCCACAAAAATTGAGCCACCACAAATCTAATGATTCCACAGTATTATTCACCAATAGCATGGCAGCCTTTGTTTGAGAAGCTAATTTGGATAAGTTTAATCTATCTAACAACCTAACTGATGTGTGATGGTGATCCTCACCTTACATTCTGAATAGAATTTAGGCAAGGCATACATGTATTAGTATTACCAAATCCCAAGACTGGACTTTAAAACGTCAAGAACACCGTATGTGAATACATTGTATTCAAGCGATTGCAGATCAATAGGTATTGAAGTATTCTAATTATAGAAAGAGGTGAAGAAAATGCCTTGTGTCCTCCGTACACAGAGAGGATAAGTAAAATGTAGGTGAAGTAAAATGAATTGATTTTCAATTGATATTAGTGGTTAAATGATTTGGTACCTTTAACGATAGAAAATTGTAAAAATATATATTTTTTAAAATTATACTGGTGATCAACACACAGGAGGCAGATTTAACAATATACATTTAGTAACAAATTTAGATTGTAAAGATATTTCTATGATAGAAGAATTTAAATATTTTAAAAATTAAACAATCAGAAAAATAAATCCCCCTAGGAAAACAAATAGGGCAGAGTCAGTATTCATTAAAATCAAGATGTTTTCATGAGAAATACATTGAATACAATACAAACTAACACAGGAACCAGCTACCACAAAGTTTTTCCCATGCTTTTTACTGTGTCCAAAAATAAACATCTACCTTCTTTTATGACCCTAGCTATATTAAAGAACATAGAAAAATACATTACCGGTATATCTAATACTGTGGTTCAAATACTTATAAGAAAAATTCATATAAAAGATGTACTGAAAATGAGAGTTACATTTCTTAACCAAACAAACCTAATAACTATAGGTTTATCTTCTTCTGTTTTATTAAATTAAAAAAAAAAATCAAATTCAAATGACATCCCCTTTTAACAGTTTTCTTTGCACCAATAGATTTACTGCAATAAAATGGTGCATTCAATTTCATGTCTTACATGTAACTTGGGACTAATTGTGATACCCTAATTATTCCACATCTAATAAATCAATATTGCAGCAGTATGTCCTTTACTTAAGTTTGGTGTAATACGATATAATCCTCAGTCATAAATCATGATAAGCCCAGTGTTATATCATGATATGCTCAGTGTAAAATAATATCATGATATGTTCATGCAGTCTAATATCATGATATGCTCAAAATAATACAATCATATTGTCACTAAAATGTCATTATTTGTAAACTGCACAATTTACTAGTACTCTGATATATTAACTGGTACTTCAAGCACATACCAATAAAATCTTGAAACAAGAGAAAAGCTGTCAAAATGACAGCAAACCAGGTTTTCTTTTGTGTGAACAGTACCCATAATCCATTTGTGAACCCTGAATTGATGAACACTACCTATCCAGAGAAATGGGGTAGTCTATATGCAATATTTTTGCCAAAAAATAACTAACTTCAACAGCTAAAATTTTTTTCATAAATTAACAGAAATCAAAATCCTAGCAATATGCACATCTCTGATATATGTACAATTGATCTGCAAAAGAACAACTTCCTATCTTGAAAACTGTAGAAGATGATATCCGTACAATAGGGTACCCTATATGCAATATTTCGCCAAAAAATGACTAACTTAAACAGCTATTATTTTTTTCATTAATTATCAGAAATCAAAATCCTAGCAATATGCACACCTCTGATAAATGTACAATTGATCTGCAAGAGAACAACTTCCTATCTTGAAAACTGTAGGAGGAGTTATCTATACAATAAGGTTATCCTTTTGGCAGCCGCCCACCTGCCATTTTCACCATTTCAATAACCGGATTTTTCCTTCGGAAAACCCAGTTAAAAATTGACAAATATTCTTAAATAAAATTAATTTCATTTACTCTTTGTTAATGATGCTGCCTGTAATTTTCTGATTACACACAACTGTACAATACAGGCTTCAAATTATTGAAGGTAATACGAGACCACAACCATGCACTCGTTTCCAGGGAATTCCTTTGTCCCATCTAAATCAGCCGAAAACTTATCTCGTCGATTGACTTTACTATCATCGTAGTAAGTCCACTCCTGATCCCTCCCAGGCTTGTAGATCCATCCTGTGAAGTGCTGGTCTTCGTGTACATACACAGTACCAACCCTGTACCTGTGATCCAGAACATTAACCACTGCTGGTACCTCAAAACCTCCAAGGCCAATTAAACGCCAGACGTTGAGGAAGAGGAATGGGGGTGGGAGGGGGGTGAAGGTCAGATGGACATTTTCCAGGCAATAATTGCAGCTAAAATTAAAAAATGCACTAAATGAATGGTGGATAGACACCTTTACAGTAACCGCTGTACTGCTCTTTTGCAGGCCAAATTGATATACTGTAGAAGCAGAAATATTCGTTAAGGATTTAATTTCGTTATTTTCGTTGGCAGTTATAAACAACAAAATTAAATCCATGACGAATTTTTAATCTAAGTATTAACAAATACAGAGTTGATATGTGATACATATTTAGGGATTACAATATGACGAAATTAAATGCCGATGACGTATTTGGTTTAAAAACAACAAAATTTTAATCCAACGAAAATATGTCCTTCTACAGTACTATGGTGAAGTTTTTGTTGGTATAGAGATTAAACAATGATGCTACATCGTATTTCACTAAATTATGCCAATTTGCCCTGCAAAAGAGCAGTTAAAGTACCATGAAGGGGTCTTATTGTTTCCTCATAACATTTCTACATGCAATTCTACACTAAAAACATTCACTGCCAGCTTTTTCTACTGAACGCTCCTTTATCTAAAAATAAAAATTCAGGTGTGTAATTTTCTTAGGTAAAATATTATAGGTATCTATAGGAAAATTCTCCTTTCAAGCAAAATCCAATTCTAGACCTTTTTTTAAAAAATATATATATTAAGAGTAAACTCGGGCCTAGCATCTATAAGACTGGTACATACCACTTGCTTGAAGGACACAAATCTTGAAAGAACTCCAATATTCCTTGCTGAATAATGTTCATACTGCCATCTCTGGTTTTCGGAGGACTGAAATACCAAAACATAATTAGCTGACATAGTACATCTAAAAATAAACACCTGTCTGGAACTACACACTCACAATGCATATATAAAATATTTGTTTAACAATCTCGAATCCTCAGCAAAGTTTGATAACTCCAAATAATCCAGAATTTTTTTTATCGGTACCATAAATCTGCCTTTCATATAGACAAATTTAATAAGTCTTCAACTATTAATATTACACTAGGACATTCAACGAACTGCTAAATTGGCTTAGTGGCTCCATGGAGACCTACTACCTAGAGGTAAAGGGGTTCGAGCCACCGTTGCACTGGTACATGTACAACCTTTTTTTTACTAATTTGATCTTAACTTGTATTCGTTATTTATTCCATTATCTTCATTATGGCCAAAATTGCAATAACTTTGTAAAATGCATGGATACCATCAAAATTTTTTATTTTATTTTACTTCATTTACCTGGTATACAGTTTGAAGATAAATAGCATTTTTAGGATGAAAATAATACTTTGAGGCTGAGGATCGGAGAACCTTAATATCAACTCCTTTTGGTGTTTTCCTAATCATGTCACAAGTCACTGAGGTTATAAAAACTATATATTTGAAGTATCAAAGCTGCATATTCACTCATACATTGTATTTATGTAATTCATGTAACGGGGTTGGCAAGGTTGTTTAAGGTCAAGATCTAGTAAATGAAAGGTGCCTACAGGTTTATGAAATTCAAGATAAAAATTCTCTCAATGATGCTTTATAACAATAGCTTTGTTTGATATGATATATCAGGGCTTAAATTTGTGGTAAACACAATGAAAAATCATGTTTTAAACTGCCATTTTCAATGAAATATGAAGGGAATAGGAAACACATTTCGGAGTTGTGTCCATTTTTGACTAAAGAAATATATCTAGCCTACAATCTCTCTAAAAACGACATTAAACAAGCTCTTGACCTCCTCTTTAAAATTATGTCAAATTGAATACAGGTATCGGGGCTACTTTTCCCATGATTTAAGATAGAATGTAAAGAAATTGTTTCATTTTCTACATAATTCCTTTAAAGCCGTAAAGTACGGGAAAAAGATTCATCAAATCAATTGTGACGTCATAATGGTTCTAGCACCAAAAAGACACTCCGAAATCATTTACTAGATCTTGACCTTTTAAAAAAGAATTTTTCAGACGCAAATACAGTAACTTTACTACATAGTAGTTGTATATGTCTGTAAAATATTTCTGTATCAATTTTCACAAAATCTGTTCAGAAATTTTTGTGTGCTGTAAACTGAAAGTTTTCTGCATGTCTAAATTGTAGCACTACAGTACTATAATGCACCTACTTGCTACAGTTATGAAGCTACATGTACCAGTACTGTAAATTCCTAACTTAAAGCGAGGAATTAATATCAGGGTAAAATCACGATAAGCACATCTGGTGGATTTTAAAATTTCCCTTTTATTTTTCGGACCCATGTACACTGTAAGAAATTAAGATGAAAATTCGGCCTTCGCAATTGAATATTCTGTTGAATCGCGGAATTAAGTACTCGCGTTAAATAAGGAATCTACAGTAATCAAAGGCAATATACCTACATTTAATTAATTTAAAACTTTGTATATCGATACAACTGTCTCACTTTACATATCTAATAATATATAGCAAAACCAGTAATTGCTTGATCAAAACAAAATCTACAAAAATATAAATCAAATGACAATTAATGTACAGAGAAGCAGAGAACATGAGAACGCATTAATTAAGATAGTCAAAATAAGGTGGATAAAAAGATGAACACGCTAATACACATCCTATTCATTGCACAGTATAGATTTCTATGCAGTAAATCCAGGAAAACCTACAAAATTCCAGTGAAAAACTTGACACATTTTGAGGCTAACTACCAAGGAAGTTTTTTCCGATAATTTTAAATTCCAGAACATATAAGCAACACAAAGACTCCCTTCTTCAATAACAAAAACAAATGGTTTGTCATTAAAATCTGACAACTCATTCAGTGCCAAATAAATAATTATAACAAGAGGCCCAGGGGCCACATCGCTCACCTGAGCAACAATAGCCATAACTCTGATTAAATGAGCATAATAGTATCAAATTCAAAATATCTTGACAATTAAGTAGTGATGGGTAATCGGACCAAAAGCCATAATCGATTATTGGAAATAATTGGACACCTTTAATCTATTAATAATTAATTATTGTTATAATTAATAATAATTATTTATTATATTATTATTATCATAATCCAAATTGTTAAAAGTGTATGGCTATCCATGCTTACTAAGTATTTATTAATAAATATAGCAGAGTTACAATTATTAACCTATGTATTGTTTCCTTCCAAATCCGAATTTCAAGTCATGGAATTTAGTTAAAAAGAAATAGCCCTGTGATATCACCATTAACACTCTCTATGTGGTTCCTAAAACTAGGGGTATTAAGGGAATTAACTAATTCAATATCCTATAATCTTTTGCAGTTTTCTGTAAAGATTTATTTGAAATAACACTAAGCTTGATAAATATAAAAATCTGTGAATGTATTTCAATATTGAAATGCAATAGTAGTTTTCCAGACAAGTGCAATTTTTACACTGTTCAGTCTGTTTGTGACATGCTGTCTAACTTGATTTTGTTTGGAGGGATTTTTTTAATCTGTAAAATATAGTAAACTCCGATATATTTTACATTGTAACTCTTGAGGATGGATAAATAACATGATCTCCTTTATTTGGCAGAATATTGTTACTGTTACCATTCACGCAATCAACTACCGCTATTTTGTTTTCTTGTTTCTTGACATGCAGAAAATAAAATCTGAACCAAAACTAACCACAATTCGGATTAAAAAAAAAAATTGTTAGCGATGTCGGTGACTTTTATTTTGAAATCAGTTAGGCCAGCATTTTTTTATTTTTATGTTTACGAAATATTTTTCAAAATATTTGGGGAGGAGGAGAGAAAAAAAATAATAATAAAATTGAAAAATTTCCCCATCGAGAAAAAAATAAAAATAAAACAATTTTTCTACAATTTTTTTTTTATTTTTAAAATAAGAACACATGTCCAGAAGCTGCCATTTTATAAATATATGAGTACTTTTGGCTGTTGATGATGTTCTCACCATAACATATTTTATCCATGGGCACTGAAAATTTGTGTAAATATATTGTATATGCATGAATAAAAAAGAAGGATTTTCTTTTTTATACAAGCACATATTGTATATATACATTAAGGCCAAAATATTAAGGGGAGTTTTCACTTCTCCCTTACAGAAAGATAGGGAGAAGTTTGAGAAATCATTTATTTGACTAAGTTAACAAAGCTATTCAAAAATTCAAAACTTAATTTTATAATATTGTTACTGAAAATAAATTGGATTAGAAGCATGTCCATAACTGTCAGTAAAAAATCAAAGAATTTTTAAAGAAATTTAAAAAAGCTAATCTAATTTGTAAAATTTTATTTATTTAATGTAATTATATCTTTAATAAAGGAAATGTTTCATTATTATGTTAGCTAAATGACAGATAAAATCAGTCTCTTTACTTCAGTCATAGGACTCTTGTGCTTCAGTGTATTTAGGGTTATTAGTCCAACCCTATGACCCACTTACAATGTTAGAGGATCTATTTCCAAACGGTTAAATTATGATTATTTTAGTATTTATTTTGCAGAGAAAATGTCTTTTACATTAGTTACTTATCATTTTCTTGCCAATGAGGTTAATTTACGGAATTGTGAACTCAGAAAGACTTCAATTTCTCTTTCTTGAGGAAATTCTGGCTAAGTTGCCGATCGTAAACTGTAGGGTTGGGCGGCAGCAAATAGGAGTAAGCCCTATATATTTTTTTTTGGTAACTTCTAGTGCCCATGACTTGATCGGAAAGAACTCGGTCTTTTTAATCAATACATGAACAGCATTAATTTTGACTACAAATGATTGCATCAACATTTATTTTTATTTTTACCAGAAAGAAAATTTCGGGTCGGAGGAAAAAATAAAATTAATAGCTAGTTCAAGACATTTTATTTCTATTTCAATTTTCAAAAACTTGGGGTCGGCGGGTTTGTAAACCGAAATTTCAAAAAATGCTGGCCTTAGTAGCATCATGGGCCCCAGAACGAAAGATAATCGATCATCGGCGACAATCGTTTCAACACTACAATAAAGTGCAGTAAATATTGCATAAAAAGTTAAAAAATCTGCCGATTTTTATCCACATATTACCAAGCCCCTTTTGTTGTATAAATTTTTCTCTATTCCTATTCAAAAATCCCCCCTCCCTTTGTAGCCCCACTTTTTCTCCAGGGAATCATGATCAAACTTCAATCTGCACAATCTGTGCTTTCACACAAGCTTCAGCTTTTTTTGGCTGAATGCTTTTCCAAGAGATTTTTAAAGATTTTTCTCTATATACTCCCATGTAAAAACACCCCCCTCCCCTAAATGGCCCCACCATACCCCCAAGTCATGATTTGAACAAACTTGAATCTACACTACCTGAGGATGCTTCCACACAAATTTGAGCTTTTCTGGCCTACCGGGTAATTGTTTTTGAGAAAAAGATTTAAAGATTTTCTCTATATATTCCTATGGAAAACTTAATACTCCTCATTGTGGCCCCACCCTACACCCGGGGATCATGATTTGAACAAACTTTAATCTACAATACCTGCTGAGGATCTTTCAACACAAATTTGAGCTTTTCTGGCCTAATAGTTTTTGAGAAGAAGATTTTTATATATAGTCTCTATGTCCGTGTTTTCCCTTTATTTCAAAGTAAAGGGTGAAAGATCAGTTGTTAGAGGCTAAGGGTTGATGTGAATGAACAGAACTCTGTCAAAAAAACAATTATTTTTTTTAATTTTTGATTTCTAAGCGGCATTTTTATGAATTGAAGCAGTCGATTTGGCCTGTAGCCGGTTCTTAGGGAAAACACTGCTATGTATTCCCAAGTAAAGCTTGACCCCCCCCCCCCCCCCTACCCCTGGTAATTGTAGAACCGAAATCAAAATAACAGTGTGATTGTAGGACCAAAATCAAAATAACAGTGTGATTGTAGGACCGAAATCAAAATACCGGTAACAGTGTGATGATGAAAAACTACCACAAACAAACAAAAATGGACTGATGTCATGTGCCTATACCGGCCAACCGGGGTATTAATGAATTTCAATCTTTAATTTAAAATGATTTTTGGTTCTTACTTGATTATAATTTGTTCCTTTGTAAAAGTACACTGCATTGGACATCCTTTGCTGCACATTCTTTCAATCACAATTTCTTCCTTATTCAGTATACAGAGAAATCTGATCAGCTCAAAGCTTTGTAGATTGATCTCAGTGTCTTTCGGTTTCACCCAGTGCAATTGCAGAAGGATGTGATAAATTCCTCTTGCAGAATTTAATTTTCCAAATTCCAACATTTCCAAGATAAGCTTTAAAAAAATAGATAAGAAACTATGCAACTGAATTTCACATACAGTAATTAATTAAGTTTTAATGTACATAGTGTTGATCAAATCAACCTTTACTAACAATACAAAACATTATACAAATTCTATTATCAAATAAATTGCCATAGTATTCTATTTTTACATTATTATATCGTTTCCCCTACCATTGACAGTAACAGACAAAAGAACAATTAATTGTTTACACTTTTACTCGAATGTTGAGAGGTAAATTTGAATTTATTTGCTGCAGACAACTGTTTAAGCACTGTTCAAATAATTGTGATCTAATTAGTACTCTAACTCTTGGTTTAGCCTATAAGGCTGCCTAAAGTTAATTCTACAGTCACCGTCAAAATACCAAACCTACAAGGAAGGGCGATACATTTAAAACAAACAAAATTTTCAAACAAGTACATGTAATTGTTTTTCATTGACATTAATACAAATACAGTTTGTACTTGTATTTAAGATACCTGAAGACTAGCTGTTTAATGATCTTTTTAGCTATCAGTTATAGGACAATCCCATTAAGTATCCATCATACAGGTCGAGGAAACTATATATTTTCTGTGACGTTAGAATAAATTTACATACTAAATGAGGCACCGATGTAATTGACAAACTGACCAATCAGTTGAATGACATTTCTGAGTTGAAATGTATGATGGGTTACTACAAAAAATACTACATTTAGAAAATACTAGTTTTTCTAATTGCTTTTGGAAAGGCATAATTATTTGTTTCAAGCATTTTGCACACTTAAAACAATATTTACATCATCACCTACTTATTCCATGCTCACATTTACAAACACTCATTTTACAATGGTAAAAATTTGGTTTCATCAATTGCATTGTATAAGTCCATTTGTTGACAAAAGCCGTACAGCCAGCGCCGATTTCTCAGAGAATACAGATTTCACGTGAATTTCATGGTCCTAAGCAATTCGACTCAGAGCTAGGTGTTCGTACATTGTCAGGCATTCAAAAGACCTCATGTGGCCATTTAAAGCCTAAGTGTAAATGGTTACGAGATGATGCGTGTTTGGTGGGTACTTTTGATATTAATCCATGTAATGATCAATGTACACGCATATTAATTATTGCTATTGTATTATATAAATGTCATACAACAATAAACATGTATCAAAATGAATTCGGTTTTAAATTCTAGTCAACAAATAGCAATACAACAGCGAAAAACACAAAATTTACGAAAATCAAATACATATATGTACTGGAATACATTGACTTGTAAAGACCTTATGAGAGGTATTTCAACTTACTAATTAACATGGAAAATCAGCAATGTTTGTTAATGTGAGCATGAAGAATCTTAATTAGTACCTAATCTTTGCATTTTTTACAAAAATTGAAAATTTTCATGAATTGACATTCCTGACCTGCAGTCATTTAAAATAATGTAAATTAGTCTAAACCACATGTTTATTGTAAAAACGTAAACATGTAGTAAATCATATGTGCTGCTTTTTATTCACTGATTGGATAGTTGTTTGCGGTACGCATCGCTCTGTGCAATGACAACAATATCCATATAAGGTAGTTTCCCCGACCTTTTATATATTCCATAATGTGCCCTACACATTTCATATATTTCTACTGATTGTAGTATATAAGTTGCAAAATGTAACATGTGATTACAAATGTATCAAACTGGAAAAGATAAAATGAAATATAGAGGCTTGTTATTTTTTTTTAAAACGACAATGTTTCTTAAACCTATACGTGTGCAAGTTACATTAACATAGGATTAACTGATCCAGAAACAGAAAAGGTAAGTTTTTTCCAGGTTTTTATTTAGGGACTATAGTATACATCCATATAAATATATGATGCTACTAACCCAGCTGAAACCCCATTATTACCTTGCCAGCCCTGCAATTCTTAAAGGCATCCTTCAATGCTGGGAACTCTGTCAACATGTGACTGACATCCATAAAGATAGTGTTAAGTCCACACATGTGTTTGCATCTAATAAGTCTCCCTTCTGCATCTTTGAATGGCCTTTTGTAACAAGACGGATTTCCTACAATATTAATGTTAAACTAAATTGTAATAATAAATTTGCATGCAAATTATGCAATATGCTGCGCATTATAAAGACATAAATATAAATATGATACAAGTTGTTTTAATGTTTGTATTAACTTCTTTTAATTATTTAATATGCATCAAGTTTTGGTAATCCAATTATATATATCAATTCAGCAGTGGAGAATACAGTTAAAATCATTTAATAGCCAAAGCAGATGTACCAGTATTTATTCTTTATTACTGGTACATTAAATAGATTAGAGGAACTAATATAATGTGGCTTCTTTTTTCTTTATCACAATACATGTGGGGGTCATATTAGATATTCAATAGCTATACTTGCCTAATTAAGTGTGCATGATTTTATTTAAACTATAACAAGTACAAACCTATGTCATTGCAGCCTGGACTTGGATGTATGGGAATGTTCCCACTATCAGAAATCAAACACCAGTTTTCATGTACTATATCCTTTGGTTGATCCGAAGTACCACAATCCTGCAATAGGTTTTCTAAATATTCTGGTGTGTGCCATTTATCACAGGCAAAACATTGAATTTTTCTGTGTTCTGAAATGTAGTAAAAACCATCTGTGGCTAGTTTTATGGGTGACAATTTCTGGAATGTGCAAGATGTCAGACTGACAAAGGAGCCAAGTCTATACCATTCATCCTTCATATCCAACGTGGTCCGGTCCAAACCACGCTGTAAAACTGGATACATAGCACAGACATTAGCCTCTCTTGATCTCAAGTTGGAGAGTCCAAATTTTATCAAGCACTTCTTGGCAAAAAATTTGTAGACTTGCTTTGGCAATATACATTCACGCAAAGCCTTTCGTAGAATTTTGAAGAATTTCTGATAGGCAATTAATTTTCTTGTTTTTTTGTTGTTAGATTTCTGATTCTGACAGCATTCAATTTCTACAATTTCTTCATTGTCTTTAATGATACGACATTTCACTTTCTGAACATTATCAATACTGTTTTCTCTTTTTCCAATCTGTTGGCGTTCTTGATCTCCGGCTTCAGCTAAATGAAAATATTCAGTCCTTTCATTCAAGGTACTAGTATTTGATGGTACCACGTCCTCAATTTCCCCATGCCTCAAAGATTGACTTGACTGTTCACTTACAGGGGCATCTCTGGACCTTTGACTTGGGGAATCTACTTCAGAACCTGCCTCATTGGATTCAACTCCATCTACAGAGAAATACCCGGAGTCCAGGTGTGGTTTTGCAGTATTATCTGCATACAGTAAAACTGTTGCACCACCTGGTGGTTCCCTTTTTGGTTCAAACTCCTCGGATGAAACTTCGTCGAGGCTTATTTCTCTAGTGTCAAGTTTTGGTGCACATTTCAGATTGAGTGTGACCTCATTAGCTTCTTCTTTTCCCTCCAAACCTTTTGCCTCACCTTCTGTTGAACTCTTCTTACATGGTTTGGTGAAATCCTTCCCTTCATCGTCAAACAGAGGAGGACCTTCCTTGATTTGTATGGTTTGTCCATCACTTGAATAGCTAGTACGTACAGTAGATGCTGAAGCAAATGTTTTCTCCATTGAAAAAAATCTGCATAAAAAATTTATAAAACAATGTACAAGGTACAAGGTAGTCAAAAGGGCTGGATCAATGAATTTGGACATTTTCACACTATACTGATCTCCTTGAAAGAAGAGCTCTGTAGATACAGGAAAATATTCATTTTAAAATTATATATATAAAACATTTTCTTTACTAAAAAATAACAGCTAAAAAGAAGATAAAGAAGAAAAAATTCCTTACCATATAACTGACAGAAGGTCACAGATTTATCACAACTGCATGAACAGAGCCACTTCCTTCCGATCCTTATGTCAAGTACCACACTCCAATTCTGATGAGCCTTTGTTGACCACTTAGCATCTGTATCTAGATTAAATCATGAACTGTTTAAAGTTTGCTTGATCATCCCCGCATAATTCATCTAACAAAGTGAAGCAATCCAATTGATATCACTTCACAAATCCATTAAAAAAATATGACGTCTCATTAAACATTGTTAAAGTAAACCATTTAATGAATGAGGATGTACCGGGTAAATAAAGGAGCTATTTATTTATTTTGCTATGTCATTTTCAAAACTTTGTGTAAAATGTTATATATTTCCTGGAAAACCCATACAATTGCTGGTACACAAGTTTTATTACATGTATTATCTATTAATAATCTTTATCAATGCCATAAATAGGATGTTTATATTAGCTACACATTTGTTTTCAGAGAAACTGAAAAAAATTGTTTTGACTACAAACAAGATATTATTAAATTTGGTATCAATTATAAGCATAATATAATTATCCATATCAAAATACATGTCAAAGATGGTCAGGTCAACTTGATAATGTTTTACGGTGCTACCGTTGTGGCGAGTGCAGCAAGAAATACACATACCTTGCACCATTGTCAACTTAGTGATATTTTGACAGTTATTAATTAACATCAAAAAATTTGAGAGAGAGAGAGAGAGAGAGAGAGAGAGAGAGAGAGAGAGAGAGAGAGAGAGAGAGAGAGAATTATATAATATTTCCAAGTTTTAAAAAAAATTCTTACAAAATACATAGACTTGCTTTTCCCTAGAACCGTTCTTTACTTTTGGTGAGAATTGATCAGTGTGTAACATGTAATTTGTGTTTAATTTGCATGGTCAAAAAAGTAAACGATAAATACAGTATTATTTTTCTTTTGTACCTTGTTGTTATCTGACTTATTTTTTTTCCTGGTTCATAATTTATTGTTTATTTTTGCATTCTAATTACAAACGTTGTATCTGTGCCCCCGGTCTCTGTTTGTAGGTGTGTAATTTCCCATTTTCCAATTTAATGGTTTGACAATATGCAGTATCTGCATAGATTTTTTAACTGTTTATTTTTTCTCTTTATTCTTTTTCATTTAGTTTAAAATGACCTATTTTTTTAAAAAAATTTCTTCCCTTCTTATACTTAGTGTGTATGCATGCAAAATTAGCTTAAAATTGAATTGATATGACAGTAAAGTATGGCTCTTGCTTGTATGTATATATATATAATCTCTTTATCAACACAAAAAAAAAGAAGAAAAAATAAAGAAAAAATCATCTGAGGCAGGTATCACCGTTTATACTGAAATAACTAGTACACCGCACTACACGCATTACAGATGTTTGATCCACCTCTAAATTTATTGCGGGAAATGTAACATGAAATCACTGTGATGTCAAAGGTTAAAATCTATAAATCATTTGTTTACGTATCTCAACTCAATACGAAGGATTGGAAGCATGTAAAAATCTCTTGGGTCTCAACAAAGCTTGTACAGTACTCAAAACGTGTCTTCAAACCACAAGGTACCAAAAATTACAAGTTAAATGTTAGCCATTTTTGGCATAGCACTTTGGGAGAAAACTTTAGAGAGCATTATGGGATGTTGCCAACAAATTTTTCTTGATGAAAATTAGGTTGAGCTTGTTCTTTTTCCCGCGCGCACTGGTTCTTGGAGCTTGCTTTGCTCGCCGGCGCTGCGCTTGCTATTATTTTATGAAAAATACAGTATTTATGAATATGACAATCACGAATTGTAACAGTTGATATTTACTAAGGAATTCTATTCATAAAATATATGAAATAATTGTCACAAGCAATTTACAGATCCATTGAATAATATATTGGTGTGTTGAGCCACCTTAAAGAGGCATTGTCTGATAACAACATCGGAAATCTATTAATATAGGTAGAAAATAAAAATTTCTTGTACCATAGCTTGGTGTGTTTTCTATTGTTAAAAGTGCAGGTTATCTGTACATACCCCACACTTTTTTAACTCCACCCACTATCTCAGGTAGAAAAAAAAACATCAACAAATTTGTTTTTAACACTTCTATAATATTGTCCACAGTAAGAGATTCCTCCAGATCAAAACTGCCAAAGCTCAACACGAATAACTGACTCAAACTACATTGTAAGTTAGTCAAATAAATCTCATCGTAGCTCGAGACAAAACAAGTAGAGAAATGTGTGTAAGATGAAATAGGGGTATCATGTACAAAGTTTTTATAGAAAGTCAATCACGTGATAGGAACTCGTTTGAATAGTAAACTTGTTTTGTTTACAGAGTGAATAGCGGTAGCTAATCGGAATTGACATTTATCATTCAAGGTTTCGTGACAGGCATTTCTGAAAATTTTTTTTTGCTTATTGATCATTGATCGATTTATTCAAGTTTATATATATGTACCTACATGTTTTTTCAGCCATTTTTAAAAACACACGTGTATTATTGATACAGAGTATCAAATAGGATTTTAGAAAGAGTAACTACCTTCATTGATTTAAATCTAGTTTCAATTGTTTAAGCAAATATCGATACTTGAAGTTGGAAAATGAATAAATATGAAATAAAGATATGACAATGAACAGTCGATTTATTCCTAATATTTATGAATTAAAAAAATTAAGAATAATTAATGTTTGTCGGGGATTTTAGAAATTCACAGAGTACAATGTACATATATAAAGACCAAAACATTGGCGCCGTATTGTTTAGAGGCAAGTGCACTCTCGATAAGTATAATACGATATACTGAATAATTGTAAACTATGGTACAAGTAACTTACCCCATATAATATTGGTGCTTATGTGCAGATACCCGATGGACGTGGCCATAATGACATTCGGGAGCTACGCTCCCTCGTGTCATTATGGCCACGCCCATCGGGTATCTGCACATAACCAACAATATTATATGGGGTAACTACTACATATCTCTTGAGTTCTCACATGCTCATTGTCAAGGTATATGTCATTGTTAAAATCTCAGTAGTTTCTATGTATTTTACTGTCATAGTGTATTTATGCTTACCTGTAGTTTATACTTCTCTCATAGTCATTTTGCAATCAGCTCTGGAACTGCTAAATGCATTGGCCCACTTATTGTTGTGTTAGAATATTTCCAACTCAATCCTGATTATTTCAAGGAACCTTCGATGTAACAGTGACTGCTGTGTTTTTCTAGCAAGTGGTTTTCAAAGAGAGTCCCAATGGGTATACCCTCTCATAACCACTCTATAACCTGTACATCCACAAAGTCATTGTCTAAATCTTCATGGTTTAAACAAAACAGTTCTATTTATTTTCAGCTTATTTTGCTGGTTGTGCACAGTGGGTTGACTCTGTCTACTTCTTCATCTACAGTGAAAACAAAGCAAAACATATGGTAAATGAAACTAATATTGAACAAGACTTAATTGATACAAATACTCATGAAACCAAGGCCAGATGGGAGAGAACTGTATATATTGGTTGTTGTTTGTGACGATGCAATTGTAGGTATAATAGTTGGTCTAACTTCTCTTGCATCCATAAAATGTGCATTTCACAACTTCTAACAACATTGTCACATAATTATCAATTTCTGGGTTTTGCAGGCTTCGATAAATATGACAATAAGAAATGTGTCGTTATTGTTGTGATTTTGTATGCAGAATATTCCATATCACCATTGACATGGTCACAAATATTTAAGTATAAGAGGGGCATAAACCAAAGGGGTGCTAGGCAAACGCTAGCAAAAAACACCCAAATCCGCCATTTGAGGAATGTACGTTATGGTCTTGATCATGTTGATATCAATACAGTGTTATGCGACTATGATGGTCCATTTTTAGGAGGGGGATCTCAGAAATATATTTACAAAACTTGCCAAAAACGGTCAATGAATTCGTAGGTTATTGTCTCTTCTATCTGAGCTGTGCAAAAGTTGCTGCTTAACCTCTGACTTAAGCTCATGAAGCTATCTCGGACTAAATAAGTTAAAATTTCAGCCAGTCATAAATAATTGTTTATCATAAAATAACGATTGAAATTTATAAATGACTACATTATATCGAGAAACTTTAATAGCATTTAAATTTTGTCAGTGTTTTCAACCAGGAGGCATTGAGACTGTTCTATTTTTTGACTTATGAGCAGGTCCTATGATATCGCGGTAGTTAAATAATTTTGTCGAAAAATCTATCAATACGGAAATGTTTCCAGAAACTAATGCTATTGCGAGTTTCCTCTATTATATACCTCAGCGATGATTAGCGTGCATCTGTTTACTATGTCTAAAAATATTCCGACGTCAAATGTCAATTTCAGCGCGTGCTACTATACGTGAACAGAAATACCGCGATACCATAGAACCCGCGATATGATAGGAAACAAGTATAAGTCTAATCCTGGGGCCAAGCCGGTTTGCAACAAATTTTGCTCAAATCAGACAGAAGTGACAAAAACGTTAACAATTCTCACCTTTACTCAAATTTGTAGTTGGCAGGGACAATAATTATTTCAAATATGTCAGTTACAGTCAGCATATGCCATATCAGTTATGGATGTCAACTACAAGTACAAATGAGACTGAAGGCAGCTCCCTGCACACCATGTGACCTACACCATGACGTCACACACTCACAAAGTGAAAGTAACGCGATGTCTGTAAACAAATAGTAAAGCACTTACGTCTAATGCCTCTTTTTTACACACGGACATGTAAGATGAATAATATTTTTTAAAAAAATGTTTAACCGTTGCCTCTTTGCGTCTCCGCACACAAACGAACAGATACTAAAACGGGTGATACTAAAACAAGTCCCACGGAGAAAACAAGTCCCACGTAAGTCCTACGTAAGTCCCATGGCAAATACGGCTGTATATCGATACAATAATTATTGATTATGATTAGATGTGATAAAATAATCATAATTCACAAAACAAAATATTTTTAAACGCTTTTATTACGGATTTATCGACGAAAAATCAAAGATGTTGGAAGATAGATAACTCTTACGTAGAATTCATACGCCAGCAGAAGAATCTATATGCCCGCCGTTTAATTGTTTAACGGTTTAATTTTCTCTAACAAAATAAATTCTAATAGCAATAAAAAGTTGACTTTATATTCATTAATTAACACAAAATTAGTAAAAATCGGATAGGTAGACAACTCTTACGCAGAATGCATACGCCCGCCGAGAAAAGTACACACCTGCCGCTTACCTGATGGGTGATTTTAATGTTTTTCTTTTATATTTTCTAACTTAAAAAATGATCACATTGATAAAAAATTACCATATTTATTGAATAACACTAAATCAGTAATAATCATGTAAGTAAAAAAACTCTTACGCAGAATCCATAATCTAAACGCCTGCCGTTTACCTGATGGCTAATCTTAATTAATTTTTTTTTTGTACGTTAGTTTTTTACTTCACTGTACTAAAAAAAAAAATGCATAGATAAAAATATTCATTTCTATACGCAAATTTATAAAAAAAAAAAAAAAAAAAAATGCGCGAATGACTTAAAAATAAGGGAAAACTCTAACGCAGAATTCTTACGACTGTCCATTTAAAATGCACGCCTGCCATTTAGTAATGTCACTTTTATTTGTATAAACTAATTCATAAATTATTTCAGATGGCTATAGAGTTAACATTTTGCTTTATAATTATGTTCAGAACTCCACTTATTGCTGTTTATTATTTTATCATATTACAAGAAGTCGGGTGATACGAGTTTTATATAATCCGTATATCACACCTTTTAAGTTTGACCCAGTTTTGTTTCTTATTTAAATAAACATAATATTTTGATTACTATGCCTGTCACTGAGGCTTTTATGATAAATTATGATATGATAATACAGTGAAAGATTTAACTAGTCTATACGAAACATCCAAAGAATATACATGTGTACGCTTTTACCCTTGTCGAATACCTATATTAATGGATGATATGATTTTTTTATTAATTTTTTTTTCAATCAACTGTACGAGGGTTGTTAGAAAAGTTCGCGGAGAAAATGATTTACGGCAAAAATACTGTGTACTTTGTAGGATGGCGTATGTTTTATTAAATGACTACCAATTGAAAATAAGTATGCAAAAAATCATATGAATTTAAATTTTTTTTCAAAAGAGACAGCGATTTTTACTTTGTTCGAATTAGATTTAGGGAGCACCATTTCATATTTCCACGACGTCAGATGATGTCAAACAACTGAATGTCAAACATGTTACTCTTTTTCAAAGTAAACACCTTTCAGTTCCACACACTTTTTATGACATTTAACCGATTAATAAAATGCACGTTCATACCATTATTTCTCAAGTTTTTGTATAATGTCTTTTGTGGCATATCGTAGATCATTTAGGTCCAAGATTCTCTGTCTACGCAGTTTCGATTTTAGATAAAGAAAAAAAAAGCGAAATCAATGGGTGCAAGATCCCGGCTGAATGGGGGTTGGGGTGCTGCAAGGGCTAAAAAAAAAAAATCAGTTTTTCCATCTTTAAATCTCTGTGATTCTAGTTGTAAACCTTTTTCCTATAAAAACAGCAGCAACAAAGAACCCTTTGGTCTCCATCGGAGATTTTCCTGCGTGCACACAAAATTAAATGAAGGCCCGGTGCTCCAAGATGTCCATTGACGTCAACGTTTTTGACTCATTTTTCAAGCGTTGTTCGTCCAAATTCGGCGATAAAACGGTAAGGAATTCTTCAATTTAATTGAAACTTTCACAAAATGACCTTCGTAAGTTATTGTGATGTCATATGAAATATCGTTTACTTTTATGCGCTTAAACGGTACATTTTCTTAATAAGGAAAAATGTGTACAAAATATAAAAAAAAATTAAAAAGCTGACATGCTCCGTGAAGCATATCTTATCAAAATAATTAAGCTGTATATTTTTTATGGTGCATATAAAACAAACAAATCTTTACATATTTCTTAGAAAATACGTCAAGATTAATTCTGAAAAGTTTCGCTGGTATCATATGAATAGTCCGCTCACAATCAACTTGTCTGCGAACTTTTCTAACAACCCTCGTAAACATGAATAAGAATTCAATAAGAATTATTGTGTTTTAAAGAAGTATATTATTAAATATTATCATAACTTTTTCGCCTGACGCGAAAATGGGTGATCTTGATTTCATTTTAACTTAACCAAGTAAACGATTCAACAAATAACCATTAGATTATTAATAATATTAAAACGTAATAAGAACCATGCGTTCATCCAGAATATTTTTGAGGGGGGGGGGGAGTTTTTTAAGGGGGGATATTCAGGTTTGTCGGGGGAGGGAATCGAAGAAATTTAAGAAATTTGATTTTTTCCACGAGGGGCGGTACTCCAACCGTACACAAGTACGTTAGCCTGTTCTTTTTCATATCTAGATCTAAGATTTTACTGTCTAGTTCACCAAACTAGTTCACTAGTATTATGAAAAAATCGATAAATTAAGAAGTCGAAAATATTAATTTCAGTACATGTAGAAAGTTACTTTTTACATATACATGTATGTATTTCCTTAGGTTTCCGAATAAATTGGGGGAATATAATGGAAATCTCAAGAAAACTGCTTGATTCCTTGCTGAGAATTGACAAGCAAACAACTCTCTCTCTCTCTCTCTCTCTCTCTCTCTCTCTCTCTCTCTCTCTCTCTCTCTCTCTCTCTCTCTATATATATATATATATGTACACGTTTTCAATGCCTTCTCTTTTATTATAAAGGTTTCCAAATATACGAAACCACTAATATGACGATCTCTGTTGGTTTCTATTTTTTGAAATACGATTTTTCATCCATTATGCAGAAAAAACAATTAAGAGCGACTCCCATAAACTACGATTTGATTTGTAGGTTAATGTTTACCCATGCAAAAATTCAACAATTAATTGGAAACCGCGATCACGTTCTCTTCGAATGAGATTTAATCAACGTTCTGATTGCCCCCCCCCCCCCCCCCCCCTTTTCCGTTTTAAAATAGAAAGTGAAAATTCTGGCCACAGTTTCGCATTTTCATTCCATATCTATGGCACGCCAAATTCACAAAAATGAGCTAAACATAGTTTCACATTTGATAAATTAGGTTTATCGACTGTTAACTATAGTTTCCGAACCGCAAACTATAGTTAACGATTCGTTAACTATAGTTTTCATCTGTAAAACTATATTAAACGGTTGTAAACTATAGTTTACGAATGTTAATCTATTTATAATCTGTCTGCAAATAACGTTAACAATAGATTTTGCTGATAAATATAGATTCACATCTGTAAACTATAATTTACATTCGTTAACTATAGTTAAGAGTTGTTAATCATAATTTCACAATCGTGAAACTATATTTATCAGATAAATTATGATTTGCGATCGCAAATGGTTGTATTCAGTGTTAATCATAGTTTTTCACTCCTAAAACATAGATGGTCGCGTTAACTATGGTTTACAGATGTGCGTTAAATAAAGTTTCACAGATGATAAACCAAGTTTATCAACTATTAACTATAGTTTACGAACGCTAATTTATAGTTAACAATAGTTTATTGTTAACTATAGTTTACGAACCGTAAACTATAGTTCACGATTCGTTAACTATAATTAACGATCCGTTAACTATTGTTTTCATCTGCAAAACAATATTTAACGGTTGTAAACTATAGTTTACGAATGATAATCCAAGTTTATTTGTCTGCAAATATCGTTAACGATAGATTTTGCTGATAAATATATAGATTCACATCTGTAAACTATAATTTACAAACCATAGTTTATCTGATAACCATAGCTTCACAATTGTGAAACTATATTTATCAGATTAAATATGTTTTGCAATTGCAAATGATTGTTTTCAGTGTTAATTATAGTTTTACACTTCTGAAACATATATGATCGCGTTAAGTATGGTTTACAGATGAAAAATATAGATAATTGTCGTTAACTATAGTTTTCTGACCGTAAACTAGAGTTTACAACCGTTAAACCTACTTTATCGACTGTGAAACTATGATTAGCTCATTTTTGTGAATTTGGCGTGCCATATATATCTGATAACAAGTTTATCTTTTAAAAATATAGGTGAGCTAGCGTTGTAGCCACCATAAAACACAGAAGTAGATTTCTAAACCATTGGTTTAATTTTCTGAATCGATTAACTATCAATAGGAGGGCACAGTGGTGCACTGGAATTGTGTTTAGGGTGGGATGGGGGGGGGGGGGGTCTCATTTCAAAATGGTGAATCTACAGTGGGCTTCACATCGGCTCTACCATAACTCATTAACTGTGCTTTATTCTGTATTTACTGTAATTTCAATTTCGAGCTCGAGGTGAAAAATAAGAGATCAGTAGAACCAATGGTACTGTTTTGTAGCAATCGTATCATCTCAGGCCGTTCCGGCAAGCTCGGAAAACATATACGAGGTTGTTTTCCGAACTTAACTAGTAAGACCCAGGAAGGTAGTTAAGAAAAGATAGCTATTTATTACAATTTTAGAAATAATTTGGCATTATAAGACCTTAGATACTGTTACCTATTGGTATTTATGTACAGGTTGAACAACAAAACACAAAACTTCAGATCATATGTAGATGATAAACGAAATTGACACAGTACAGTTTATCTACAAAAGTATTCACAGAATGCCAGAATGACCTACTGTGAAGTCGAACATGCGTGTTCCAGTAAAAAAGACTAACGTAGTTGCTAGCGCTCGAGAGCGCTAGCAAAACGGGCTACTGGTACTAAAGTGTCACATATCAATGAAATAGACATTAGCCCCTCTATCCACAAAATAAATGAAATAAATATTCGAGCAATTCATACCCCTATAATAACAAATAACCACACAAACCTCACATTTTCCCCTTTTTGTAAAATTTGACAGGTCTTTCGTGCGAAACTGTCCCATGCCACCTAACCAAATAAACAAAACAAAAAGCGTATCAGTTTGTTGACATGAAAGTCAAGGTCGCCTTCAATATTTAAAGAAAAAAACCCGTGCAAGATACAAATTTGAATAGTCTTGTTTATTTCTTAATCAACTCAATGTATCCAAATAGTTTATAAGCAGCAATGACCCCCCCCCCCCCCCGAAATATGCTTTTGCTTCGACCAATTACTCAATGTTTTATAACTTTTTATGACATTAAGTCCATTGACATGCATATATATTTTTTATAGATATCAAAGAAAAAATATGTGTTGCCTAGATTGGGCAACTCTATGCGTAGGTCTAGAGGGAGGGGGGTCGGACCCCCCCCCCCCCCTCCCCTGGCAAACAAAATTATTTTTTCAATTATTTTTTTCTTTTGGAGCCAATAAAAAATTCAAAAAAAATATGTCAGATATTGTATAAATATTAGTGACTAGTATTTAAGTATGTGTATATATAACAATACATTGTTTGAAGGAAAAAAAGACAATCCAGGAAAGGAATGGCTTGATCACAGCCCACCCCCCCCCCCCCCCCCCCCACCCCACACACACACACACAACCCCCACCACACCCCATCGTCACCATTGCCAGATCAGATTCTAAATTAGTCTTTAAAAAATGTTTTTATAAATGAATAACTTATTCGTTCGAACAAATAGAAAATTCGTCAGAACTTAAAAAGATTTATTTATTTTTCCATATGGTTCTTGGCGTTTTCACGCCGCCGTACATACCAAGCATATTGTATCTTAAAGAAAAAATGTGGTGTGTAAAAATCTCTTTCATAATTTTAATTGATATTGCACTATTTGTTTAAATCAATTTCGTTCGATGTTATAAATCTAAATCTCTTCTACACCCACTACCACCACCTCGCTTGCGAATCCAAAGCATTTGCGTACATTTTAGTCACCACTGGAGCGCAGTCCTAGTTATACTCCTAGTCTGCACGTGTTCTAAATTGTATATATATCGGGCATATAGCATCTGTTTTGAAAGTGATTGCCAGAATTATCCGAAATCTTGACAAGCAAATACTTTTTATAGATCATAAAAATCTTCAAAATCATACTATGTCGTAAATATTCAATAATTCTTTAAAGCCGTATAATTTAATTTAATTTCTTTATTGATCATTAAGGGTCCTCAAAGGGGTAACAGGAAGATTGTTTAATAAACAGTCATAATGCACAATAAACGTATCCACGAGAGGGAACGAGTTGTCTGATTGAAAGGTTACAGACATAAACATTAGCATGCATACATGTATATTTATATACTTAATACATTGTATGTATATATACATGTATTAAACACCCATATATAAATATGTCAAAATAAATACAAATTTAAATAATTTATCGCATGATAAGAAATCAATAATTGATTCAGAATTACAAACTAAGCCATTCTCCATTTAATACATTCTATGTGAAGCGGAAGCTTTTGTCTTGGCAACTACCAAGTTTAGTTTTACACTCGTACAAATTCTGTTTTTAAACCTTATTTTTGATCGTTGATTAGCAAATAGTAAGTTTCAATTTGGGAAGAAATATGTTAGTAACAAATTTATTATATTTAAAACAAACAATAGTGTCTCCCGAGTCAGAGGTATTCAAGCACAACCGAAGCATTTAAAATTCTGTAAAGAGGTTAGCAAGCTTGTTGGACGTATTTGCATTAATATTTTCATTCTTTCTCTGACTATTAAGGGTCTTTTTTTTATTCCTGGTTTTCGTGGTGCTAATCGCATGAAAATCATAGACTCCTTAACTTTCAGGCTGAGCCGGAACCCAATTTTATCTGTGTGGGCTAAGACGAATGTAGATAAATTCTAAGAACACAACACACATCAAGTGGCCACACCGGTACTTGAACCGTCGACCTTTTCATATTTCCATATAACACTCACATAATACATGTATGTAAAACATCGTGTAGCGTACGAATCGTTATGAAATAACACATATTCTGTGACCCCCGGTTTAGGTATCAGTAGATAACACAAGTCGACCAAAGATCCCTATTGATTCAAATATTCGTTCGCGTGATTCAAGAACATATTACGTAACCTTAAGTTTCGTTATCGATTTTATACACTATAAAAATCAAAGAAGTACTAAATACATATAAATGTTATTACAGGTAATACATAAAATTATAAACCTCTGCTCACTTTCAGAGTGATAATGTTGACTTTTGATATTTAATTTAAAAAAGGGTTAAGTCGACTGATAATTGTATTATAAAAATGTCCTTATATATTCACAATAATAACTCCTTAAATGTCAACTGATTTGACCAAGTACCACATTTTGACAAAAAAATATGAATATGTAAGTCACCTCCTATTATAGACTAAGTATTCCGAAGTAATAATACATGTAGTAGCACAATACAATGGTATACAAAACAGTTAAGTTTTACTTTCACTTTCTAAAATGTGATCTCCCTTTGCCAGCATACTGTATCATCATCTTTATTTAAATAAGCTTATCTACAGTTTCTGTCATTTTAATTGCAGAATTTTTTTAATTTTTTCATTTGTCAGACTTACACTATTGAGTTGACTCCATATTGACCCTATTTTGTATTAAATTTGGGTATTAAATATCATGTTTATATGAGTTATAATAGGTAGGAAGGGGAAGTGGCCTTAACCGTTCCCCATCCCCAGGATGTGTGGATTAGATATACATTTCTAGTGAGAATGAAGGCATGCTGCAGCTTTTTTTTCCCCATTATACCCCCTATCCCATCATCATACACCAGTAATAAAAAAAGAGTTAATGACTAATTTTCTTTTATTTTAAATTGCTTATTCTTTTTTGTCAAGAGATATTTGGTATGTCAAGATTTATGACTCATGAAAATTTGTGCATTTAAATCCTGATTGTTAACATACATGTATAATTATATATAAAAAAAAATACATGTGATATTATACTAGGGATCGTGCAATCAATTGCAGAATTGCCAATCGGTTATTTATAACTCATTTTGACTGATTAATTTGTTAATCAGTTTGAAAATAAAGACATTTCTAAATACATGCATAACATATTATGAATAGATTGATTTTGTAACTTTTTAGGGCCCCACTCTGCAGATGCCCTATATAGTGATCATTCTGTCCAATTCTGCTGATCATGTCAAGATACATTAGATACATTTAAGACAAATTGGCCCCTGCCCCTTGGATTATTCCCCCACCCCCTGGAGTTGTTTTTAAACAACCACCCCCCCCTCCTCTGAAATAGGAAATTATGATACATTTTAATAACTGTTGAGATCCCCACCCTAGACCATATTCATTCTTCCCCCGTGTGTGTCATTGCAAATCAAGTGGTACATGTATATAGGTTATACCCCCTTTGAGATGCCCAGTGACTTTCCAGAGTTAGAACTAATCAAGTAACCTATCTTATTCATATGTAGTGTAATTCCCAGCCCTAGCCCAATGATGACCCTGCTTTGTTTTTTACAGCAAGGTTTTTGTTGACTGACTTTATAATTTCCACAATTATATATATAACATTTTGTTTATCTTTAAGATTAAAATGCAATTCCCAAAATCTCTTTATGTACATCTGACATCATACAGAAAAACAAAAATCAAGAAATGATTTTGCTACTGTAAAAATGCGAGAAGAGACTCTGAATCTCCCTACCCACCTGCCCTCTGAAAACATGAATAGTCGAATATTTTTAAAATATCCTCAAAATCATCGAAATCCCCGCTCCTAAACCATATATATTTTTGTTTCTTGAACCATGACCATGTCAAGGCAAATCTTTTTGTGGTATTAGAAGGTCATGGCATCTGAAGGTCACCCTAACCCCACCCCACCTTCCCAAAATCAAAAATGATCAAATAACTTGAAAAAAATGCTTGTGATCCCCACCCCTAAAGCATATATATATATTCTTCCACCTTATGCATCTTATGGTGCGTTATTTCAATCACAAGAGATAAGAGGAGGTCCAGGAATTAGTTTTTTTATGGGTCGGAACATCATTTTGCAGATAGTATTGACCCTCAGAATCAAATTTATATTTCTAAAACCTTATTGCATATCTATAGCTCAGCCCCTGTTATATCCCTATAAATGATGTGGCTATTCATTAAATTATGAGAGGAGTTCTGGGAAGAAGGTTTTTTCAGGAGTGATAAACGTCAATTTTCAGCTACTATTTGACTCCCTGGATGAAACTTAAATTTTTAAAACCTTATTGCATGACTATATGACAGCCCCTATCATACCCCAAGATATGATGTGGCTATTCATTAAATCATGAGAGGAGTTCTGGGAAGTAGGTTTTTTTTAAGAGTGATAAACGTCAATTTTCAGCTACTACTTGACTCCCTGGATGAAATTTAAATTTTTAAAACCTTATTGCACACCTATAGGACAGCCCCTATCATATCTCAAGAGATGACATAGCTACTGCATAAATTGTAAGAGGAGTTCTGGGAACCATATTTTTTTTTGCAAAAAAAACCGTCATTTTTTGATGCCCACAGACCCCCGTGACAAAAACAAAAATTCTGAAACATGATTACACGTCAACATGACACCCCGAAGCATACCCTATTAGATCATTAGGCTACTGCAAAAAGAAATTGACGTTTTTTGAAAACAGACTTTTTGTAAAAAAAAAAACGTCATTTTTCAGCCATTTAATGACCCCCAGGACAAAATTGAAATTTCCGAAACCTTATTGCGCATCTATAAGACACCCCAAAACATATTCCAAGAGATGAGTTGTCTACTGTTGAAAATGTAAAAGGAGTTCGAGGAAGAAGGTTTTTTGTCAAAAAACGTCATTTTTTACCAATTATTTGACCCCCAGGACTACCAGAGAATTTTTGAAACCTTTTTATAAAACAACATGACACCCCAAATCATACTCCAAGAGTTCAGTTTGCTGGTTTATAAGATGTAAGAGCAGTTTGAGAAAGTAAAACGTGACAGACGGACGGACGGACGGACGGACAGACGGAACACGGTAACAACAATATACCCGAACTTTCTTTAGAAAGTGCGGGTATAATTATAATTTAACCAGTTGGCTATCCTCTACATAACGTTGGTAAGTGGACTAATACCCCTAAATACACTGAAGTAAAGAGACAGGTTTTATTTTTCACTTAGCTTATAAAATGACAAGATATTTCCTCTATCAAAGGTATAAATACATTAAATAAATCAAATTTCAAATTAGATCAGCTTTTTATTTTTTTTTCAAAAATTGTTTGATATTTTATAAGCTGTTGTGGACATGTTTCTAATCCAATTTACATATATTTTAACTGTCTGTCCCAAGATAGTTAACAATATTTTAAAATTCAGTTTTGAATTTGTGAATATCATTGTTAACTTAATAAAATAAATGAAGTCTCCCTAGTTTAATTCTCAAACTTCTTTCTATATATTTTTCTGTAAGGGAGAAATGAAATCTTCCTACGAATAATTATGTGCATGGCCTTATTTTAAATATAATATGCTATGCTAGTGGAAATAATGATGTAGGAAAATGAAATAAATGCAGTAAAGTAGAAGATTACACGTTTGTGTTCAAATTAATTGCATTTAATAAGTGTGAATAGCATGTAATAAATTTATTCAACAAATATTCCAACATTAATGAAGGTTCACCAGAATTTGTGAAGGTCTACCAAAAATTCTTGACCGGTGGACCGCAGTTAGTGTCAAACCCTGGCATTACACCTGTCATTAATAAAAATC
The DNA here is from genome assembly GCA_033439105.1 of Magallana nippona. Taxonomy (NCBI): domain Eukaryota; kingdom Metazoa; phylum Mollusca; class Bivalvia; order Ostreida; family Ostreidae; genus Magallana; species Magallana nippona. Next base: position 52,934,745 of record CM065926.1, on the reverse strand, counting down.
ACCCCGATAAATAGAATATGAACCAAATCATGCGTGGAAAGAAATTCAAACGTATTTTAAGGAATCTGATTAGTGGCATTATTTATTGAACGCCCCTCGTAGTCCAATTAAGGTATTTTCCTTTGTGTAATATTTAAACTGACCAATGGTAAAGTTAGAAATTGTGCTTTTGCAAATTTGTGTAAAAATTATGTTATTAAGAAATAGATTTTAATGTGGAAAACAAAATTTTAAAATTTTATTTTACGATTAAACTATTGGTGTATCCGCCATCTTATTTCTATTTCCTAAGAAAAAATAAAGGTATGAAAGCATGGAGAGAGAGAGAGAGAGAGAGAGAGAGAGAGAGAGAGAGAGAGAGAGAGAGAGAGAGAGAGAGGGGTGCATATCAATTTGATTTGTCACGTGTGTTTAGTTTGCATTTTGTTTAAACGCTCAGTGTACTATCAGCGTTCCAAATTCTCACCCGGTAGACTATTTATAAGATCGTGATTGTCGACCGTTCGTCCTCAATCGACATGAATCCTGACTTAGCTCAAGAGAGAAGAAGGGCTACCTTCGATCCCGAACAAGTGACCAGCTTACTGTACAGGGGACCCGAAAATGTCCGCAAACGCCGATACTTACGTAAGTATATGTTGTGTTTACTAGCTTGTATTTTCCGTATTTCAGACATAACAAGGTCACTTATCGGGGGGGGGGGGGGGGGGGGGGGGTTGCTGCTACATGTAGTTCTAGAGCTTCGGCAGCCGTTGTTATAGGTATGTACATGCATGTACAGTTGTGTATAGATGTTTAATATTTATGTAGGAAAATTGTTGATTAAAGAGACAATCTTTAGAGACATCGTTTAGTGTTAGACTATCGGAAACCTATCACGGAGTGAAATTTCAATGAACTATAATTGAAGACATTTTGTATGCAACTTTAAATTTACTATCTTTATTTGTTATCAAATTGCTATATACCTATATCTCACTTTATCTTTCAACTCATTAATTCAAAAACAATTGTTTACGTAGGTTAGTTGCTTAATCGTTTTTACTTTGTGGACTTGATATAATTGACTCACTCAATTTGAAGTTTTACTCCGTGTCATATGTCACTCATGCTTATAGTGCTTATTACTATTGTTTACAATTGTTATTTATATCGTTTGTTCATCATTATCGTCAGTCGAGAATTAGGCTTCGGATTGTTTGGGTGTAGTTTTTGGATTCCCAGAAATCATCCATACCGACCTTAAGTTTAAATAAAGCGCTTTTTACCATCTCAAGCATTTTAGTCTTATTGTCGCCGGATAAACAAAAACAGCGTATTTTCCCCGGTGATAAACCCATGACACTTGGATACTAATTTTTAAATCGTTTGAACGATCTAGAAATTTATTCGTTTGTACGATTTAGAAATTCGTTTGTACGGTTCGTTTGTACGGTTTTTAAAAAAATCGTTTGAAGATTTAGAAATTGTTTCAAATTGTTTTGAGGTCAAGAAAATCGTTTGTACAGTTTAAGAATTCGTTTTTACTATTTTTAAAATCATTTGACCGATTTAAAAAAGTCACGAGATTTGGAAATTCGTTTGTACAATTTCAAAATTCGTCTGTATGATTTTTAGAAATCGTTTAAACGATTTAGAAAATGGTTCAAATGATATCGGTTTAGAAAATCATTTGTACGGTTTTATTTAATCGGTTAAACGATTTAAAAAATCGTGTCTACGATTTGTTTGTGCCGTTTAGAAAAACGTCTGTACGATTTGGTGTACTTTTATTTAGTTGACTCTTGAGCAGATTTTATCTGATTACCGGTGATATCTTATCTAAATCTTCTAAAAACCTGAACTTTATTTATTTTACAACGATTGATAAACAAGTTCTACAACTTATATTGATATCTTTCGTTAGCGCGGATGTTAGCGTGATGGGGTTATTAAAGCTGAACACCGCTCGTAAATAGGCATTGTCCGCCATATTTCTCTTTCATCACCGCTATCCCTACAACCGCTATATAAGCCACAGACCTCTTAACAGTTTAAAGTATTTCGCTCTAGATGTCTCACCTGTGTGGACATACTTATTGCCTCGCCGTTTTACTCGGTCGCGATGAAATTATCAAGTTTTACGCACTTTTTTTCAAGCCAGGAGAATTACTAACATCAAATAAACTGGTCAATGCATTATTTACAAACAGAATATGCACAAAAAATAAGAATTAAATGCATAAAATCCAAAGACCACGAAAGGAATACTACGCGTCGTCCATGAGTTTCATGTATGCAATCGGGTGTAACGAAATCGGAGGGTTTATATACCGGAGGCGTGTTCAGCAGAGAGATCGCTCGCGATTTGTGTTGCGGGTATAGGAGCTCTACTGAACACGCCTCATGTATCTGTGCGACGATTCGTATTTACGAGCGGTGTTCAGCTCAGATGTGGGAGGAATCCAAGCGGGTGACCACCATACCCTTTCACATACAGCCATACAGCCACTGTCGATCACGGGGATCGAACTCGGGTCGCAGCGGTGAGAAGCGAGTGCATTGTCCACTACGCTACTTGGACACTACGGCATCAATCTTGACCAGATTTTGTGTATTTATGTAGAAACTTTGTAGTAAATATATAGTTAAACTGATGATCCTTATCACCCTTTAGGGGCATACAGTTAATTAATATATGTAGTAATAACTGAAATTTGATGCGACTTTTTTATATCTTTTATAAAATGTGCATGATTGAAAATGCAATGACACGCCTGTGAAAATTTTGTGGATATTTTTTTCGTACTAGAAAATGCGGCCATTCAAGACCAGGCACTTCGTGGGTTTAAGCCTTGGGCTTTCCAGAGCCGAATTGAACCATATGAAACAGCATTACAGATGTATATCTATATGGGGAAGAAATTGGATGAAATGGGCGTTACTGACCCTTTGGAGAGAATGTATTACCAAGAGTAAGAAGTCGAATAACTGATAACATCAACCCTCCTTTTCCCCATTTCCTACATTGAATGAATACCAAGTATATTTTCTTCAGAGGAGAAAGCTCAGAATTCAATAAAAAATTTACAAAGTTAATATCAGAAGCTTTAAAATCAAAGGTTGTCTCTGGACGTTTGCCTTGAGCAAATATTCATGAATCAGAATGTAACCTACCATCGATTTTAAACATTTACGAGTTGAATTGAATGTTTCACTCACAGCTAATTCATAAGACGATGATTTTACTGCTCACTAACATTGCTTTTATGGGTCCTTACAACCCATAAACAGACTATTGAACACATTCTATCGAACTGTTGAGATTTGTTTTAATTTCGTGCATTTTTGAAATCTGGCGAGAAAATAGGTCAACAACACTACTGTTTATCAATGTAATTATCAAAATGTGCAGTAAAATAATGTTTTAAGATGTATTATTGACTTTATATATCTATTTAAAATCGAGCCTAGAATGCCGCTTCCAGATGGAGGCGGTGAATTTCCAGTTTTCGTAAGTCGCCGGTTCTGACGTTTAAAATATCAAAATCGTTAAAAAAAGCCAGGAAAACGTCAGATATTTCGGACTATAATGCTGTTAATGTAGGGAGTTAATATATTTCTTGCTATTTTCAGGGCGGGTGCTCCCCATAATTACAGCCCCTTGGCCCTTCATACGGGCATGTTCATCCCATCCATAGAAAAACAAGGTACCAAAGAGCAAAAAGAAAGATGGCTGCCTATGGCGCGGAATCTTCAGTTGATCGGGACATACGCCCAGACAGAGATGGGCCATGGTGAGATTATAAGATTAAGATAATCATCAGCATTAAGTTGCTACTGAGCTACATCAGTTACTTGAATTATTTTTGCCGTTTATACAAAAGACGAAACTTGTGCGGAGATCGATTTTACTATTTCTTATTTCACCAATGAAAAAAATCATTAAGAATATAACATGACACGCTTTCTTCCATTGTAACGAAGTAATGTCATCCATTCGTGATATTGATTCGAAATTTTTATTCAATGAAAAAAAAGGATTTTGTGCATGGTGAACATTTGTAGTTTTGATGATTGGTAGGGACCTTCATACGAGGACTAGAGACCACTGCTACGTACGACCCATCAAGGCAGGAGTTTGTGCTCAACTCCCCCACAGTAACCTCCATGAAGTACTGGCCAGGAGGATGTAAGTCGCCCCTACCCCCCCCCCCCCCCCCCCACACACACAGTTACCTCCATGAAGTACTGGCGATTCAAGGGGGTGTAAGTCGCCCCTACCCCTCCCTCCTACCCACCTTCCCCACACACAGTCACCTCCAAGAAGTACTGACCAGAAGGATGTAAGTCGCCACTAGCCCTCCCTCCTACCCACTCCCCCCCACACACAGTCACCTCCAATAAGTACTGGCCAGGAGGATGTAAGTCGCCTCTACCCTTCCCTCCTACCCACCTACCCCCACACACAGTCACCTCCAAGAAGTACTGGCCAGGAGGATGTAAGTCGCCCTACCCCTCCCTCCTATCCACCTCCCCCCACACACATTCACCTCCATGAAGTACAGGCTGGGGGTGTAAGTCGCCCCTACCCCTCTCTCCTATCCCCCCCCCCCCCCACACACAGTCACATTCATGAAGTACTGGCCCGGAGGATGTAAGTCGCCCATACTCCTTCCTCCTACCCACCTCTTCCCCCCTCCCCACACACAGTGAACTCCAAGAAGTCCTGGCCGGGAGGATGTAAGTTGCCCCTACCCCTCCCTCCTTCCAAACTATTTCTTCCCCTCCCAACTATTTCTTCCCCCCCCCCCCCCCCACACACACACACATCACCTCCAAGAAGTACTGGCCTGGAGGAGGTAAGACCCCCCCCCCCCCCCCCCAACTATACCCACCCAAAACTACCTTGCCGTCATCTACATGAAGTAATGGCCGGGCGGACGTAACTCATCCTATCTCCCCGTAACCTCACCCACCCACTTGTTCACTGAAAACTTTTGTGCTTCTTAGGGGATACTATAAGTTCTGGCCCCACCGTCACCACCTTTCTATAAGTGAATACTCGGCCTCATTGTGCGAGTATTGACCTCCAATTTATGCACTTTTATTTAAGGATTTGAGTTGAGGACCAAGTTGAGTACATTGAAAAGAAGATTGATGAATACGATGGCGCAAATGCCTATTGGTTCAATCGTAAAATGCAATTTCAAAATTAATTTTTTTCCATTAAAATATACTTTTAATGATATAGTACAATTTTTCAAATTTTTCTTACTAAAGTCAAATTTGAAAATTTTAACAAAAAAAAAATATTTGCAAAAATAAACAAACCAAATAAATGACGAATCCCGCAACACCAAATGAGCATTTCTATATGATCTTGTGTACAATGATTTCTCAGTTAGGCAAATAAATAAACCGTTCGCGAAATAAATATCTTTATTAAGTCATATTTTTGTGATACATGCTCAACAAATTAATTGTTTGATACACAGTGGGGAAAACCTCTAACTGCTGTCTCGTTATGGCTCAGCTGATTACCCAGGGGAAGAAGAGGGGGATCCACTTGTTCTTCGTACAACTTCGAGATCTGGAGACCCACCGACATATGCCGGGTATAGATATACATTGTAGTACACTGAAACAATCTCTTAATTTTCTATCTCGATCTGATAAGTAGAGTTTGTCGAAAGAACAAATCGATTCTATTCGATGTCTTTCCTAGTATTTGGGGGTTAACTTTATTTAATTTTATTGGGAAGGGGTAGGGTTAAAATACATATGTAAAAGAAATATCAAACACACTTCTTTATGCATGTATCATGATTTAATTTTGTTTCCAGGAGTCGAGTCGGGGGATATTGGCTCCAAATTTGGGTTCGAAGCAAACGATAACGGATATCTCAAATTGAGCAATGTTCGAATTCCCCGGGAAAACATGCTGATGCGATACTCCAAGGTTAGAATCCCGATGCATTCATTAAATCAGTGAGAAAAATTGGGTTGTAGAATTGCATGAGTACTAAGAGGGTTTGATGGTCGTGGCCATTTTTTGACTATCATATCTCCTTCAAAGGCATAGCTACGTATAAAGATGTACAAGTAAGAATATATAATTTTCAATCATAAAGTATATAGGGAATTTTTCTTTACTTATTGATAATTTAAAGCTAAAACAATCATATCAAAAAATGTAAGGTAAATCTGACGTGTAATTCGTTGAACACCCCCCCCCCCCCCCCCCCACAGCATGCTTTAGTCGATACTGAACTGTATTGTAGGTTTTAGAGGACGGTACTTACGTCCCCCCTACCAATCAGAGGATAGGGTACGGTACCATGGTCTTTGTCAGAGCCCACATCATCACAAACTCCGCCCGGGGATTGTCGAAGGCCTGTGTGATAGCGATCCGCTACAGCGCCGTACGTCGTCAAACGGAAGTCTCACCAGGGTGAATAAAACAGGGTTAAATTGAAGACCGTCTATACACTGTGCATATGTAACTTTGGGAATCTGTCATTTGATGTAAAATAGAAAGAAATTCTGCAATATTTAAAAAGAGATTGCAAGAAATTGCAATCAATTGAAGAACTTAGAATTAAGATACGTATTTGAAAACTTGATATGCAAGCACTTCCTCCACTTCAGTAAGGAAATACGATTTTCATTTATTAGAAGTTTTTGTTTTCGCAAAGTTATTAGGGTTAAAATGGCAGATATTGAGCTAGATAAACTCGAATATACACCTTTATGCGATATGATTTTCTCGAATTTAAAATATATATATATATATATATATATATATATATATATATATATATATATATATATATATATATATATATATATATACACACACACACATATATATATATACATGTATATATATATATATATATATATATATACATGTATATATATATATATATATATATATATATATATATATATATATATATATATATATATTTAGTGTCTAGAATGGACGTTAAAAACTGAGGTATACGATTGGAAAGGCGAAAATAAGTAAATAGATATTTTGATCGTTTAGAGGTCCAGAGGCCCAGGTTATTGATTACCAGACTCAGCAGTACAAGCTATTTCCCCTGCTTGCCACAGCATATGCTATGTACTTTACTGGAAGATATGCAGAGGACTACTATGAGAAAATAGCATCCGAAATAGAGGCTGGCAATCTGGAGTCATTAAATCAGGTAGTTCACACAACGCACGTGTACATGTATACAACTGCACCGTGCAAATAATACAGTGATGTAGTGGAAACTCTTTCAATAAAATATGTTTTCATCAGTTTTATCCATGGGACCTGTGAAATTGCTTTGGTTTATCCAAAAAAACTCGTTACTTGTACATTCGTGTAACACAAACTCGTAAAACTATATCATTATATCATTTACATGAATACATAAAAATATGTTGAAGTTGTGAGATTGTAAAATGTTTCTCCGTTTTATTACTGTCGGAAAAACTTATTTAATATTAAACACAAATAATAGCTCTGGTCAAAGTAACCTATAATATAAGTGAATACTAAGCCTCCCTGTTGAAATCCAGCTGCATGCTCTTTGTGCGGGACTGAAGGCCTTCAGCACGTGGGCCTGCACGGCGGGGATAGAGACCTGTCGACTGTGCTGCGGGGGTCACGGTTACTCCCACGCCAGCGGGCTCCCCAAGCTCTACACCTTCTACACCCCAGGCTGTACCTATGAAGGGGAGAATAACGTCATGATGCTCCAAGTCGCTAGGTATTAATTTTAGTGATATACTTAAGCATTCAATGCTTATTTTTATATTCATACTAATGCCCATTTGTATGAAATATTTGTGCATCGTTGCTTTAAAGCCATCTTAGTCAGGAATATGAAATATACATGGAAAAGCCATATTAACATGGTATTTTATTCGCTTCCGCGACTAAACATATATATAGTGCCAACAAACTTTGTCGAAAAAACCTTTTTAGTGATGAAAAGATTTGATTTAACAATTATTTTCCATTAGTACATATCAAATTGGTTATGTAAGTTTGAGTGTGTTATTTAATCTTACAATAATAAATATACTCAAAGCACGTGGTGACGTTTATATCTATGCTTATGGCGTATGAATTGGCTAAGTGTTTTCATAGGAAATTGAACGTCGCAGATTTCAATGCAATCATAAGGGGAAATATACACTGAATGTAAATATATGTTTTTGTATGATGAAATCAGCTATGGCTTTCCGATTTTGATTTTTCATCGGAAAAGTTACATTTCTTGAATTTTAAGAATTTTCATTAAAAAATAATTGTTTTTTATCTAAATCATACCAATATGAATGTTTTTTTTTTCAATTCTTTTTCATCGAGAACAAAATGTACTTTCCAACTAATGCGTAAATCTCGTTTGTTTCAGATTTCTTATGAAAATATATCCTGATATAAAGAAGGGAGGCCCGATTCACGAATTCGTGCAATACCTTGGGGCGGATCTGACTCAGAAATCGTGTATGACTGAAGAAGTGGCACTGGGGTGTTTACTGAAGGCATTCCAACATCGCGCAGCCAGGTGAGCTATAGGGTTAACCCAAACCCAAACTGTAAAATTGATTTAACGTAAATCATCAATATGTCACAACTTTTCGTCTACTATGGAATCATAATTGTTTGTGGTCGCTGAATTAATGTCTGAATTTGGATTTTGTGGAGACTACATTCCTTCAACTGCACGGTCTAACCTCTTGCGAACTTCGTTTAAGCAATATTGGGTTTAAAGAATGAAGTAACCAATGCAATTCAGTGCGTTCCCATGCATGAAGCAATATTCTTGTCACTTGTGCCCATGAACATAGGTAGTCACGAAAATAAAGTACAGAGGGTAGATATATCTGAAAGGAGATGCTGTTGGTAAATGGTTATATCTTTTGTAGATTACTCTCTGACGCAGCCGCTCGCATTGAAAACCTTGTGAGATCCGGAAAATCTCACCAAGAGGCTTGGAATGCATCGACAGTCGCCCTTACGTGGGCTGCAAAGGTTGTATGAGCTTATAGCAAGTTAAATAGTAAAATGTCTGTCAACATAAAAGAAAAACAACAATTAATAGCATTTATTGGGGGTTTTTTCCAGGCATATTGCCACACCTTTGTCGTCAGAACGTTTTCACAAATAGTAAGTGATGCTGCAGTCGACAAGAGCACGAAGGACGTCCTCATAGCTCTTTGTAAACTCTACGCCATTGATGGAATCATCGAGAACTTGGGAGAATTCATACAGGTGCATGTAAAACAATGCTAGGGAGTCTTTACAATTGTAGGATTTTAAAAAAAATTGCAAGTTATTAAAATGTTTTTTTTTCAAACCTACTTTGCGTATCAAGGATGGTTTCTTCAGCCCTCATCAAGTGTCCCTTCTGAAGAATAAACTAGCTGACCTGCTAGCAGAGATTCGACCAAATGCCGTGGCCCTCGTGGACGCGTTTGACTACCCCGACAAAATCCTTGACAGCTGTCTGGGTCGGTATGACGGCCAGGTTTACCAAGCCTTGTATGAGTACGCCAAAAACTCGCCATTCAACGAACAA